>OX463851.1:22314912-22656031 GCA_949825065.1 Odontocerum albicorne | reverse complement strand
GATTATGTTTAAAAAGATTTGTCACATTGTCACAGTCGGAAGAGATTGTTACATGGTAATAAGTCCGCCAGGTTGTACTGTATACGACGAAAGTGTAATACAATACAATATGCATAACAATAATTGAATCCACCAGACCATTGATATCGATAATCCCATCTAGATGATATGTTAAAGTTATCCAAAATGAACAGCTTCAATAATGGGACGAAGGATCAAACATTTGTACTCGTATATTAATTATACTGGTTTATGAAACTATATCCCAACTTTTTTGTACAAAATTCAACCTGGTGGTCTTATTATCATTTGGACATTTATTTTAAGCAATACTATGTAAAATAAGCTATAAGTGAAAAACTGCCTCAAGTCCCTTTTAAACAAATCTGGACACTAGCGGGAACTGAATCCGGAAACCCCAGGTTGGTTAACGGACGTTTTACCAATTAGGCTACGTGGGTTGAAACTCATTCTAAAAACCATTTTGAGGGGCTGATGCTTTTGATAAATATCACATACATACATACTATCACGCCATCACCCTGTCGGGGCAGGCAGAGAAAACAGAGGGCCAAACTTTCCAGCCCTCGACACACACATCCTTATCTTTTTCTACACCTATACACCTCTCACACATTTACTACGACCACTCTGACTTTCTACGTTTCCTTTTTTCAAAATATTATAACTTGATCCAACCACACTTTCCTTGATCTTCCTCTCACACGCCTAACACTCACATTTGCACTAAATATCTGTTTTGTTAGTCTTTCTTCGATCATTCGTTCCACATGTCCAAACCATATCAGCGTGTTCTTGTTCATCTTACTCAACACGTCAGCCTTAAGTTCACATTTATCCTTTATCCCTTAATTATGTATTCTGTCATACATTGTCACTCCATGTTTACATTTGATAAACGGTGAAAAGTAATATATTATGTTATGTACATTATTTATAGTTAAGGCATTAACATTGTTGAGGTCTCGTTTGTGCTCCCCTGATGATGAGATGAAAGCCTTGAAACCGGTAGGGTTATACCGTTACAAAAAGTGGAAGAAACAGTGTTTGATAAAACAAATTACAAATAATATATTTTATTTCAACGAATCGCTTCACAGTTAGTATGTACAGCCCATCGTGTTTGGCAAAAGATGGATGGACAAAAGTTGTATTTTATTGATATAAATGGTTTTTCGTGTAGAGGTTGTATATGAACAAAAATTCTCATCGGAGTTATTTGGAGTTGTCCTCAAATATTTATCAACGGGAAAAGTGCTCGAACTGAGTGTGTGAAACAGAACATGTTTCCCACATTTACAGGGAAGAGAAATATAAACTTCGATATATTATTCACGTTATGAGTTGAATATCACGTACAGTTTTCATAAAATTAACCAGTTGATAGCCCGACTAAAAAATGTTGCCATAATTATATTGCGTCACTTAGAGCTTTAATCAAAATAATTCTAGCAGGCGTCAACGGAACTAATATTTGTTTTTCTTAAAAAATATACCATATATGTTATATGAAAATACAAGAAAGAAAATATCGTTTGAATAACCAGCTTTACTAAATACGAGTAAATCGATCGTCCAAGGTAATAATAATCAAAGTTTGATTGCTAACTGAAAGGAGTCGAATAAATGCTGTACAAATGCATGCACTAGGAAGAATACATGAGGTGACAATGTATGACATAATACGGAATAAGGTGATTAGGAAATAATAAAAACTTAAGACTGATGGGGTTGGTAAAATGAAAAAGAGCATTCTGAAATGATTTGTATATAATACGAGTATATACGAATTAATTAAAAAAAACTTACAAAAATCAAACATATTCTGCAAATGTGAGATGATAGTATGATAGAGGAATATCAAAGAAAGTATTGTTGAATGAATTGAACGATATTTTGAAAGAAGGAAATGTAAAAACTCAAAGAAATCGTTGGAGGTGTACGAGAAGGTGTGTGGATGTAGAAAAAACGAACGATGTGTATCGAGAGAGGAAAGTCTAGCGATCTAATTTATCTGCTTTTTCCGATGGAGAAATGATGTGATACTCGTAGTATGTTATGTATGAATGATTTGCTTACTCAATCATTGTATTGCACTTTCGTTACACACAACACAACTTGGTGAGATAATTGCCATGTGGCAATGTCTTCCAGTCAACTAGAAAGAAACCTTAGGTTAAAACGAGAGTAGAACCCTTTTTTAATAAATCTTTGTTCCGACGTGAATCGACCCGCACCTATGTTACAGACTGCAGGTTGAAAGAAGAGCGTTTTAGTTACTAACTAGGCCACGGAGCTCGTCGTGCATTATTTTACTTTTATCAAACAAATTTATAGCCAGTTGTGATAGGAGGATTAATATTCACGGTTTGGCGCCCTTTAAAAGAAGCGGCTTTCTTAATGGCGTTATATCAATTGTCCTTTTATTATTATTATTATAATTATCATCATCATCATCATCAGCATCATTATCATCATCATCAGCATCAGCATCATCTTCATCATCATCATTATAATCATCATTATTATTATTATTATTACTTTTATTATTATTATGATCATTTCTATTATTATTATTGTGATATTATTCTTATTAATAATATTGTCAAGACTCTTGATTAGACGCCCGTAAGAGTCAAAATACACAGGTATGGTAATAGTACTATGAAACTACTATTACCATACCGGTGTATTTTGACTTTGAATTAACGAAATGTGATGGCAAGGCTCTGGTTAAAGGTTATAACATAGTTTATATTGGAAATGATGACGTACATCACAAAATGGTGTAGGTGTTACTGTACCTAAAGAAATATGTAGGGCAATGAATCCCTTTGTTCCATAATTAGAATATGTATAATTTAGTCACAAACCAACCACTCAGTTTTAACATTATTTCAATAATATATATGTGCCTACTCATAATAAGGAAACTAATCTAAGAGCGTTAGAATTTGTACGTCGACGTCTTTCAACAAATGAAACATAAAAAATTATAAATTAATTTGTTGTGTGGCGCCTGTATCATTGTACATAATTCTATTTACATTTATTATGTATTCTAGTCTGCCTATTACGCAAATTCTATACTCTAGTCTACTCGTATTTACTAAGCAGATGCTAGGTTGATATATGGTAGAAATAAATATTGTCATATAAGACCACTAACAATCGAAACTGAGTCAAGTGTCGCAAGCGGAATACTTTCAAACTTGGTCCATCTTAATGGAATGTCTCCATAGTATCTTTCGACTCTCTTTTCAACTCTGATATATTAATGGAATATTTCCATAGTAGCTTTAAGATCTCTGTCTAAGAGATATTTCTTCGGAAACGAGTAGAACTTTGTGGTTGACTTCGTCTTCATTGAAATATAGATTTTGTAATTTGTTTTATCAAACACTGTTTATTCCACTTTATGAAACGGTATAACTCTACCGGTTTCAAGGTTTTCACCTCATTATCATGGGAACACAAACAAGTCTTATTTGTGCTCCCCTGATGATGAGGTGAAAACCTTGAAACCGGTCCATCCACCTATGATACAGTTCTTTGTACCGGTGCCGTACACCTGTCTTCTAGCTTGGGGGGTTGTGGTTTCGATTCCCATTGATACCCAAATTTTTAAAAAAGGTTTGGGTTCGATTTTCGCGTAAGGATTGTTTAACGTTTTCTGGTTGGCTGGAAAGAATTTCCTCAAGGCCTGATTGTTTTTTAAACAACAAAGTTTATAAAACAATATAAGATTTCAAACAATAATACAAGATTTTATTTAACACGTAGATCCAAATCAATGAAGGTTAATAAAAAAAACATTTAAATGTTGACCAAAAAGAAGCATAAAGTTATATTGCTATAATTCTGACATGTATGAAGATGTGGAATGAATGTTTATATTACAAAATAATAATTTTAAAAAATATCTCATTTATTTTTTATCATCAATGATTTATTTAAGTTTAAAAGTTCTCACTACTTAAATATTTTCGGGAAAAATTATATTAAAATAGTTTGAGCTTTTAACTGAGATCCATCACGAAATAAAATCACGTACAAGACATTTTTTCAACCAAGCTTGGAATTTCTAATAGTGGTGAGCTAATTTAACATTTTCTGTCATTTTCGCCAGATTTCGTAAATGCGTTTACCAAAATGGAACCGATCCATGAGGGTTTCAATTTGTAATATTGGTTTATTAATTGTGTTTCCAGCAGATTAAATTAACACTCGTAATGTGAGCAGGTTCAAAAGATTCCGATAGTTTTAAACGGAAATAATGCTGCCCAATAAGACCCTAAAGAGCTGATTTCTCTTTTGAATTAGCATATTAGTTTTTGTTTATTTATCTACTATTTAAAATTTAAAAAATAAACCGTGGTATTAAAAAAAAGGATATTTATTAAATAAAAATATTTTGAATTATTGCATATCTTCACTAAAGATTTTATAAACAATAATTTATTTTATTTATTATTACACATGACAAGAAATATACATAATTTGCCAAAAAAACAACAGGTAATTTCATTTGGACATACAATTTTAATAGGTCTTGGATTGTTGTCTTTCATTTGTTGTATCCCCAATAAACTAGGCTTTTGTCTGTATCTCACTGAGGATATTTAGCATGAAAAAATAAATCGATACTTCTTTCCGATTTTTGATTACACAAAAATAAAACCCGGTTGCACGTTCTCATCAACCTGACAAACAGTGACACTCAATTACAACTGGAAACATCATGCGGAATTCAACTCCTCAAACATCATCACTCCAGAAATACCAAAAATATTCATCCCACAATAAACCGCCCACAATAATAAGAATAAAAATAAAAACAAAAATATACAGAAACACAAATAAAAAACAACAAGAAGAAACCCACACTCACGAGCCCACGCAAATCTTTTCCACACGTCATTCATCCTGAAAGCCCAAGTACTCAAAATCCTGTCGCAATAACCACCACGCTCCGATCGACTGTTTAAATGGTTTTCCTCCCTTTATAATGAAAATTTATATTCATTTGTTAAATTTTATCATCAAGTATTTGTTTTTTACTCAATTCAAAAACATAGCGAAGTAAATACCAATACGAGTATATACTAAATATACACTAAAACGGTGACCAATAAATTGAACCTGTAACAATACTGCTTTAAGAAAATCAGATGATGATATAAAAGGTTGTCTTGAAAGTGGCAATAGCAATTATCCAATACATGTCGTTAGGGAAAAAAGTTTGTTACTAACTTCATTACAAACGCGCTGAATGTATGTTATCATAAAAAATAATAGCTAAGCGCATTTTTTCGTGCATTACACAAAGCACGTCTTGTAGGGGCAATGTCTGGAACACTGGATGGTCAAAAATGACCTTGCAAAATACGTCATTTTCGTCCGGACAACCTAATATATACTTAAGTTCTAGTAAGTACGTAGTGGTTCTATTCTGCTGAAACCATAAATAAGAATTATACTCGACTACTTGGCATAAAAAAAATATCGTAGTTTGAGAAAGCTGAAATATAACATAATACTTGGAATGAATAAACAAACGAACGAAAGTACGTACGAATGAAATAACAGCGAAGTGAGATACAATCAAATACCAGAATATAAAAAAGAACGTGGTTTCAAGAAAAAAAACTTTGATAAGTTAATAAAAATGTGTGGCTTACTCTAGAATACAATTAACAGGAGGAAACTTTTAAAAATAATCCCCGAAAAAACATTTTTCTATAAAAACATTATTTATCCATGTATCTTAATAAAAAAACCCATCCCTCCTGTCGATTAGATCATGAATGAGCATCGTAACTTCCATGATAGCACTTGACAACTTTTTTTAATTTTTTTATTATTAAACAAAATAAATTATTGTACAAACATTTGTCAAGGCTATACCTATATACAAATTTATTACTTAACTAATCTTAATTATATGTTATAATTTATGAACTTACTTAATCTTATTTTCCTTCACATCATTTTATTTTATTTATTCAATCTTAATATATGAGATCTTAGAAATAATTAACACCTACATACTACTTATAACTAGATAACAATTCATACACTAATTATTTAGCAAAAACAAGTCCACTCGTTCAGGCTTCTTGTATTCCATCACATTCACGCAGACCTTGGTCGTCCCAGCTAATACTGTAGGTGGACTAGACAGGCAACAGATAATGCTTCGGGAGCTTGTGCTTATAACAGAAGGGTAGGTCGGATTTACTCTCGTAAGCCCCCAGGGCAGCGACTAAGGGATTGCTGTAATTTTGTTGGCTTTTATAGAACTTCACGGTCCAAGCGAGGATGTGGTGTTGTAGGGTTTCTTCTCGCTGTTAGGCGTGAAGTCGGGTAAGGTTTGTTCTGGGATGGGTGTTAAAAGATATCTTGAATGCCTTGTTCTGCACTCTCTGGAGTTTCAGGTGATCCGTGTTGCTCACACTACCCCAAACGGGTACAGCATAGGTCAAGATAGGACGAATAAGGGTTTTATAGAGGAGGAGCTTATTTTTGGGTAAAAGGAAGCTGCGTCGATGAAATATCGAACTGATAGCCCCTATGCCCTTGTGATCCTTCTGTCTGATGGTATTCAAATGGGTTTTCCACGTCAGTCGCTGGTCAAGGTGCAGGCCGAGGTATTTAACCACGTCCTGCCACTCAACCAGGCAATCACCGATGAATAAGGGCATCGACGGCACTCTTTCCTTGATTTTTCGGGAGAACATGATGGCCTCAGTTTTGGCGTCATTGATTTTGAGCCTCCAGTCCTTGACAACTCTTTTCCATCAATCACTACACTACACAGTTCAGCGGTTAAGGGTAGTCCTGTTGCATCTCTCACTTGGTCAGTTAAACGCATTGGGGCGCTGCCTCTTATATGTCGTCTTTCCACGCATCCATTTACTGCAAGCCTCTCCAAATTGTCTTTTTGGCCACGGACAACGTGACCAAACACTCGGAGGATCTGTAATTATCAAAAATATGTCGGTGACTTTGATTTTTTTTTAGAATGAAGACATTAGTTTACCTTGGCATCAATGGCATTCATAGCATCCTTCTCCAGCACCAAATGTATCTATTCTACGGCTCTCGCTTGCTCTCAGAGTCAACGTCTCCGCGCCTTATACGAGTATAAATATTGGAACACAAGACTTAACTAGATGCATTTTTGTCATGACTGTGATAGTTTTTCTCCATCATGTATTTTTAATCATATAGATATACAGTGAAGAGATAAAACCAAACTGCACATTTTATCGTACACAATTTTGTTGTAGAATTTGTGAATTTGTTGTTAGCTTAAGAATATATTTCCGTCAAAAACCACACCAAAAATTCGGTCGATCACAGTATTTTTTGCGTTCTTATTATCAATGATTTAAGTAAAATGTGTTTTTTATGAGCTTAGTAAATTTGTCGAGAAAGAATTGCGACTGAGCAATAGAACTTTTGTGGAGGAATAATATCTGTAATAAACTTACCGTATCTAGATGTGGTGGCAAGCAATGAAGTCGTATCAGAAGGTGGTTGAAAGGAGGAGTTTTTAGGTGAGGGTGGCAAAAAGAGTTAGGAGTTTTAACTGTTAGGCAAGTAGAAAGTTAGGTTAGGAGCTTGAACTTATAGGGGAGAACTGGAGGGGGGTGACCGACCGACCTGAATTACTCCCTTTTAGAGCAGTCACGAATTGTCTTAGACACGCAAAAGGTAAACCCTGCCCCAAATGGTAAGACAGGTTGCGACATCTAACCTATATATTGAAGTCCCAGGGGAAAAAGGATATACATACCCAACTTATTTGCATCTCTTGGACTAAAACAAATTAATCTCCCTTTACTGTGATCAAATATTACTTATTCATTTCCAGTGGGTTTTTTTTAGTAAAAATTCAAACACTGTTAATTTTGTGTATATCTTATCCCATTCAGATTAGAAAAATATTTGGCCGCACCTCAGTCCTCGGTTAGCATGGAAGCTGAGGTGAGATCACCTCAGTCTTTCTTGCTCTCCGGTTCAATTCAAGCACAGACCGTAGGTTAATAAGCTTTCATATAATATCTTATTTTTCCCGGATACCTGCAACAATCCCTATAATTCAAGTGCGAGATATCATATCTGGTATTCATCAATCACATGAATTTTTAGATTTTTTTTAAAAGATTTTCAATATACGAGTACGAGTATTATCTGGTCAAAAATGTTTTACATTACACAAAAATACAATAATGATAATAGTGAGATAATGCGCAGTATTTAGAGAGTTGAGAGAGCGATGAGCGAATCAGTTCACATCCATGTTTTCTCCATTTGATCATACGGTGCGGAGATCTTGACTCACGCGATAGGCAAAGGCGAAGCGCAAAATAGAAGAATTGATGTATTTCAGAGAAGACAGTTTCCAAAAATAACCAGAAGAACTAAGATTCAGATCCCTAAATTTAGTAATATGATAAATCTTTAATGATTATTTTCGTTTTTTTTTATTATTTAAGGATTCATTGAAATATAGGTTTCTCAAATATCTAAAGAAAACAACGTTTGTAGTATGAATAAACTCTCCATTAGACCTCTTAGAATATTTTCAGCATAACATAAATGTTAAGCATTTATTTAGCGTCAGTGTAGCTTGCAAAAATGAACGAGATATACATTAGATCAAATCCAGAATCTTCGTCAATTCCCTTCCCTTATCCCATCAATTTTGGGTTAGCTGCTTGGTCCTTTTTCCATCTCCCTCAATCTCGCAGATCACTTGGGGATAGTCCTATTCTCATTATATCCTCCTCCACTTTCTTATAAAGGCTCTTCTTGGATTTCCCTCTATTTAGGAGTTCCCAATTCGTAGCTGTCTTAAGCGTAGAACCTTTATCCTGCCGTTGCACGTGTTCATGTCATAGTTGACGTGCTTCACGAGCTTTATCTACTAAAGGCAGCCAATTTAGTGGCCATCACTCTGCTTCATGTAGTATAGCAGGCCTGACCACTGTCTTGTGGATCTTGCTCTTAAGCTTTATGGGTAAACTTTTGTCCCACATAATTTCGGTTGTTTCTCTCCATTTGTTCCAGCCAACATTTACTGTGTTTTTTTACGTCCTGTAGTACCTCCTCATCTGTTGGAATGATTGAACAAAGATGTATGAATAAATTAGTCTTTTTTAAGTTTTTGGATTAGAGTTTGGTTGTTACAATATCCGTATATGGCGTGCCTAGCGCATATTCAGTCTTGCTTGTGCTTATTTTCCATTCAAATAGATCTAATCAAGAATATTAGAACCAATTAATATGTTAACCCCTATATCATCTACGGAAACGCCAAGGTTTGATTAAAAAAATACGTAATAAGGTTTCAAATGAGAAACGTAACAAGCTTTATATAATTTGTCATTGGGTCTAGAATAAAAAAGATTCACATCACAAATTGCGGCTTTATGAGGGGTTAGAATCAACAGAAGATGTGCCTTTTCACAAAGTAAATATTATTGGTACGAACCCTTTGAAAATTCTCCAATTTGACAAATTTGTCTTTTAGCAATCACAAATTCAAATGCTCTCTACTGTTTTTATATACATATTAAAAAACACATATTTTGAAGAGATTTTCTTTTAAACCCTCCTTTTATATATTTTTGTGAGTACTGTTTAGTAAAATATTTTTTTATAATACTATCTTGAAAACCTATTCAATGACATTCGAAAACAATCACTAAGATAGCCCCAAATGATTTATTTCTGCTTTAAAACCATGCAATGAGAAAAGTCTCTATCACAATAAAAATCAACCAACTAATGCGAAAAAAAAAGAATCTTCTTTAATCGTCCTTCATAGTAAACCCATATCAATGTGAATGCTGGACCTGATGCAATGAAACTAATGTTTTAACATCCAGCTCAGAACCACAAAAGCTATTAAACTAGAAATATATTATAAATTTGACATAAAAGCTATTAAACTATAAATCTGACATAAAAGTATAATTCTGACAAAAATATAAATCTGGCATAAAAGCTATTAAATTAGAAATATAAATTTGACATAAAAGCTATTTAACTTATTTTTTCATGTTGTCTTGTTGGAAAGCATCTTTGTGTTCAATTAATTCCAAAACTTCCAAAAAACTATAAAAGTGTGTCATACCTCTTTCCTATTTAAAAAAACAATATTATGATTTTCTGATTTCAATACATAAATCAGTTATAACACATTACCATCATATGAGGTATGACACGCCCGTTCAGCTCCGCCGGTTTCTTAAAGAGGCAAGAACTCTTTAGATCTCTGGGGTTTGTTGGGTTCCCTTAACTCTGAATAACTCTCTCTCACTTTCAGCAGGACAAGGCGACACAATTAAACAAGTATAATTTTAAATGAAACAGTTTATTATATTATGAAAAAAAAGAAAAAAAGAAAAAAAATATAGAAAAAAAACTTGACGAATGTCAAGAAAAAAGTTTAAAATTGGCTAGAAAGACTGTGTTGTATTTAGCAAGGGAGATTTCAATAACAATTTGAAATTACTTTGATCGGTGGGTTTTAACGTGGGGACGAAATCCAACATTAAGATAAAAGGAATAATATTCACCGATAATTTGTAATTGGAGTCCTGGACTTCTGCGATCTACGAGGAAAACTAGTCTGGCTGTCTTCCGTACAAACACTGTTTCTGGAGAGACGTCCTAACCGTGTCGTATCTGGTGGCACAAGAGAGCTCCTCGTGAAATTTCTGGCTTTTTATACCCACCTTGCGAGAAAGAGAAGCTACGTTTCTTTGTCACTAAATAAAATACTTTAGCCGCCGGCTAGACCCGAGATTATTTGAAGGACAATTGATCGGTATTTCTAACAATTAGACAAGAAAGGGTCGTCGTCTAGACAGTACTTTATTACCCCATCTTGAGCCGTATGGATTTTGTTTATAAACAATGATCATGGAATTCTTTACAATCCGGGATGTAGTTTTACAACCTGAGCCGACCACCTAAGTTGGCAGTGCAATATTCCATTTGTATAACCAAAACAAAATTGAATTTATTATAGACCCTTTTCCTAAACAAACAATGACCATGGAATTCTTTACAATTCGGGATATAGTCTTGTACTCCAAGGCGGTGACCACTTAAGAGAACCTTTTCTTTTATTGACTTAATCTTAGCGACAGTATTAAAAATATACTAAATTATTTTGTTTCGAGACACATGTTTCAGGAAGCATGAAATGTCGGGAATTTAATATCGGGGATGTGAACTATGCAATTTATCAAATACAGTCCTGACAAGTGACTCAGAGAAGCGTCCTTCGACAACTTAGTGATTTTCATAATTTATTCCTTAACATTTGTTGTTTTCAATATTTGAGTTGGCGTTCAAAGAAGATTATAAAGGAATTTTATTGTTGATTTTTTTCATTCCAATTCACTTCCTCGTTTTAAGTTTCACGTTTGATTGTTTATCTCTAAACAAGGCATGTTTATTATATGTAAATGGCACGTTTATTGAAATATCTCGAGCACTCAGCACAGGTTTAATAAATACTAGGTGTGATGTATATTAATTCCTTGACACAGAGATGCCTAAACTACGGCAGAAAATTTACGTTTATATCGGTCTTAAAAAATTGGTTCTTTTTCATACAAATTTAATTGTATGAATTTAAATTAAGTAAAAAAATCATTTCTTATTCGTAGTTCTTATTTTTTCATTCGTAAGGTATAATTCTGACATATTGAAGAGTTTGGATGGAAAATAATACCCATATACTTTTATTGTAACTTTAATAACGTTAATTGCTAGGGTCGTTAAACGTCTTTAAGCTGTTAATTTTATTTAATGAAGATTACTGCCTAGAAACCAAAAAAAAATATAAATTTTTTTTTTGCTTTGGGTGGTAACGTCATTTAAGCAAGATTTTTTCTACGTGGAATATTGAAGCACTATCGATATTAATTATTATTTCAACCCCCAGAATGATGTACTGTATTATTCTATATTTTCGCTATACAGTACAGTTTGGTAGGAAGTTCCATGTAAAAGTGTCTTTCTACCAACCAGAAAGTAAATTTAATTCAATAAAAAAAAATACAGTTTGGTAGGTAGATAAAAATATTATTCAACCAACTAGAAAGTAAATTTATTTTAATGAAAAAAATAGTCTGGAACCCGTTGGATGACATGTGTCTAACCAAGTACTGTATAATAGATCACTGAGGTTGTCATATTACACATAATGTTTTTAATTTTTCATGAGTGAAACTCAAATGTGAATTGAGATATTATCTTTTGTGGCAATTTCAACACGAGTTGTCGTCACTTTCGTCTAGCTAGGGAACGGCGTTAAATAGAAAGAAATTGGACAGTAATAATAATAAAATGACAATTTATATAACCTTTTTTTTGCACATAATAAAAAATGACTTTAATAAAAACATGTTTACGCTGATTTGCAAAGTAGATATATCCTATGTCATCAAAATAATTGTTTTCATTGTTTGATTTCACCAAAAACTTTTCATTATTGTTTAATTTGGCAAAAACTTTACGATCATTATTTTATTTAACTATGCCGAAAGCTGTTATCATTGTTAGATTATACCAAAAACGTTGTCATTATTGTTTAGTTTCCCCAAAAAAATCTCATTGCTTGACTTCACCAATAATAATAATAACGAGACAATTTTCAAAAGTCTTCGAGTCTTCTCAAGACCACTCGGGATTCAAACCCACTTTACTACGATACTAAAATGATAACAAAATAAACATAAGTTGAGTGTAGGGATATGGATACGATTACTGTGGTTATTGGATTAAGTACTGCCCCACATTTGCATATGTTAAGATAAACTTATTGTTATGGAAACCGCGAAAAAACTTACCAAGGGAAGACGAACTACAGACAAACCGTTATAGATCTTCCAGTATGTAACACATTGGACTTTATTTGTAGTATTGGTATATTGTTATAAATTTTGATAAGATCTCCCAAACAGGACAAACGTTTTTAAATCTGCACACGCCTTACTCTTAGAGCCAGACTATTCCACGCCACAGGACCGACAATAGCAAAAGTGATGTCATAATACCCCACTCTTTTGAATCGATTCGAAACAACAAATTTATTTGATAAAGGTAAAATCGATCTCAACGTTCTACTCCTCTTCGAAAGAACGTCTTTCAGACGCAGACGCAGATTCAGAATATACGAGTATAATGAGGATACCCCTAACTATGTTATCATAAATATGTATTCCCTGATTTTAAAACCTTTGAGTGCCTTGCTTTATGGAGTTTCTGGAGTTTATAGAGGATACAAGACATTTCCCTCAGAGGGCTTGTTTGACAAGCACACGTCCTCATTTGGGACGCGTGCTGGGTATTTAATAATTCCTAGAACCCCTTCCCTATTGAAATATCCTAGATAAATTATTATCAGACGCGAACACTTTCATAGTTTCCTTATTTAATTATAGCGCGCTTTATGACAATTTATCTTCTCTTGGGGAAACACAATTTTGTGTCGAGTATGTTCTCGTTAAAATACTCACATTCTCGTTCATACTTGAGGTATTTTGTCACACATCTGTAATGGCATATTTTAATAGACAAAACTAATGGTACATCGTTAGCGTGTCTAACGATCTGGCGTCGTGAATTCAATTGACACATACGTAAAATCAAACGGATAAAAAGTCCAATAAATGGCAGTAGCGAGTTGATTTTCGATACCTCACATACTATCTACTTAATTAAAGTACGAGAGTGACTTACGTTTTATTTTGAGTAAACACCTCCCTCACTTTATCGTGCCTTTTTTGCCTCTATAAATCCAATTGACTTAATCTAGATGTTGAAATCAAGTAGGCTCTTCTTCGGCAATTACTCAATCTTAGGTTTTGACTGAGAAACTGGTAATCCCATTGTATTTTCAATTCAATTCAATTTCAATATTTTTTCATCCGCAATTTACCCTAAAATTTTGAATTTTTTTTTTATTTTCTTTGTACTTGACATACGTACTATGTTTTCCTACTCAAGTTTTGTATTGTTGATTGAATTAAATAAATCATACGAGGAAAGATCAATTAATTGGTGGAATGAAGGGGACAACGGAAGGGAAATTATTTACATTTTCAAATTATTCACTATTAACTCGATTTTTCAGATCTTCAATGAGCTTATTTATACCCACAAAAAAAACTTGCTTTTGCTCTCAAAATAAGTCAAAATTGTGCTGTTTACTTCTTCGTCGTTCGATAATTTCTTCCGTCAAAGTTGTTTTTTTCATACTTGGAAACAAATAATAGTCAGACGGAGTCAAATTTGGGCTGTAGGGAGGATGATATAATGTTTGGAAGCCACAGTAGGGAAGAGCAGCTAATGCAGAACAGCCATTATCATGCAAAAGTAGCATCCCTTTCAACCATTTGCCTCTCATTGTCTCCTTCACAGCTTATTTTAACTGCATTGGCAGACCAGAGTAGTACTCTACTATTATCGTGATGCCCTTATGTAATGTAATCTATGAGGAGTATGCCATCCGCATCCCAAAAAAAATTGTGGCATAATTTTTCCAGCAGATTGCGACACTTTCAAATTCTTAGGGGGCTGTGTGTCTTTTTTATGCCACTGTATGGACTCCTGTTTCAACTCAGGCTCATAATAATGAACCCAAGTTTTATATCCAGTAAAAATTCAGCTCAAAATCTCATCTTTGTTGTTTCCGCAGAGGTCCAAAAACTGTCGTGAGCATTCGACACGTTGATGTTTTTGGTACACATTCTGGGTACCCACCTTGTACTGACTTTGGACATTCCTAGATGCTGATAAAGAACATTCAAAGTGGTTGTAGGTGATACTCTAACCATTTCTACAAGCTGTTGTTTGTTTAGGTGCATTCTTCCAGCACGAGCTTTTCTACTTTTTGACGATGTTTGAAGAATTGGTCTCAATAGGCCGTCCTGGTCGGAGGTTGTCTTCAATCGATTATCTCCCTTGCTTAAAAAGACTACACCACTTTTAAATCATTGTTTTTCCAAGGCAACAGTATCCGTAACCCAATAACATTTTTTCCGAAATTATTTAAGGTGTTTTCCCTTGTTTTGTGAGAAACTTAATTACGGCGCGATTCTCATGTTTTTCCATATTTGAAATGTTATTTACGCATTACTCATATATAACATACTCTCTGGACGATATCTTAAACAGTACTGTCAAAATTAGACAAATACCTGCTGAATACACTAATAACTTATCTAGTCATATTATCTTAACAACCGCACTATCGTTCTTCTCTTAACCCCATAATTCCGCGAACTTCAATAAGTTCAATCAATACCTCCCCTCGTTTTATGTTTTTTTAAATACATTGGTATTTTTATGCATCATAATTTGAAATGTGTATGTATCCTGAAATGTTAATTTTTTGGAAGACGTTGATACGTTTTTGGAAAATATCACTTTTCTGCTACACGAAAAAGTGACTTGAGTCACGTTCAAACACTGGGAAGGAAAGAAAATACAAGAGGAAATACAAAATGTAAAAAGTACAACAGTTTTTTTTATTTCTCGAATAGATGTCGTAAGGACAAAATTTTCGTTACTAACTTCATTTCAAATGAGCTGAATTTGTATTTTTATGAAAGATGATAACGAAGTGCATTTTTTCGGTCATGGTTCACTTAAATAACTTGGGCGTCTTTTTGTTCTCATTTTAAAGATGGAAAAAATACGTTATATTTAGGTGATTGATGTTTTTTTTACATTCGCAAAGGAAAATATGAAACACAAACCCAAAAAAGATACGATGCAAGTGTTGTAAATTTTTTTTTTAAATTCTGACATGACACACGAAGATGGCCGCTCTCGATGGCCGATTACCATTTATAACGACAAAATTTAGCATTGATCAAGAAAAACCAGCGTTCTACAACACAAGAGATTGCTAAGATACTGAAAATCTTGAAAATCATAGTTCACGCATATTAAGTGATTTTAGCCTCAAAATAAGATATAGCTTTTCGGACAACGTAATAATAACTTCATGTAGGTGACAAAATGTATATTTAATTTTCAAAAACAATTATTTTCACAGTGCCCTCTATAACCTAGTAATTAGAAGCTTGTTTCACACCCCTTAAGCTATATATAGTTTTTAGAAAGAAGTTGTCAAATTGTAATAGGACCACAATGTTGTACTGAAACATTTGTAAATTGAAATACAATACGTTTTAATTATCTTTTTGAATGTTGTTCATGCACGAAACAGTTTAATGCGAATATGTTTCGTAAATAAGTATCAATTCAGGTTAGCTCGGTTAATTGTTCAGATCGATAAACTTTCTAATAATATAATTAGTATTTTATTATCTATACTGTTTAATATCGACCAGAAATGTTTGACACTACACGAGAAAATGCTAACAGATTGTTCTTGTATTAACATTATTCTTTTGCGTAGTTAAACTTGGTACATCTGGAGGGTTTATAGTTTCGTGCTTCGTCAATAATTCAAACGCTCATTATACTATATTTGAAAAAATATTGAAACGGATTATATCAATATATTTGCTAACTACTCGTAAATGACGAGGAGTTGTCATGCAGTACGATACTACGAGAACTTTCATAGCCGAAGGCACGAAAATAAAATATACATAAATTATATATATTATTATTATAGCAACCAAAAAAAGACTAATGTATTCCCTGATCTTCTCCATTTTTCTATGTGGAGGGAGACCTAGACACTAAAGGTAAAAATAAGAAAAAACAGTCGAGCGATCTGAGAAGTTGATGGTATTGAAACATGAACCACGAATACTAGAGTGCTAAATAAGGTTAAAGCATTTTAAATATGGATTCGGAACTGGACATGGCACATAAAGAACAAGATTCGACACATGCTATGAATCCTCGATCCTATAACCTATTATAGTTGGTAAGATATAACTTTCACCCAAGGGGGTTGCGTTTGATTCCCGATGATGAACGAAAAAAAGATAAAAGAACGGTAAAAGGTTTGGTAAAAGGGTTCATCTGGTAATAATACTCACAAACTATAGACATATGATAGTGTTGTTGTCTCTACATATGCGAGGGCCAATTACTGCCAATACTTGCGATGACTAAACGCGAGCTAAGTGTCTTCTCAAATGGTAGAAGACTTCTTAACCCGGAGGCTTTATTAATGGAGATGAATACATTTTCGTTTCCCAGCCACGCTCTTCAATATATCTTTATTACCGATTTGGATGTATTTAAGGATACCATATACATGAATACAAAAGAAATGTTGAGGATATCTAAGACGGCGCGGCGCTGTGCACCAATGTATCCATCATACAGCTTTTAATTTATGGCTGGTTATCCACGATTTTTTTGCAACAAGTAATTGAAGTTTTTGACCATACATAACGCAAAGAAGAAGAAAATTAGAAAAAAAACTCATGCTTATGAATAGTGTGGAGGGACGACGAGGCAGTGGTAGACGAGGAGGCCAAATCAGGATGGCCGTGTCCTCTAGGACGGCAGTACTCTAAGCGGTCTAAAGTAACGAGAGATGAAGAATCGTCGTTGGCAGACTTGAGCAGATGTACCAGAAAGGTTCCGACCCTCAGTCACGAGAGATCGATAAAGAAGAAGAGTATTGTTATTGTTTATTTTGTTTTATGGTGTGCGTGTACGCAAAACAAATTTCGCCCTCCCAATAATGTGGTTGTTAATCAATTGCGAGGATATTATTATAATATCAGTCCTACTCTTTGATAGCTTGTCTCTCTTAAAAGTAAAATTTGTCTTTTCCTTAAACATTATTCATATATTTAATACGTTATTGTAAAACAATCTGATGAACTTATTGCTGTTAGTAAGTTATCTATTCTAATCCACCAAACAAGTAAATCAAAGAAGTTAAATAGTCGCAAAAATATTCAAGTACTTATTCACATTTACATAATTCACTAACAATATACTTATTCATCTTTACCAAGTTCATTAACAATATTTTTAATAAGGAGCTTTTCAGGGAGTATCGGTTCCTGAACATAGCCAATTTACATTTCAAGTATATTCTCTGCCACTATAATCGAGAGGAGGGGAAGATGCAGACTCAGCAGAGACACATGACACGCATGGCAACTGATTAAATGTTCACCATCCCTAGAGTTCAACACTTTTTGCCCAAAGGCAATATGCTTATTTGACTCCCATAACATACAATGGGGTATCGAATTCAATAAAGGCAAAAGGAGGAAAACAGTTTAGGCAGTCGATCGGAGAGTAGTTGTTATTGCGACAGGAGTTTGAATACTTGGGCTTGCAAAGAGGAATGACTTGTAGCAAAGGTTTGTGTGAACTCTTGAGTGTGGTGTTTTTTTATGATTATGTGCGGTATATTGTGGGATGAACGTTTTGATCTGTCTAGAGTGATGAAGTGTGAGGGGTTTGATTCGCGTGATGTATACATATGTAATTGAGTGTCACTGTTTGTGAGGTTGATGAGAATGTGCAACGGGGTTTTATATAATCAAAAATCGGAAAGAAGTATCGATTTATTTTTTCATGCTATGTGCCCTCAGTGGGGATACGACAAATGAAAGGCAACAAACCCAGATTCATTAAAATTGTAGGTCCAAATTAAATTACCGCAAATTGTGTATATTTCTTGTCATGTGTAAAATAAATAAACAAATAAAATAAATAAATATACATAGTGAAAATAAAAGTGAGGTATTATCAATCAAAGGAAAAAGAAATAATAGTGGAAATTTAAAAGAATTCGAAATGAAACACTTGACTATCATGACATTAAGAGTTTATGAGTTTTTATCACAGAATATATATTTATAATAAGAGTATATATAACATGGCAATTAATAAACTATTTTTATAAAATTTTAAAAGATACGACCTCGAGTAGTTACTTTCATACTTTATTTATTTATTGTTAAAATAAACTACCCTTAGCTTTCTTTTACATAATACATTTGAAACAAAAAAACGTCAATCTCGCCCAAAAAACCTAAAAATTAAAGATAGATATTTGTTTCAAATCCTCATGTTTGAAAATATCAATGTATAGCACAACTGAAAGGGAAAAAATAATATCGGTGTGGTTTGAGAAAATTGCAGTGTAAAAGGTCACAAAATAATATCGGTGTGGTTTGAAAAAATTGCAGTATAAGAGGTCACAAAATAATATCGGTGTGGTTTGAGAAAATTGCAGTGTAAGAGGTCACAAAATTGTATTAATAAACGTATCAAATCTATCCATAAGAGCAATTTGGATGAAGAATATCAATTCAGAAAGAGCGATTTATTTTTCATAGGATTGATTAAAAAGTAATATATCTTCTTTATAAGAAAGATTTAAGATCCATTTTTCTTGAATATGTCCTTATTTGCACGAAACATTAAATTTTATCTTTGATATCAGTTCACATTTTTTAAGCAAAAATATCTCGGAATGACAGAAAAAGAAATTTTGTACTGTACTTTTCAAGATGTCTACTTTTGTTGAGAGTATTGACTTCGGTCCCATTTATCAAGCCTTCAGGCTTAGGACTACTGAAATATGCTCGTAAATTGAGATTTGGCACTGTACGTGTTTGAAATATTACTGCACGCGGAGAAGTAACAATAAACTGGCTGACCAAGTTTTTTTCAAACTATTTTTTTAGTAAAATGTCGAATTGAATAGATCCAAAATTTACTTGTTCGTAGTAAATCCATTGACAATCCAACAAGGATTTTTTTTGCGTTGATCTTTCTAGAAATATTTGAAAAAATGTTATATACAAAAAGAATGTAACATGACGAATGTGCAAAAAATCGTATAACAGAAGTAACGAACACGATAAAATAAAACTTTACATTTTCTCCTAAAATGTCATCTAAAGATATGAAACACCACGTACAAAATAAATTTCCATACCCACAAATGTCATCCTTTCATAAAATAAACTCTCTGTTTTCCTCTGACATATACATCCACAGACAGTATTTTTCAGGACCAAAATGATAATATTCACATTCTTTGAAACTTCACGCATTTTGACAATCTTCATAAACAGAAAGAGATAGCTATGAAAAACTTCCAACTATAGTATAATTATTCTCACGATCACAAATAATTCCCACTCAAACTTTTTTTCAACTTTGTATTTTGTTTGAATTATTTAGATTTTGTATAGAGCGATGTAAAATGTATCTCAAAAACATAAAATTGATTAACCTGTCAAGAGCTGATATCTCTAGTTTTACAGGGTATTTTTAACAACTTTTTAGTTTGTTGAAAGAGATTGCGACATGGCAATTAACTCACCAGGCTGTAATGTGTACAAATAAAATGTAATACAATATCAGCCTGCACTACATATCTTATTTAAAAAAATGTGCAAAAATTTACTACGAAGACTGTGAGATATAGTTTATTTAGATAAATAAATAAATATAGGTTTGTTGGTAGCAACATAGCACGTATCATATATATATATACAAATACATTCCAACATCACACATATTTCCCAAGATAAATAGCAGAAAATCTATATAAATAAAAATGTAAATGTTCGTATATTAAAAATCTCTAATCTCTGAAAGTTCTTCACTGATCGCTTTGAAATTTTGACAAAAGGTTGCATTTGTATACGAAAATGTTTATATATTTGTATTTATATACAATTGTTTATAAAAAAGTTTATAAATCAGAAAAAATAACGTTTGCGCCTCCTGCAGCGACACAGGCTAACTAAACTTGACAGTTATGTCACATAGCATTTTCGACGTTTCGGAATTAATATTAAATATTAAATAATTAAATATTAAATAATAAATAATAAATATTAAATATCTATATAAATAAAAATGTAAATGTTCGTTAATTAAAAATCTCCAATCTCCGAAAGTTATTCCCATTGCTTTGAAATTTTGACAGTTCCATTTTGATTTTGAATATTTAATAATTAATAATAAATATTAAATATTAAATAATTAAATAATAAATAATTAAATATTAAATAATTAAATATTAAATAATTTAATATTAAATATTTAAATAATAAATATTACATTTACAAATACGTTTATTGAAAAATAGCTTCATCAGTGTGCTACGACGTAAAAATATACAAAAAAATTATCTGCCATTTCGTAGCGTCGCGTCGTAAAAATTTTGATCTTGTGTTTTTAAAATGTTTTTTATTATTTTTCAGTACAATTAGCAGTGAATTTAAACTGTATCGATTGATTTTCATTTGAATTCAGGGTATGTATCTGTGTATGTTTTATACATTTGAATTATTAAAAGTTTCACGAGTTTCATACAACTAACTTTTGACAAACGTCAAATTTGATTTTAAGAATCTGCCAAATTTTTGCTAATTTGTAACAAGATGTATTAATTTGCTATATTGTTAGTTTTTGTAATGTATTTACCTAAATAACTTGCTATTTATTAGAATCGCGCCTTATATTAAAGTCGATAAAATAATTAAAATTACTGAACGTCGTTACAAGGTTATATTGGGGCAAATTTGTCAACTGTCACGGGACTCATCGTGAGTTTCCGAAATATAATAACATTATTCAGAAACACCAAACCGATAATTTGATTAATTTGATCTCTTTCTTCCAGAGACGCCAAGAAATGTACTGAGGGAATCCACCAAGCCAAAGAGAAGAACAACTGCGATGATGCGGAAGATAAATCAATTGTTAGTAAATCAATTTTTTTTACTCTTAGGTCCTTCCGATATTCATAGTTCGCCCTTAACACTAAACACTATATCTTAAATATTTCTGCTAAAGTATTGGGTTGTCCAAAAAGTTCATTCGCTTTTCAGGTAGAAATAAAAACCAATTACTTTATTAAGATTATCAACGAGGCTATCATGGGAGTCACGATGCTCCGTCATGAGCTACACGACAGAATGATGAAACAATATTTAATTCTGCTGTTTATAATTCCATATCCACAGAACCTTTTGTCTTTTTGAGCAAATATATCTGGAGGTAACTTTTGCAGTCGTCCAGGTAATAGATTTTTCCCCTTGAGGCATTTCTGTAAAGAGCGGAACAAATCAGATGTCACATTTGAGAAATCATCGGCTAAGTCAAAACTTCACCCAAGCTGTAGCATTTTTTTACGGTTCACCAAAGAAACATGCAGTCTAGCGTTATCCTGATGGAAAATTATCCCCTTTGTGTTCACTAATTAGGGGCATTTTGAATCGATTACTGTTTTTAATTTGTCAGGCATAAAATCACAGCACGTGTTTTCAGACAGAAGCTGAAATCGTTGATGAATTTCATGGTAAAACATGAAGTGTTTGGATCTGTGCGCTGCTGGATGTACTCAGTGGAATGGCAAAAGAGAGGATTGCCACATGCACATATACTAATCTGGTTCTATAACAAAATCACTTCAAACGAAATCGACAATGTAACATGCGCTGAAATACCCGATGCCGACGTCGATAAGGATTTGTATGAAGTTGTGACAAAAAATATGATACATGGACCTTGCGGTACACTGAATCCAAATTCACCATGCATGATAGACGGAAAATGCTCTAAGCGATATCCTCGAGCATTAGTATCCAACACAATTACAGGAAACGATGGATATCCTTTATACAGAAGAAGATCAACAGAAGATGGCGGTAAATTAGCGCAACCATACAAATGTGAAACGGTGACATCGAAGTAGACAACCGTTGGGTTGTTGCATATTCGCCTTTGCTATCAAAAACATACAAAACGCACATAAACGTGGAATACTGTAACTCCGTTAAATCGATCAAATACATTTGTAAGTACGTGCATAAGGGCAGCGGCATGGCAGTTTTCGGCGTGCAACCAGAAAGAAGTGATAGGAATGCGGTCATACATATCGATGAAATCGCACAGTATCAGTCTGGAAGATACATAAGCAGCAATGAAGCTGTATGGCGAATTTTTTCATTTCCCATGCATGAACGAAGTCCAGCTGTTGTTCACTTAGCAGTACATCTAGAAAATGGACAACGCGTTTATTTCACAGCTGCAAATGTGCAACAAATAGCCCTGAATCCACCGGCTACAACGTTAACTGCTTTCTTCACGTTTTGTCAAAATGACGCGTTTGCGAAAACAATGCTGTATTCGGAAGTGCCTACGTATTACATATGGAATGCGATTAGAAAATCATTTGAACGACGCAAACGAGGAGAGCGAGTCGACAGACAACCTGGCATATTCAATGAAACTACGATAGGCAGACTGTACACCGTGCACCCCAATCAAGATGAATGCTTCTTTCTCCGCATGCTGTTGGTAAATGTGCCCGGTCCAACGTCTTTCCAGCAATTGAGAATTGTCAACGGGGTTACACATGCCACTTTCCGCAGTGTATGTCAAGCTTTGAATTTATCGGAGAACGACCGACACTGGGATGTATGCATTAAAGACGCGTGCAACACGTCACATCCAAATCAAATTCGTGCATTGTATGCAATCATATTGACCACCTGCTCTCCTTCATGTCCAACAGTTATGAGAGAAATATAAATCGCACATAGCTGAAGATATATTACGTCAAATACGCGAGGAAAATTCAAATATGTACATGGACTTCTCAGCAGAAATCTACAACGAAGCGTTGGTAATGATTGAAGATTTATGCTTAGAAATCGCGAACAAAGTTCTCAATCAATTGGGAATGCCATCACCGAATCGATCTGCGGCTGCTTCGTTCGATGTAGAATTGCGTCGTGAAAAAATACAACACGGGTGATCTTTTGTCGTATGTGTAATCAAATATTCCTAAGCTAACGCTTGAGCAAAAAGGCATTTACGATCAGATAATGCAAAATTTTATATTTAATATTTATTATTAACTATTTAATATTTGAAATCAAAATGAAAATAAATCGAAATCTGTATTGCGTGTGTTGCCGTTACGTGACGTCAAAAGAAGAGTTGGTTTGAAAAAGTATTTCCCAATATTCAAATCAATTATAAGAATCACGATTGGCTGAGTGAACGAGCTATTCTTGCCGCCAAGAACAAAGACGCCTACGAACTTAACAATATTATTAAGTTCCTTTATTAATGTTTCGCAATTTTATATGTTTTTCTTATAACTTTCTTTCTTCTTTTTCAGTGCAATCGATCTCCTTTAGTTCATCAAAATGTCGAGGAAGCAGCAAAGCGACGTGTAGCTAGACTTGAGGATGCACGGTTGCCAGCACGGCAATCGCATTCTGCAGCTTCAGAACTGGTTCGTTTTCAACGGAATGAACGCGACAAGCTGATAGTGGCTGAAAGAGGTCAGTAGGAATATCAAAAGTATCTTTTTTATATAGAATTTAATTTTATCTCTATGTTTATATTTCAAAATCTATCAAATCGTATATAGAAATGGAGATTTTTTTTAATTAGTTCCAATTATCTATTTGTCTTCCCTTAACATTTAATTAGTTACAATTATCTCTCTGTATTCCCTTAACATTTAGTTAGTTACAATTATCTCTCTGTCTTTCCTTAACATTTAATTAGTTACTTTTATGTTTCGCAATTTTATATGTTGCCTGAAATACTCTACTTTGTGGTGATACGTAAAGACGTTGAAATTAACTACAAATATGCGTGTCCAGCTGCAACCGGATCGATCAGCTGAGATATTCTCACATCAGCTGCTGGAAATTGGGAACGGAAAGGTGCAGGTTGATATGACCTCAGGACGAATTTTATTACCTCATAACTTCTGCAATTTAGTGACGCCAAAAGAAGAATTGGTTGAAAAAGTATTTCCCAATATTCAAATCAATTATAAGAATCATGATTGGCTGAGTGAACGAGCTATTCTTGCCACGAAGAACAAAGACGTCTACGAACTTAACAAAATATTATTCAGTTCCTTTTTTAATGTTTCGCAATTTTATATGTTTCTGTTATAACTTTCTTTCTTCTTTTTCAGAGCAATCGATCTTTCATTTGAATTCAAATCATATCGTGAATTGACCTCTCGGAGTGACGCGATCATTTGCGAGCACGGCGATGAACGCGACAGACTGAGAGTGGCTGAAAGGCATCAAAAATAGTGTATACCCACAAGCATTGTGAAATTAAACATATTAAAAACGTGTGCTATCTCTTTTCTTTCTTTTCCATTTAACCAAACTGAGCCACAGTAACGCGTGGCCGGGTACAGCTAGTATATAAATATATAAAATAGAAGCTATCAAAAGGTCTAGGCTCGTCTCATAACGTCCCCGCGACCGAGATACACCCCACCAATATAGAACAACCCTATCCGCGAGGACATCAGATTTTTTTCAGCTCACACCCTTGTACATATAAATAAAAAAATAAAAAACAGAATATTAATAAATAACAGAAAAAAAATAAGCCTACAAATACTTTATCAGATTAACTCAAATAAATACAAGTTCTTTGATAGGAACATAGTGTGTTCATATAAATATATACCATAGTACAAAAAACCAAGGTAACTAAAAAATACACTTAGTACCTTATTATTATTATTTTATTTGGATAGGGAGATATGGTTTAGTCACAATGATAGAATTACAAATAACTTACAAAGAGGTGGACTGAAGAAAAAGTATAAGAAGATGGGTAATGAATTTTTAATGAAGTTCTAATTGAAAGTGAAAATTTTGAGAAACGATTTGATAGGCTATCCCTTGTGATCAATTATGAATGTGAGTGTATTGTTTTACTGTCCGCAAGGTGTTGCATGTCAACAAGCACACAATATTGACGGATCAACCGAAAATTCCGAAAAAAGGAGATCAAAGACGATCAGCAGATTAAATCCGCTGCAGTTTTTTTTTTGTAAGACAGTTTATACTTTTTTTTTAAATTAGAAGTGCTAATAGCAATATTTAAGCTACACAAAAATATTCATTTAAATGTAAACTGTAAAATCAGGCCGTCAGAAATTGATCTTGGGGAATCCATTCGCTTAGCATAACCATTAACCGTTAGACCGTGGCCGTCAACGTGAGAAACATGAAATGTGTGGATGTGAACAAGACGAGAATTGTGTAAGTGGATAGAAATTCGTGGAAATCTTTACCCCTAACTGTCGTCGTCATCGTTGCTGGGCCTTGTAGTCGAGACTCCTCTTACCATTCGAACGTCAATTCTGTGAGAAAGCAAAGTTACGCCATGGAGATTTCTTTTTAAAGCGAGTGAGCCGTTGCACATCAGCAAACTTGTTGGCCTCACCGCTGTACTGGATCCGATGGCACACCTGAAGTGAGACAATCGGAGCACACCGACATGTTTTGTTTTCCTTTTTTTTTTAAAGAATAGATTTGACTGAAATCACATGTATCCTTATACCCCTGAATACAAGGTGAAAAAAATACATGTGTCATTAGAGGGGAGTAGCATAGCGCGGGGTTCGAACCAGCAACCTTCCGCACGGAAGTCCAGTGCGTTACCGCGTGGCCATGCACCCTAACTATACCAAAAGGGACGCGGCATGATGAATTACATGTTTTTTTGTATAAAACTACTTCAGATTTAATAAAGCTTATGAGAAAAAACTGTCCAGAAATTATTCCGCCCAGAATTCAACCTGGGTGGTCTACTTGCTTAGCGTGAATGCATAATATGATACAACGACCACCTTCTCAATACAGGATTTATGTATGCAAATCAGGTTTTATCTATGAGAGAAATATCAAATTACTCAAAATAACTTAAATATATATCATTCATTATTTTGATAATAATGATCTCTTTTTGCCGTTGCTGTTCAAGATGAAAATTCTCGTAATAAATGACGAAGGGAGTTGATGAAAGGAGCCAAATATTTATTTGTCAAACACCAGTCAATACTCTTTGATAAATGAGTCGAAATTATCTCTGATTCCTGTTGAGCCTCATTCATTAATCAAAATTCACCTCCGATATCCGCCCGCTGGAAAATTCTTTCAGTTACCTGAAAATAATTTCAATCGACTGAAAAATATGAACCGTTTCTAAATAATCGCTTGATCTGGGAAAATATCTATTTGAAATTACATAAATCATTTCATTGTAGTAAATTATTAAAAGCTCCTCCATTACTGGTACAAATTCGGAGGACAAATAAAAACCCAACTTGAACAAGATTTTGAAACTCAGTAAAATGAGAATGAATTATGAACGATTTTATTTGACGAACTGTATGAATGATTGAAGAGTAGAAAAAAGTTGTGTGCTCGGGTAGACAAGTTAGAAGATACATTATATATTCCTATCTCGAAAGAGACACAGCATGAAGATACGTACGAGTATGTATAGTAGATACATATGTAAGGAAAACTCGCAAATTACAATAAAATTATTCAAATCTTTCTTGAGCGACAGTAAAACCTAAGAGTTCAGGCCAATCTGTGTGACAATCAATTCTTGAAAAAAACTTAAAGCTGATGTAAAAGATATTACAGTTTTACATTGATTGTCATAAATACAAAATATTATATTGGGTGTTAACATAAGTTGTGTCCGTTTTTTTCAATTAAAAAATGAGCACCAAAAGTAAAACCAAATGGTAAAGCTTATACACAAGGGGATCTTCATGAATACTGTGGTTTAAGCGGTCCTCATCGAAGTCCACTGGTCTTCCGGAACGCTCCATGTCTTTCAGGTTGAAATTACTGTCTTTGAAACGCAAAAACCATCGACGAGCTGTCCTTTCATTCATAGCGTCTTCACCGTACACTTCGCAAATATCGCGAGCAGCTTTGGCAGTTTTATTCCCTCGATTGAACGCGAACAGAAGGAGTTGTCTAAAATGCTCACTTTCGTCTACTTGACATTCCATTTTGAAGGCTTGTAATCAAATAAAATAATATATGTAACGTGAAAGAAAACACTATCTTGTAGAGCAGAAAATTTTCTTTCGAATGACGTATAACCTTTACCATTTTGTTTTACTTTTGGTGCTCATTTTTAAATAGGAAAAAACAGACACAACTTATGTTAACACCTAATAGATAAGGTGTGCTCAATCGCGATAATGACTCGACTCGGCGAGTCCAAAAATGATAGCGATTATCTTGTTAACTCTTTTGGTGTAGTTATCAAGATTAAAACACATTCAAAGAATGTTCAATATATTCAAATATTATTTTATACTCAAGACATTTAAGATGATTCTTTCACAAACTCAGTAAGTTATGAAAAATATTTTGTTTAAATGTATCAGCAATTCGGGAATTAGTCAGTACTCGAGTAGTGAAAACGTGAAACTTTAAAGTAAAGACAAAGTTACGTATTAAAACAAGTTAATATATGCTACGTCTTAAAAAATACAAACTACTGAAAAAAACAAATTATTATTTTTGAATGACAGTTTTTGTAAATTAATATCTTAAATTAATATCTTTAAAGTGAATGTTTTATTGACAAGGAAAGTTTAACTAAACATATTTTTGACAAACCAAGAATAAATCTAAATCTCAAAAGTGATTTATATAGAAGTACCACAAAAAGGTCAAAAACATCATAAATTTCAAGCCATCATAAACAGTACTTTTGAAAAATAAAACGAAGTTCTGAACTCATTTTGACATTGCACATTATTATTAAAACCCTTGTCATCTGACGAATGGAAAAATATCATAATAAATCTTTTTCTTTTGAATTTCCTTTAATTTTTCCGAATTGTTTTCAACCCCATTTTTTAAACTAAATTAAAAATTTGAGCTGAAATGCCATTTTAGCTTTTAGCTTAACTGGTAACCCAATGATATTTTTACAGATGACCTGTTTTTAGCTTCGAACAGTTTACAGCAAAAAGTGAGTTAATAAAACTAATTGGTTTTTGTAAAGCGGTCATGAAAATTTATTATTATTATAAAAATCATTTTTGAACAGTGTTCAATTTGGAGACATTAAAAAAAAGTTACATTTTCGTTAGTTTGTTTATATATCAGTTAATTTTTTAAATAAATAGATCCAATTAAAGGATTTTTTCAATGTAGGTAAGTAAATTATATTTATGTTACCTTCTTGTTTAACTTAATTTTACTATTGCTGATCTTCCATCTGGGAGTTTTGGGTTCGATTACCGACAAGAATAAAAAAATGTATATACTAAGTCTTGATTAGTTCATCGACTATTGCATGCCGGCTGCTTTAAAATACTCCTAAAAAGCATCCTATACGGTGATGTAATGGAAAAGCGAAGAATTTGCGGGGAGAGAAAGCATTAGGACAATCTGCAGGAGTGACTGACTTTGTGGTGGGGGCCTGAAGACTGAGAGTAGGTGGCTCAAGAGAGGTTGAAGGTTATCTGTTCTCGTGCCGGTGGCGCCTCAAAGGCTAGATTTATGAGAAACAGTCAGCGTGCTGGAAACATGCACCATTGTGACCAGGCAGCTCAGTGGGATCCACATATATGTGATGTTTGAGAATGAAAGTATGCATCTAGGATCGGGCTGTTCTACCGCAGAAGATCACACGACCAACGTCCAGCAGCTATGGACGAGTATTGCAGAACACTAGGAGTGAATATTACGGTGATCCTTTTTATGTCACTTTGTTTTCTGGTGGGAAAAAAATAGCCTCATAACATAGATATTATTTGAAAGATGCTAACGATAAACAGTGGTTGTTAAAAATTGTCTTAGGATTTATTTGAAGCAGTCGCGTTGAATCCATTGTTTTTTTATTGTTTCATTATCAGAGACAAAATAACGGATAAAAATAGTGTGGGGGAAATTATCTCGTTATTCACTGTTTTTTTCCGGTTTTAACACACTTTAAGGTGTCATCACACCTGCATTTATTTAATGGCGCTTATAAGTTGTCTTTTAAAATTATCAGAATTTATTGTATTGTTGTAAAATTCCATTTTGACTTTTGACCAAATTATAAAAATATCTTCACAGTAAATTATGAATAAATAACATAATTATTTTGCTCTATAAAACCACCTCTATGGCCTAGTTGATAAGACACCAGACTTCCAATCCAGGTGTCAAGGGTTTGATTACCGTAGTAATCTAATTTATTTGAAAAAAGGTTTCAATTTGGTTTCCACTCAAAGTTTCTTTAACATCTTTCTGATTGGTTGAAGAGATTGCCACGTGGCTATAGCCCCTACAAGTTTTTTCTGTTTATAACGGAAATGTTCTACAATAAAGTGCAATATTTTCAAACTGTATAAAAAAGTTTGCTCGTAAATTATTTCGAGCATTACGAAAATATTCTAAAGAAATTAAAAAAGCCTTAAGTATATAATATAGAGTAAATTATTTTTCTAACTTAGCATTTATAAATTGAAACAACGCACTTTTGAAATTTGGTTTTATGGTACTTTATAATAAAATTTATTTTTATAAATTAATTTTTTTCATGCTTTTATTAAAAAAAAAACAAATTGTACTCTTACTTCATTTACGCAATAGGCATCTACTCGTAAATACATGGATCAAGTCTACGTTGGCTCGAAACTAATGGATCAAGTCGAAAATCCAGGCACTAGAGATAAGATTTCTTAAGAGGAAGTGGGTAAATCACTTTGAATCTGCACTGGCGAAATGTTTAGTCCGACCCGAAATAAGAACCTCAGTATGTGCGTGAAAAATTTAATTTTCATTTTGAGCATAGACTGTCCCTCTGCTCTTGTAACGGAAAAAAACATTCCATCGCATCATACATATTTCTATACGTCATCTTTTGCGGTTCACTCGGTACGACTTTGAACTTCATAAGGGTTAATCAGATGTGAACAAAAACTAAAGAAGTATTATTTCTCTCAATATACTCTTTATCTCTAAATCTTAACAATATCCGCACTCCTATATTTTCTTGAGTTATCTTTTATTTAAAATCTTGTTAGTTTTGGTCAAATATTATACTACTGACATTTAACCCGTGCAATGCACGGTTTCAGAGTTTAACCCTTAAAGCCCGGCTGGCTACATATGAAGTCGAATAAAATCGGGCTCAAACGCCGGCTGGCTACATCCGCAGCTCGCACATATTCTCTGTATAAAACGTTTATTATTATGTAAATTTACTACTACAGATCAAAAGTAAAAAAGTGTAGCGTATACATTCATATATTTTCTGTGATTTGGAATTAAAGTTTCACCCTTCTTATATGAATGTTTAATATTATTTTATTTTATTGTAAGATGTGTCCCATGAAAACTTCGCGCATAGCGGCCATCGGTTACTCATACAGTCATATAACCGCCGAGTCGCGAAGTGGTAGTGTTTTATCTGTGTCGGTACACGTACTATATCTCGAGTGTATGTTTATTTAGGGTGACTGTTATATTGTTATTTATTAGACATTACGTTCGGAGTTCGTTGTAATTTGTTTTTTTATAAACATTTTTTTTTGTGTGAGGGAACTCATTTAATTTTATTATTTGTGTAGATTTTTATTCATAATAATGCTGGTTTGTGAACATTGATGTTTTGTTTGAGTGTATAACTATTTTTCTGTTTATTGAACCATTTCATAATTTAAAAGATGGATGACGATGCAATAGAACAGTATATTCTAGACATTGATTCTGATTTTTCTATGAGTGACGACGAAGATTATATACCGGATAATATTGAGGACGTCGATGATCCTTCAGAAATTAGTGATAGTGAAATTGACAATTCTAATGTTTTAGATAATACAGAGCCCACATCAACCGTAAATGTAGACAATATTTCATCTGAGTGGCAAAATGGCATTAACTTTCGTCCAGTATTGCATGACTTCAACCGACAATCTGGATTGAGAAATTGCGATCTCAATGAAGAAAGTCGGGAAATAGATTATTTTGAACTATTTTTGAGTAGTGACATAGTTAAAAAAGTTTCTGAAGAAACGAATAGATATTATGATCAACTAAAGATAAAAAAAACATTTTCCCAGCATTCACAAATGAATGAATGGAAGTCCGTGAATGCTGATGAAATATATTTATTTTTCGCTTTATCAATGCTTATGGTTCGGAGCAAAAAAAGCAGGATCAGGCAATATTGGACAAAGGACAAATTAATATCGTCACCAATTTTTGGCGAGACAATGTCACGAGATAGATATTTGTCTATTCTAAGTATGCTACATTTTTCCGATAGTTGCAAACAGCCAAAAGACGATATTCTATATAAAATAAGAGACTTTGTCGATTCGGTGTGTGAAAATTTTAAGATTTTTTTTTATCCTTTTAAAAATTTGTGTATCGATGAGTCACTAGTATTATTCAAAGGTAGGTTACGAATAAAACAGTATTTGCCGGCAAAAAGGCACAAATTTGGAATCAAACTCTTTGTTCTGTGCGATTGTGAAACCGGTTTAGTTTTAAAATTAATTATTTATTGTGGAGCAAAAACCGAAATACCCGTAAGTAATATAGACGAACAATTATCCAAGGATATGGGAGTTTCGGGAAAAGTGGTTGTGTCCCTACTATCGGAATATTTGTGTAAAGGGCATACTGTTTATACGGATAACTGGTACTCAAGTCCAGCTTTATTTAAGTATTTGCACGATCAAAAAACCAACGCCTGTGGAACAGTAAAAAAAACTAGGAAGTACCTGCCAAAATTTGGAATCGTGCAGAACGGTTAAACATCATCAATGACTTCTGGATGTCTACTTGCTGTAAAATGGCACGACAAGAGAGATGTGCACATGTTGACAACTGCAGAAGATGCGTCACCAATAGAAACCGGCAAAGTAGATTACAAAACAAAAGCCGCTATTGTGAAACCATCGTGTGTAGTTAGTTACAACAAACACATGGGCTCCGTAGACAGGTCAGATATGATGATCACGTTTGTAGAGTGCGTCCGTAAAACCAATAAGTGGTACAAAAAGATCGCGTTTCGTACAATTGACTTGGTATTAATAAATGCTCACGCGATGTTTAAGTTTAAGACAAAAAAAGACGTGAGCCTAACAGACTTCCAATTAGAAGTTGTTCGACAACTTCTACAAAAATATCATCATCCGGAGTCAACACCTAAATCCAAACAAAGTGGTGACCATCCTCTTAGACTAAGTGCACGACATTTTTTATCAGACATTCCACAAACTATCAATTCTAAGAGACAATCGGTTTATCGGCGGTGTTTTGTATGTAAAAATACTACGCGGCAGCCTCAGAAACGTGTTCAAACTCGTTATTGGTGTAGTGACTGCGAAGTTGCCTTATGTCCAACTAATTGTTTTAAGGCATATCACACAATTCAAAAGTTTTGAGTTTTAAAAGTTACATATGCAATACTAATTCATGGACACCCTATCCATATGCCGACGAAGAGTTGCGCGAGTGTGTGTGTTTGTGCCGAGATATTTTTTTAGACCTTCCATTAAATTTAATTATTACTATGATTCTTTCGGATAACGATAATTTTAGTATATGGAGATCATGTTCAAAAGTACATTCTCGATGTGGATGACTAAATGTTTACGATAGACCTTATAATAAAAAATCCCACAAGTGATTTACTTAAGTGGCAGCTCCATTCTCACGGTAATATATTTTTATTTATTATTTTAAAGTCAATATGAAACAAAAAACTCTGATTATTTTTATACTAACACAAAGGTACACCATTTGACTATAATATGCTGTTTATTTGGTAAATTTATTCCTTTTGTGTGAAGAGTAATTAAATTGTTTATAAGTGCGTTCCAATGTTTAAAATTCTCGCCGGTCTGAGGGAGTACTTCGCGTAAATCTTAGCCGATCTCTAAGGGTTAATTATAAAGTTTCTAAACTGTTATAAAACTTTTATGTAATAAAATGGTGCTTGTATATATAATTTTTAGGATATTAACTAATTAATTGGGTTATACATAAAATACATACCAATTTCCTAAATAAAAGACACAACAATACCGCTTCGATACACCAACTGACAGCTGAATGTCAAAAAAATTAATTCTCTGGATTATTATTTCTAAAAACCAAGACGTGGATAAAAATAAATTATTTCAATTTTATAACTGATTTTTTACAGCGCATTTTATAGTATAATATTTACAAAAGTGAAAAAAAGATAGTACGATATCTGTTATTAGAAATAAGAACTATCTATTGTAATTTTTTATCAAAAATACTACGCTATTTGAGCAACTCTGTTGTTTGTTTCAATCCAAACGATCTTCAGAATGTTCCGGATTGATCTGGAATTTGTATATTTGATATCACGGTCATGGATACCAAAAATAAAATTTAAACAAAAGCGATTGATTGGAAAAAGTAACTATATAGCAATAAATCCGCTAGATGTATTAACATAAAATTGTTAAATAAATTATCAAGATAGTGATAAAGGGAAAATTATTGGGTATAAAAAGAATAATTAAATAAGAGACATAAAAACACGTTACTAAATCTTAATATAGTTTATGACTTTACAGGTTTTGCACTTCAAATTCAAACTTATGCCCTTCAAATTCATCCTTTCGCAAACCAAATTCAATATTTTGTAAATCAAATTAACCATTTTGTTTACAAATTCAAAAAGTTTATAATACAAAGATACTATACGTGTACAAGCACTTGTTTATTGGTAATTCACAATTCATCATTATTCATCAATTACGTTAATTCGCAGGATAAAATTACCATCAACGGTCGCAGGAGAATAAGTTATATAGTATCCACATGTCAGTTTATGTACACATACTCGTAATTATGAATTATTATTAATTTAATTACTATTAAATAAGTACTTGTATCTTAGTAGATCTTTGTATTATTAAATTCTGAATTTGTTAAAAATATGGTGAATTTGATTTGCGAAAGGTTGGAATTTGATTTGCAAAAGGTTGAATTTGATTTGAATAAGTTGAATTTGATTTGCAAAAGAGTGAATTTGAAGTGTAAAATGTTGAATTCAAAGTGCAAAACCTTTATTAAAGCCAAACAAATAAAAAAAACGTGTGTCTGACTCGGAATGGTTACGTGTCACATTTCGCTTACAAATGGTTTGTCGGCGGTCGTGGTCTAACGGTTAGCATACACACAAATCAAGTGGACACCATAGGCTGAATTCCTAGTGAATTCACTTCAATTTTGTGAATTATTTATTTATTCTTGTAGCGCTACTAAGCAATGCAATAAATCGTGCAAAATAAAAAATTATGCCTTGCAAAAGGCTGTAGTAGATTAAATCCACCAATCGTCTTGGAAGTTTGATTTCCTTACCATAACAATTTTAGGTTTCATTTTTTCAAGGTTGTATGCATGCTGAAATGTAACAGCTTGTACAAAATAAATCAATAAATGCACAGTATGGCTGGCAATTATATTTGATCGCAAAACCTATATAAATTGTTGAGAGCCCCTGTTTTATGTGCTCTCATTAATTAAAATGCTACGAGTACTACTTGAAACGATGAATAAATATTTCGCATCTCTTTTTTGTTGTTATTTCTTCCTGAAAAAGGTGCCCTTAATCTTGAGGGCTGGAAGATGAAGAGTGGAGAGTTGGAGATAATAAATTAAATAAAACTCTCAGATTAGCGAGATGAAGTGTTGCCCAGTCTCAGTGTTAGCTCGGTAATGAGCCAAATATTAACTCTTGGCTCGCTAATTGCTAAGGCAAATTCTTATAAAAAATCTTTATGGGGGTAGAGTATTTAATTATGGGGGCAGGGCTTTTGCGTCTTTAACATTTTTCATATATTTATTAAAAAAAACGTAGTTTTTTTAAACAAACGAAGATAAAAAGTATTTAGTATTGTCGGAAAGACGCCTGTCTTTCAACCCGGGGTTGTGGCTTTAACTCCTGTTGGTACCCATTTTTTCAAATAAGGTTCGAGTCTGGTTTTTACTTAATGACTTTTTATAATATTTCTCGTTACTTAAAAGAGATTGACATTTGGCAATAAAGTCATCTGGAGGTATTGTAGTGGTACAACGAATCAGTTAAACGAAACAGTATTCATGTTTGTTTTTTGTAAATTACAGAATGACATATCACTAATATACAAAAAATTCCAGCCTTAACAAAATAGAGCATGTATGGATAGATACCACGCCAACCACGCTCTTTGCATGGTCAGTTGGTGTTAAAATAAAAATAAAAATACCTCTACCCTCAGTAGTATGACAACTAGAACCGAAAGATTACGTGTTGTTTTGTTATGTTCTGAAATAAAATAAAAGCTCAGCAGAAGCAAAACTATTTCCAGGTGCCATCTACGGAAAACTTATAAAAAATCTCATAGTAAAATATTGGGCTAAACGGTTTCACTTAGGTATAGAATCGATTATAGGTGACCCAAGTCAAGGCAGACCAGGAGCAAGTCACTTAAGAAATGGACCAGTGTTACAATATGGAAGACTAAAATCCAAATAAATAGCAACAAGGTGTGAGTTTTTTAAAATCAGTGTTTCAAATTCTGCACGATTCTCTTGGCATGGATAAGGTGAGCGCAAGCTGCGTGCGAAAGCTCTTGAGTGATGTCTAATGCAACAAAAGTGTTGAATGTTGCAGTGATTTTTTAATGCTCTGCGTTGGGTAACCAAATATAATTTCAATTAGTTTACCCCCCCCCCCCCTCCAAAGATTGCAGAAAACTTTGCATAATATTTTCAATCAGTTTACCTAGATTCGACGGCTAAATATGACATAAAAATATATTAAACAGTTCGTCAGACAGCAGAAGCATATCGCTCCATTCCATTTCTAAGGAAGAAGTGTTGAAAAGCATAAACTCAGAGTAAAATAAAAATACAAAGCTATGAATACGAATTATCATGTAATGCGTGATGTCGCACATGTGAATATAACTAACGAGATTCTATGAAGTGGACATCACTGGATACTGGCGTATACTCCTTCATATGTAGAAGTACACGACCATTATTCAAGAAGAATAATGTGCGCGATATGCATTGGGCTGATATTCGGACATTTTATAACCAGAGTTGCCCAATTCCAAATAGTTATTCTTCCTGAATTTGGCAACCACCTATTAGAAAAGGATCATAATAAAAAAAAAGTAATAACATAAAGATGCTGCCCATTTAAGAAAAAATAAACGGTTTCTTTTACGAGAACAATTAAAATTAAAAAGCTAAATCTTATGAAGAATATTATCATACATTATAAAACACCACAGAACTTTTTAAAATATTTTCATAAAAGATATATTCACACGCTACTGAGGTTAAAAAGAGTACATATTAAAACTATGTTTAGTTAATTTGACGAAGAGTTCGAAACTCGAGTCGTCTTTATAACATCGTATAAGTAGAATTTGAAAAATGATTTGTTTCACAAGTAAGAAAAAAAATATTTTTACGATAAGTAAATGAAAACAGCCCTGAGTTCATACTTTTAAGGAGAGGATGGAAAGAGAACATTTTTAAGTAAGTTTACTCAAAAGTGAGGGCTTCAATTTTAAAACAACCCTTGTGACCTTTTTCATAATTTTAATTCAATTCCAATAACATTTATTTTCAAAACAAAACAAATTTTTTTAAACCTTTCAGTATTTTTGTAAACAGCCTATTCGATATTCTTTCTTCTATCTTAACGTAAAAACAATTTTTATCTTTTACTCGTATTTCGTTATAAATATACAACCAATAGGAAAAAAGAAAGAAAGTCTGATTGAAAAAGGAACCCTTATAATGTTTTTAATTATATTTCGACTGTTTTTCCCGTATTTACTAGACATATTTTTACTTATTTGTTATCTACATATGCAAAATATATCTCGTATGTTTATACAGGGTGCGTTCGGGGCGGTGTTCTTTTTAAATAACTTTTAAATGAAACGTAATTTTACAATTTATATTTCATTATATGGTATTTACTATCATGTATGGAATATAATTTCGGTCAAGTGGCCGCCTCTGGCCGTGGCGCAAATGCGAGTTCTTTCAAGCATATTTTTCATAACAGTCTCACACACTTCTGGTGTTATTTCGGCAATTTCTTTTTGAATGTTGTCCTTAAGCATCGGGATTGTGGTTGGTTTGTTGGTGTACACCTTTTCCTTAAAGTACTTTCATAGGAAATAATCGGGGGCGGTCAAATCAGGGGGTCGTGGGGCCAGTCAATATCACCACTTTTTGACATTATTCGGTCGGGAAAAGTTTCTCGCAAAATTTGCATCGTAACACGAGCTGTGTATGATGTGGCTCCGTGCTGTTGGAACCACATGGGCATTAGGACCAATTGATCCAATTCGGGCACAAGAAAGTTTACCAGCATGTCATGATAGCGATCACCAGTAACTGTTACAGCATTGCCTCTAGCATCCTCAAAGAAGTATGACCCAATGATGCCGCCGGCCCAAATGGCGCACCATACAGTCATTCTACGAGGGTGTAATGGTTGTTGGTGTATCAATTGAAGATTTTCAGTGTCCCATTAGCGGCTATTCTGTTTATCAACAAACCAGCCAAGTCGATCTATGTTTCTACGTTGAATGAGATCTATGTTTCTACGTTGAATATTTCTGCACAGAGATGTTTCAGCGCGAGTACTTTTCTATGTAGAATATTTTTTCTCGTGAACGTTTCAAGTCAAGAGGATTTCACATAGAGAGAGATTTTCGCGAAGGTATAATGTAGTCTCGACATAGAAACGCCATACAAAAATCATTCCTTCCCAAAATGTTCTAACATAGTTCTCATCGTTCATGTTTTCACTCCATAAGTGAATGGAGAATACCATATAACTAACTAAACTGATTTTGGTTCTTTGAGTATAGGCCTTCCATGAAAACGATATGAATTTCGTTTAGTGAATATTAAAAAAATGCAAATATAAAACATTGTACAATACAATAGATAAATTATGTTTTTCATAGTATTCTAGCCGTGTTCGTATAAAATTCGTTCTTCTCATAGCTTTATAAAAACATTAAGATATACTTATGTCATAGCCCTGAATATGAAGGATGCAACGCTTTTATGAAATAGGTCATCACTTAAGTCAACTCAACAGGACAATAACTCTGGAATAAAGTAAACTTCTTACTACTTGAATCCGTTTATTGCTTACTTAATCGTGCATTACAAAAGCTGATACTCTTAGTATTGCATTTTTTTGTCATTTGAATTATATTAACTATTATATATAACACTTTTATTGTGTAATAAAACTTCGTAGATTTATTGTGATGTGACTATATTTTTAAACAAACTAGGATGATGCTAAATGAAATCTTGAAAGAAAACTAAACATAAACACTTTGTTTGTACGTATGTACTGACGGAAATCGCACCTACAACCTCTGGACTGGAAAACAAGCGTCATAAAGACAGGAGTTTGAGTAGTTGGGCTTGCAGGAGGGATGACTTGTATAAATAGTTTTCTTGAGTGTGATGTGTTTTTGGTGATCGTGTGCGGGACATTGTGGAATGGACTTTTGGTTTGTCAGATATGATGAAGTACCACTATGCGGGGCGTGATACATAGATGTTATTGAGTCTTACTACTTCTTTAGTTGATGAGAGTTTGAGACAGGTATTGTAGTCAATAATCGGTAAAAAACATCAATTTATTTTTCCATGTTCATATATCATCAGTAAGACATAGACATAAACCTTATTTACTGGGTACACAATTGAAAAGCTACAAACCCATATCCATCATATGAAATTTGTGTCCATTTGGAATTACCTTTTATAACCGATCGTTTTTCACAAATTATTTATTTAAACAATTACGTGTCATGTAAATAAATAAATAAAATAAATACTTACTAGGCCACGGAGATGCTAATTATTTGTAAAGCATGAATTCTACAATTTGTTTTACTGTCAATGCTTCTCTTTTTCATACATGGATCACGGTATTAGCATATAACTATGATTTGCTAATGAACGGATCTATTTTTGAGTGCATTACGATTCAGTTGATGTTTGATTATTCTGTATTATCTTTGCTAAGCAGGAATTCCTCAAGTATTTCTTTAAAGTTGGTCATTACTCCACAGCTGATGTTTGAGGTACATTCTTCTACCTTCGGGAGTGCGGTCACTACCCGTACCTACAATATATCCTACTAAATTTCTCCTACGCCCACTGAGATGTGATATATTAAGTGTTTGGAGAATACAACCGCAAATTCTACGATGCTGGATACATTTACTGAAATGCTTACCTTCGGCATACTCCATGAGCCATTGTCTTATGGATAGCAATAATAAGAATAAAAGGATATTTATAAAGCCTCATTTAGATGGCAAACTCTCCTCCAGGACGTTTTAAAAAATTCCTATTTTTTTATTTTCGAATTCACTCTTATTGAAATATATTTTTTTTAATTGTTTAGGGATAGAAAGATTGCGGTTGCGTTCATTGCATTGGGGACTTTCCATATCTTCATGGCTGTGATTATTAGGTCAATTTTCCGTGTCGGTGTTTTTTCGTTTTTTGTTGGTGCGACTTTGTAATTTAACTAGCGTTCATTACCTGTTTTACATACATTTTGTCCCTCTGGAGCTTAGGCGCGACCTTAGGATTGTGCGCTAGTTAAATAACAAAATATTTGTAACAAAAAGGTAACAAATGGTAAGGCATCATACTCGTATATTCATATGATCTATTAGTGGTCATATATTGTGAGAAGTTGCAAACCATCGTCAAATCGAAAATATTATTTAATATACCGTAGAGGAACGAGGTAAATTTGGTTTTTATTACTACACTGTTGATATAGGCCGAGAGGACAGATTGTCAAACTTTCCTAATTTTCTTCGCCTTACTCACAACCATATAGAATATACTATCGTCGAGTTCCACCACATTTACTCAGCACGGCTCTTTACATTTATTTTCTATGTCTAAGTTTGACTCCCATAAATTAATATTGACACAAATCCGTTGTTGTGCACCATCTTGGCAAATCTTGATAGTCTGTGTATATGTATTTAAGTGCTTCATTGACTTTGTTTTATATTGCAACTCTCCGTTCAATATTTATTTCCACCTTTCCGTCGTTGGTGCCTATAGGGTACCATAAAACTGGAAATATAATTTGTTTTTTTCCACACAATCAGATGATATCTACCTGTTTCTTTCGGCCAATGCTGGAAGATTGTTTAAAGAAGACAAGGTTTCTTGTTAAGTAAGTTTTTAAGACAGATTTTTATGTCTTGAAAACTCACTTATCAAAATGTATAGTCGTTCATATGGAAAATGTTATTTTCCATATGAACGACTAAAAAAATTATTTTTTTTTACTGTGAAATAACAAAATCTGATAAAGTTGAGGTGAATAGAAGGTAAATGACCTTTTTTTTTTCATTCAAAATAATTCTTATCATAACCCTAAAGTGAACTCTGTTAAGCTATTACCGCTGAAAGTATCTGTCAACTCTTAAATTTATCTTAACTTGTAGCCACCCCAACGTAAGTACTTAGATTATATTTCAAGACTTTCCCAACATTCATTAGCAACGTAAATTTTCAAAGAATTAAATGGATTCTGTGAAAAAGTTAATTATAAAAACGAGAAAAATCAATTTATGAAGGAAATTGAAAAAAAATAATTTATAATACAAAAATTTATTTTGTATATTTTGATTTGTAAGTTTTTCAATGGATACTGAGACACTTTACACTAATAGATAGTTAGGAAGCGGAAAACTAAAGAAATAATGAATTTACATATTTGGAGACAATTTAACTGGTGAAATAGGTTAATATATGAAAACCAGAACAGAATGTGTAACGAGACATATGAATAAAGGTGGGGTAAAGACTGTGTGTCTAGAGATCTGCTTTTTCTTTATCTGTCCGAAAAGCGGCATGTCGTGATGGTATGAACAGAAATATTTAAAGAAAGAATAATATCCTTCTGAACTAAAAGTAAATTGAGCTAATGTTTACTTTTGAGTTCGAATAATTTTATTCAAATTAATTGAATTTTATACAACGGAAGTTGTATACAATTCATTTTGGCAGACTTTTAAATATCTAAAAATACCACATCGTAGAATTTTACCAAAGCGTTTTACCAAATAGGGCTCAGAAATTATCTTCTATTACTAGCGAGAGAAAAATTAGAAATCGAAAGAAAGAAAACATTCAAACATTTATGTGTATACCATCGCATCACTTACTTGTTGGAGAAGCAAAACCAATAGAGCCCCAAAATATTATATCATGACATAATTCCTTCGCCTCCTCCTCATCCATACACTTATATCATGACATAATTTCTTCGCCTCCCCCTCATCCATACATTTCTTTGTTCTCTTACTTCTTACATTTAAGAGAACAAAGAAATGTCTTTGGTTATAATTTCATTCACTTAGTTCAACCATACTATAATCGAAAAAACCTTTACAATAAAAAATATTGTAAAGGCATAATTAATACTTTGGGATACTTATAATTTTCGGGCAAAGTTGAATGCAACTAAATTATTTTTGAGGAACAAGAAAAATAATTTATTTGATACGATAGGCAATCCTTCGTGATTGAATATGATTGTCAGCCATCCTGTTAATCGAATACGCCTGTACGTTTATTGATTTGTTGTGTGCACGCTGTTGCACTTCCGTAAGCACACAGTTTTGAAATATTAAACCCAAAGTTTCGATGACAAGGAATCCAAGATCCAAGACGATCGGCAAGTTTTATCCGCAGCCTTTTGTAAGGCACTTTATTTTGACATAGTGGTATTTTAGCGTTGGTTAAAATAATATTCGCGCGGTCTAAGTGAATCCTTTAGGAATTGAACTTGGAATCCCCACTTACTTAGCGTGAATGCTAACCGTTAGACCACAACCGCCATCCATTGTTTTATATGACCACTTACCCGGTTCATAAAACAGTCTTTTTGGCAAAGTTGGATTTTCTTAATAAGCCTTATTGAATTTTAATTATACGCTCTTTTTTTCATAGAATATTATATTTGACACCAGTCCTTATATCATAGGAAGTGTTGCCGGTGCCGATGATCTACTGAAGCGTCAAGTTGTTTGAATTTATTATCATCGTGACTTTTATTTCATTTGGCCTGAATTCATTGTATAGATAATGACAGCCTTTTATAGGTTCAACACACAACTATTAAAAAAAAATTGAAATTGATTTAATAATATTTAAAGCATTATTTTACCTTAGCAAATTATTTTAATCTATTCATATCGTGGCTTTTATCCCATTCAATCTAATTTTATTGTATCGATTATGGACAACCTTTTATAGGTTCAATACACAATTATTAAAAAATTATAACAGAAATTGTTTAAAAATAATATTTAAAACATTATTTTACCTGAGCAAATTATTTAAATCTATTCAAATCGGAGTTTTGATCCCATTCAATCTTATTTTATTGTATCGATTATAGGCCGCCTTTTATAGATTCAACACACAACCGTTAAAAAATTATAACATAAATTGATTTAATATTATTTAAATCATTATTTTAACTTATGAACTCAATTACAAGACGCTTGATTTCTAATAGGTATCAGGTTCGATTCCCTATGGTGCCCCAATTATTTTTTTTTTAAATTTCAATTTGGTAAAATAAATCGTCTAGTAACAATACTCGCATGCGCCAAGTACGCGTGCGAATGTTGTAAGCAACACGTAAAATAACGAACCGTGCCTACTCCAGTGGTTCTAAACGCGATGTTTCGATTACCGGTACCGAAGATAATTTTTTCTTCTGGTTACGCTCTTTAATACGATGAATGTGTTTAATAATTCCATGCGACAGAAAAAGAAAAAAATACAGAAATTTTGTTATTTTTAGCGATTATAATCGGGTCGTTAATTTCCGAGGGGGTTTCCTTTTAGCTTTTTATCGATACATATTTGGACTAATTGGCTTCCCGATTAAGTGACATTAAAGGGTAGTTTTGCAACATTCGAAGTTTTCTAAAAATATACTGGTATTTTTCTGGACTATTTGAACTCCAGCCTTAATCCGCTTTATAGGTACTCATATATTTATTGCGCTGCTAGTTATTATCCTTCTCCCGTAACATAAGACTTTATGTCCATCGTCACCACTATTATTTTCACTCATTTCTTTTTCAGGCAATTTATTCTTTGTCACACCTTGCGCTCATTATGTACAAAGAAGATAACGATCTTCTTATTTAGATCGTTCTAATGTGGGACTAATTATGTCCATCAGCGTGGGTGGTGGAGTCGAACTGAACTACTTTAGTTAGATTCTAATTACAATTATAAATTATTTTATTTTAAAAATAAAAAATATTTACAGTAATAGTTGAAATCGGTGAAGTGAATAAAGCTCTGAAAGAAAATCCCATAAAATCACATTTCCAAATGAAATCTTACATAATGTAAGAGTGTGTCAGTGAGTACAGATTCACCCCATAAAGAGTGAAATGCGACACTATGCGACCCTCTTGGGTCCTTTGGGTCAGGGAATGGTCACCTAATCTAGCGGAAAATTGCTAAATACAACCCCTAGAGAGTGAGCTGAGCTGGTCTCTCCCTTTTTATCCTTTCCTCTGTTGAATAATATTTTAGTAAAATTCTATTTTTTTAAAAAAAGGACATTAAAGAGATTTCTCTCGGCTCATTTTTATGTTCTTTTTTTCTTAAGCGGTATTTTATTCCTTATCTATTTTAGCCGTGACACAAAAATCAAGGATATTTATTATCGATTTATCAGCCAAATGGGAACTTGTTTGCTAAAGTCAAAAGAAATTTGAAGGTCCTGAAATATCCATGTGGTGGGGACATATTGACGTTGGACAATAATTGACATCGGTCAAAATAAATTTTCTGAAATACGTTATTCAAATGGCGTTATTTGACATTTTTCCCGTATCCTATAGCTTCGAATGCTCATTGAAAAGTCAAAATGTTATTGCTGAATATTAAAGTTAATAAAGAGACGGCAAGAACAGCGCTCCAGTCAAGTTCAACTGCGACTTAGATAACATAAAAAAGACTTTCTCTACGCTCCAATATATATTACTTTTTTCATTTTAAGTTCATTTTTCTTCTTTTATCCCACCATGTTGTTCTGTTGCATTATATTTTCGTTATATATAATACAAATACACCGGAATTATTGCCATGTTTCAATCTCATCTAACTAACCTGAAACATAGTTTAAAGCCCTAAAGCTGAAAACAGACTGAAATAATATTTAATTAAAAAAACAGGGTCTCAACGGAAATATAACCTTCAATCCCCGGTTCGGAAGACAGGCGTATTACCAACTAGGACACGAAGGTCATCAGTTCTGTTACATTTCATACCATCGTGTTGTTCATTCATGGTATTGTTCATGCTAACAGACTCTGAAATCAACCCTCAAATATCCTAAGACTCGTAACGTAGTTGATTTGATTTAAATGGATATTTAAAATTCATTGTATCTCTCATCAATGGCGAAGCATCCCTCACTTTTCATTCTATTCATCTTTCCCATATGTTCCCCTTTTCTTAGTGTTTGATGTTATTTTACTTTAATTGATTATATTTTTGAAAATATTAATTAATGACAGTTTTTCCAAAAATGTAAAAAAAATATTTTTGTGTTGTCGTTTTGTTCGGTTTATGGATGAATACATTTAGCTAGGTCATTTACACCTTTACGAGTATAAATCACTTCATACCAGAAGGCATTGAACAGGTTAAAAGTTAAAAATAGACAAGAAATTCACATACTGTCTCTATTGCATAATATAATTAACTGTCCCGCCGCCCCCTTTAATCTCGCCGAAAATTTTCAGCACCTTTCCGATCATAGACTAGCGCTACGCTCAAACAGATATTTTTTTATTGGCCTTTTTCGGTTCACCGCTATTTTTTACGTCGTATTTTACTGTCCATGCAGTGAGACTCTGGAATCAGTCACAAATCAATGTTGGACTCGCTCCGTCCTTGGCATGCTTTAAGAAGCGACTGAATTAACTCTTAATTTCTAGTCAGTAATATAACATGTTTAATTCCTGATTTTTTTCATTCCTCTCCACCATCCCTACCTTTTCTTTTGATTAATGATATCTCACTTTATATGAAAAAGAATATTCGGGTGATTGTCCATATTTGTGGGGTTTGTGGGTAGATACTTATGTATGTGTTCATGGATTTCGTAGGGAGGAGATAGTCATTTTAATGATTTTTGCGACCGTGTAATTTGCTCAATTTACTTTAGCCTGGTTGGTTGGGAGAGATTGCCACATGGCAATGAGCCCGCCAGATTGTATGTGCAATAAAAGTGTTAAATAAATAAATGAAGAACAGCGTATTAGTGGCAACATCGATGGATGGAATCGAAACGTGGATGTGGATAATGAATGAATGACTGTGAATGCTTACTCTGAAAATAATACTATATATGGTGTGTCAATGAACAACAGCATTAAATATGTAATTTATATGTGAGTTAAACCCTAATGTGTTAAGTAGGGAAAATGAGTACTTTCAGATGGTTTGGGCATGATAAACGGATGGGTGACAAAACGCTTTCTTAACAAATTTATAATGCAAGCTTGAGTGGGATTCATGAAGGAGGACGTTTGAAAACAGTATAGATGGATCAAGTGAATGAAATTTTTAAAGAAGGAAAGGTTAGTAGGGGAAACAAAAGGAGCTCTTTGAGAATACGTATTGATATGGAATAGGGGAAAGAAGTAAGTCGGGATAGTAAAGTTTGGCGTTTTATATTCTCTGCTCACCTCCAACAGAAAAACACCGTGATGGTACTCGTATATGTACACCCATTGCTAACTGATAATTCACTCAGTAAGTATTTCTCGTGAAACAATAAGTCCTTCGTTTGGCAGTTAGAAATATGAACAGGTAAAGAAAATGACAACTCAAGTATGGTTGTCCAAAGCCGTTTGACAGAATTCTCTATAAATTATATCTTATTGCTACCCCAAATGAAATATTCAGCGTTGAACCCCTTTCAATTCACTCGTTTCAACATCGTGTTATTAAGACACTCGATAACCCATTTATAGAGAAATATTTCACTATTATACTCCATCGATAAAGTAAGGGGTGTTTTTTTTTTTCAAATACCAAATTTTTTGAATAATCTGTCATATTGCACGACATATTAGATATTCGAAGTTGTACGAGTATATATCTTATAAGTAAACTATAAATCTTATAAAAATATTTCATAGCAAATATTTTTTTATTCCACTAACGATGACTTCCGTGGCCTAGTTGATAAGACGCCTGTCCCTCAGCCCAGAGATTACGGATTCAAATCCCACTTAAACCCAGAATATTTTTTAAAAGAATTCCAGTCTGGTTTTCATTTAAGTTCACTTGAACTTCTTTCTGGTGAAAAGATTGCCAGGTTGCATTGTTTACAACGTCGATTCCAAAAGTTATATGTTGATGACCAAATTAAAATATTGCTTTTGGATTATATACCAAGATGAGATAAATTTATTATATTTTACATAATTTAATAAATCTCATCACATATTATTCTTTGTGGGGTTGACAAAGAGAAAAGACCTACACACTTTATTCAAGCATTCTAATTTCGCTTCTTTAACATTAATAAATATCGTCACACATAATATTTTGTTGATGTTGATTTTCACCTTCCCCTCGTCTCAACGACTAAAGGAATATTGGATTTAAAAAAATCTCACTCATAATATAGGAAAACAATAATTCCAGCACAATGTGTCTACTATTAGTTAATAATAAATACATACTTTTCGTGTTTGGTGTTTAAAAAAGGGAAAGCTTTTTTAATCAGATCACGATGATCTCAAGATGACTTTTACGAAGCCTAACCGATGAATCATCAGTTTTGTGATAAGTCTGCCAACTTCAGTGCCTCTTCGTCTAATATCTACTGTAAATCTTGACTTAACTCCAAAAAATTTTGTATCACTAATAAAATTAATCCCGATAAATTATGTAAGAAAACAATATTTTAACAACGGCAACACTAAGTTATCGTAGTTAATAGATGTACTATATCTATGTGTATTTTCGCTATAATATTTTTTTATTGGTTGTTGTTGACATTATATTTATGGTTAACATGTTTTAACCGTATTAACGATAAATTAAAAATAAAATATATCGTTGGTTTGATAACATTTGATCTGACGTAATCCACAATTTTTAACTCATCAAATGACACTTCAAATCTTTTAAATATCACAGAAACGATTATTGGACAAAATATGATCTATAAACATCTAATAAAAAAATAACAATTCAGAATACATGTATCCTTCAAAATGTGATGTAGGAAAGTACCAATTATAATACAACATTGAAAATAAAATAAAAGACCAAGTAAAATTCAACCAACAACGTACGAAGAAAAATAAATCTGTACCAAAATAAATAAGAAGTTACCTAATTCTTGCATTTGCACGATTAATGAACTACAACGTGCAACGATCTTTAGCAAATTGCTCTTATACAATAAAATTTTATAATCAACAAACGGATCTAAATTGAATTGTTTATTATCATACGGTGGGTTCTTCCAAAAATTAAAAGATATGTTAAAAGACCGATAGTCAAAAACCCAGACATGAACCTTTTTGCTTAATCAATACATTATTTTAAAATATCTTCTGAAATATAAAAAAAAAAGAAAAATGATTTTTTTAATCCGTGTTCCCCATGGCGACCTTTTAAATGAACATTACCATGTCAAGACATTTGAACCCACGTATACATAGGCAGAAGGGAGAAGGGTACGATGAAGAGTGAGTCAAGAAAATGATTCAAACAATCAGACAGATCCAGACAGACGCCAACATATCATAAACCAAATAGTGGGTAAAAAAATGAACATAATACGTTATATTCTTACGGGAAAATATTCTTACGGAGAAGTACAGAAAAAGTCCAACAACAGTGAACACTTCACATAATGCATATAAATTATCACATATTCGATTTATATATTCTTTTTTTTATTTTTTTTTAAGAATAGATATGACCGAAGTCATAAGTATCCTTATACCCTCGAACACTAAGCGGAAAAATTACCTGTGTCGTTCGAAGGGAGTAGCACAGTGCGGGGTTTGAAGCCACGACCTTCCGCACGGAAGTTCAGTGAATTACCGCGTGGCCATGAGTTGGAATTGGAATAGTGAGTGGATCCTTGAATACGAGGCCCAGCAATGACGACGACGATGGTAAAGAAGAAGAAAAGACAAGAAAATAGGAGTTATTTTGTTATTAAAATAATTTACTTTCGAGTAGCATAGTGGAAAAAAGATCACCTGTTCGCATATACTTTGAAGAAACACAGTGTTTGCTTAATAAATATGCGCTATCTACCAAGTCATTTAGAACTTTTAACACAAAAATAATCTTCTTTAAATACAACATTCTATGCACTCACAATAAACCTCGGTAGTAAAGGGCATATCTTAATGGCATTTGGGAGCTTAAGTATTGCATGGATCATTGTAATTGTTTTTAGTCTGTTAAGGTTAACATCAGAGCTTGGACTCAAAACTGTTTTTATCACTTTTTTTTGCAATGTGTGATCCATGTGAGATCTGTCAGATTATACAGTTCGAATAAATATGTATTCGTGCTCCATTGACTTCGTTTCCTATCGCAACACGCAATTCGATATCCCCTTATAACTATTTCGTATCTGAAATATCTAGATAAAACTATCCAAGCGGTTGCTAAACCAGCGACCCCTTATACTCGTATGGCGATGGCACTCGGTGAAACGTATCTACATCTTGTCTAACTCTTTAAGTCGATGAACGCGCCTTGCAGCCGTCTCCTTCAGTCCCCTGATTGTGTGGGGATGAATGCGATAGAACAGGTTTTGGGGAGTAAATACCATTCGCTATAGTAAGTAATTGACATTTTTCCTAAAGGGTTACTTTTCCGATTGAGTGTTGAAGTGTCTTAAGTGAGAAAAGTAGAACGATTTTACGGGAGTTTATAGGAGGAATCATTTTACGTAAAGAAATACATCTGCATTGTTTTAATATTATAAAGCATTAACATATTACAATGACATTCATGGCCTATTAAGCAAAACGCTTGTCTTTGTTCTAAGAATTTTGTGGTCGATTCTAGATAGTCCTTATATAGGGCTTCTAGCTTTCGTGCAACTTTACGAACAGGGTTATTATCTTTCTGTGTGCGGTAGTACTGCCTTCAGTAATGACGAAAGATTAGGTATGTACGTACTCCAGTGGTTCTTCACCCGAAGTCGAGTATTGTAACCGAAAAAGGTTTTGTATTGTATAACACTTTAGTAGAAAACAGCGCAACCAATTTATTGTCATGTTGCAATCTCTTACAACCAATCAACCTGAAAGGTGTTAAAGAAATCTTAAAATAAAACCCTTTTGTTTTAAATCTGGGAACTATCAAGAATCGAACGCAGAACCCATGGGCTCGAAGACTGGCGTCTTAGTAAATAATCTAATAATACATTATTAAACTTCTTCGCATGGTTGTAGTCTAACGGTTAACATTCACCGCAAACGGGCGCCCATTGTTCGATTCGTGGTCTATTAATGTTTAGACTGGTTTTGCACTGAGACCAATTTGACACAGATTACTGTTAATTAGATGTTCTTTCTCTTTTCAAACTCAGGTGTGTAACCACAAAAGGAAAAGTTTCTTTGGGATTTTTTCCTTCGTCACTACGTCATATTGTGCTCATATAAAATTCAAAAGATTTTGATCATCTAGTAGATCACGTTGGATGATAACTTATTTTGTTCTCCATAATAGCTTGGCTGATAGGGATTATTTACAATAAACGACTATTGTAAAACTCGGTCTAAACTAGTGTTATATAAAAATCTACCTAATGAAAAGCTGCAGCAGATATGACCTGTCAATCGTCTTAGAATTTTGATTTTCTTGCCATCGGAACTTTGGGTTTGATATGATAGAACTGTGTGCTTGCTGAAGTGCTGCAGTTTACACACAATAAACAAATACACAAACAGACATCTACTATCCGCAGGATGGCTGACAATTATACTTAACAACCATAAAATGTCGCGTTAAAACTGTGTAAATTCATATTAAATAATTTATTGTAAACTGAAATCTGTTTAATATCATATCAAGATTGTTATCCCATTTTCAGCAGTGTTTTCAATATATTATTAAATTGCAAGAGAATTCGATAGTCTGTTAAACAAACTTTCGAAGATAAGGTCAATTTTATTGGGATAAAATAATCTAGCTGTGGATTTCATCTGCCTAATATACTCATATAAATTATTATATTGTTTTGTATAGTTCTGCCCCATTACGCATCGATTTATCATTACATAGCACAACTTAGTTGAAAGGACATTTTTAGGACTTTTTTAATTTTATGAAATAAAATCATCGTAGTTTTACTTTATTTTCCTACCGATTATTTTTTCTTCCATTTCATTCTTCTTTTTTATCGCGTTCTCAATTAGTGTTGTGATCTTCTGCTACTTATTGTACTGCCTTTCTTTATCTCTCGCTGTTCTGGGGGGGTGTTGAATGCAACGCATCTCATAAGACACCTTCCTTTGCTCGGTTTCCCTGAACTATCCCCGTAATCACCAGCGTCTCTAGACTTTCATCATTCTTTCTAGAAGTCATAGCAGATTTATTTTCAGCATAGTGTCGAAAGTCTTTCGGTGATATATAATTCTTGAATTATAGAAACGTTGGTACATCTTGCAGTCTATGAAATACGGAGCACTTACATTCAACACCACATTTCAACGTCATATTTCACTTCATGTATTATTTCTTCTTAGTGCACGCATTTTTTCAACATTTATTTGACTCTTGTAAGTATTTTGTCCGTCCACGTTTATCTCCCCTTAACAGTTTTACAACACAGTTAGTAGTATAATATTGTTGTGGACTATCATCGCGGATTTTAATACTGTACAATTCTTGTATACATACCTTAGTTCCCCATTGTCTTTGTTTCTTAACGCTACACGCCGTTAAATATTCCTTGCAACTCTTCTACTATCTGAGTAAATTCATCCCAAGTACCCAAACTTTCTCAGAGCATCCTTTTTACTATAACTCAACACATCAGCCTTAAACTCACATTTATCCCTAATTATTTAATTACGTTTTCTGTCATACATTGTCACCCCGTGTATTCTTCTCGTATGTTTAAGATAAAGAGATCGATTTCTTAAATATTCAAATATATATTTTACTCAAAAAATACAAATCGTATCCTATTTTTATTAGTTAATTTAACAAGTATCGTTATTTAACTTGTTCCGCCTTCATTCCCATTGAACCTGTTTCGTCTTGGGCTGCTTCTTGGGATCGATATTGATGTTTGCGTTGAAGTGGCCACTCGGTTCGGACCAGCCAAGCCACGGGCTATGGACGAAGGTGGACAGGGAAGGTGGATAGCAGAGGTACCTTAGATAGGTTGGGAGGGGATGGTGGTTGTACCTGGTGCCTTCTTACCAACCCCCTTTCGATCCGGGAGGCGATATTTAAATTTCTAACTATCCCCTCAACTTGAACAACAGCGTTTCAAGTAACCTTTCTTTATTCGTTGTGAGTAGAATAAAATATTCGAATTTTGATGGAAACTTTATCGAGGACTTTGATATTACAATAAATAGTTACTTCAACCCACTACCACATGGAAGTAAAAGGTTGGATTCCTGATGACGACCCAAGAAAAATGAACCATCAAATTCGAACACATACATATTTTTCAAGTGTCAAATGAAAAAAATGTGACCGAATTTCGTTGAATACATACTCGTACGTTTTGATAATTTTGCGATTCTTTATATAAGTTGTATAGGTATTTCGGAGTGTTATACGGCGCGGTTAAGGTTACGATGCCGACGTTTCGAAAAACCTTGCAGTTTTCATCTATAGGTTCGTTTGTAATCAAATTCACTATAAGAGTTATGCGCCGGATACCGCTTGACCCACAGCATAGTCTCAACCGTGACGTGAACGCGTGGACCAAACCGGGATGAACCCATGCACACACTTTACGGTTTAGACTATGATGTAGGCTAAGCGAAATCCGGCGCGCAACTACTTTTGGCGAAATTGACTACAAACAAGCTCTGAAGATGAAAACTTCAGCACTTTTTAAACAGCGGCATTATACGACACTACGAAATATATTATATGTACAATAATCAGTTGTGTATAATCTCATATAATAGTTATGTTGTATACGAATTTCAAATTTTAAATAAATTGATTTTATTTTTTATTATTCACGATCCAACATGCGTGGAAAGGAGACCCCTAAAGTACAATTGTATAACAATGCAAAAAAAAATTGTGAATATATATAACAACTTCACTAGGCAAAACTTGTGATGAATCTTTGTTTCACATATAACTAAATTAACATATTTGTCTCTGTCAAGACTGAGCTTAAACTGAGACTTGAGAAGAACTTTTTAAAGCTAGAATCATTAATAGTATTGAATACTTCTCTGGTAAGAATAATTTTGAACTACAGATCAGAAATATGGTCATCCCACTACGATATCCATGTTGAAAAAAATCATATGTCTGAATTGATTAATCGGGCACATTGAAAAGTGTAACCGAGAGATGATACTGTCGTTGACGCCTATAATCGTTTCTAAGTATTAAGACCAACTAATGTTGGTACAAAACACGTAGTTTATCATTGCGTGCATTGATAAACTGCACCGCACGTGAAAAGATAACACTTGGACACGATATTGTTCCTCAAACTTACAAAGAAATATTCTGATCTTAATATACGTACGCTGGCTTGTTCGAGGAGATATGACCTGTCCAGCATTACTAGAAATTTTGGCGTTAAATTTTCCTAACAATTACACTAAACTGCGCCGGCAGGAACTGTTCTCAACCACACACGCAAAAATGGTGATCCCAGCCACATTTCATATTGAAAAGGCCTTAACTTTTCTGAAAAGAACTGCTGCGGATATTGATACATATCATGTCACATTGTTATAAAATTTAAAAAAATCTTCTTAGATTGAGAATGGTGCAAAAAACTCATCAATTTATTTAAATGACTATTGAATGGCAAAAATTTTTTTAAATATGAAAATGAAATATTTTGACATCGAAAATGTATATGTAACATAATTGAGCGAAGCTTGTATTATGAATAAAAATAAATAAATAAAAATGCATTCATCAAACAAGTGACCGTTCGGCTAATATTCAACCAAAAAATACTAAGTCAACTTAAGGTCGTGAAACAAATAATCATCCGGAATTCAGTATCCGACAGGAATTTGACCACGGGACAATAAAACATTCGGTACACTAACTAAAACATTGTTATTATTGTCAGGTAACTCGGGATATTCGGTGCCTTGTATTTATACACCATATTATACGAGTATGTAAACCTGTATGCGCTCGCCCACGTAACGTATATTAATCTGAATTTGAAGGAAAACTTGACCAAAGCAAACGGAATGAAAGCTCGGAAAATGTTTAACGGTCTAAGGCTTTCCTCATAAAATGCTGACTGATAAAATAAATAAAGATTCAGCTAAGCGGCTGAGCCAACCATTTCGTATTATTTATCTTGAGAAAATATGATTCAGAAGGGTGTTCAACTGAAATGATCGCTATAAAATTTAAACGGCATATTGCTTGTACTTGAACATGATTGCCACAACACAATGTGCTTATTTTGATATTTTTTCTTCATTTTCATCGAATACAAACCAAATTGACCTATTTTGCTAAAAATTACAAATAAGTGTGAAATATTTCGATTTGGGCCTTTTTTGGGGGTATTTTGCACTTCAGAAGAGTCTCGTCTCTTAACGGAAATTCGTTATTTATTTCATATTTTAAGTAACATTTAAACCAAATAAAACCATAAATAGGTCACTGTTCGATCGTCTAGCATCTTGCGGACATTCATATTCTTAAAAGTCTAATTTAGGAATACGTTTTGCAATAAAACATACTTGATCCCAATATTTTAACTGTTTCTCGAACATACCATACATACATTATCTTTTGTACAAATCGACTAGTGTTCTTCACTTAACATCTCGTCTTTTTCCCTGAATGATACCAATATATTGATGTTAAAACACTCAAACTGGAAAAAAACTAACAGTGACATTTAAACCTCATTTATTTCTTAGCTAAGCATCAAAACACATAATTTAAATTTATATTTCATTCATTAACAGTTTCAGCATATGGATAAAACTTATTACACCGAATACTTTCACCAGGATGTATTTCCTTAAAATTATTTAAAAAATAATAAATATTAAATCAAAACACACAATCTTGAAAGTTCAAAAAAAAATCAAAAGATTTTTCCTGAATAAAACTAAGGTTGCTCGGCTAACTGAAAAAGTTTTAAGTTTCTCCGCCAACTTATAATCTCCCTTGGCGTCACTTATTCTGCTTAACTTTTTCTCTGGTGTAAACATCACTAATTATTTCTCACTTGGCTTTTAAAGTACATATTAACGAATTTTTTTTTAATCAAGTGCATTGGAGTGTTTTTTTCCTAAGCATAACGTATAACGTGTTTTATGGGCACTATCGATGATATTTTCTTAACTTGTTTCGTAGAGCTACAGTTGACACAATTAGAAACACTTTATAATATAATATTTACAAAATATTGTTGCTTACAAAATGAGTTGAAAAAGATTTTTTTTTTAATTTATGGAAAGAATCTTAAAATTTATAAAATTTAATTCTAATCAAAGTTTTTGATTTACTCGAAATTACACATAATAATGAATTCAAAGAATCAAAGGTATGATAGGCTTTGAGCGCTTATTATAGTCAATACAGTACAGAATATTATATTTGTTTGATTGAGATAATTAATTCTGAAGCACAAAACATTTTCAAGAGAATAACTCTGCATTGAGCAAATATGAAAGCAAAATTGTACGTTTGATGGGGAAAGCGTTTGATTGGACCATTTGACTGGACAAATAAACGATTCTCATTACTTGCAATATGTTATATGTGTTCGGTTTATTTATAACCTAAAAACATGATTATAAATACACATACACGCATATCATAACGCCAATTTCCTATCAGGATCGGCAGGGATGATATAGCGCTAGCCTTTTCTATCTTGAGACACATATTTTGCAACTTCTACATCCATACACCTGGTACGTTTCATATCGTATTATTTCACTCAATGTAGTGTGCGGTTCAAGTATATATGGTTTAATGCCCAATTGACTTTGTTTCCTATCGCTATATGTCCTTCAATATCCCTGTTAACTCTTCAATCGTCTGAAAAAATACTATTACATAGAAACATTTCTCATTTGCTCCAATCTTGTATTATTCACCCATATAACGCATATACTTTCCTTGCACACTTTTCTATCACCAATTTGGAGTTCGCAACAATCATTCTCTTCGCATATCTCATACAAATTACTTATCAAACTCAATAACTCATCTTGCCCCCAATGAACCTCTGCAGTTACTTCACATATGAATCTATATAAATATTGAACAACCAGAGTGACATAAAGCATCTCCGTTTTACCCCATCGAAATACTAAAACATTCAAACAAGTTACCATTCACATTAAAAAATATGATTCTATATCTTAATATCGTGCCAGGCTCTAATGACTTAAAATAGGTCAGTGAAGAAATCTCTATGTTCTGTCAACCGTCCTTCGAGTGTTAAATAACCCAAGCTGCTCTCAGTGTCTGCGTAAAAAATTCATTTTTTTCTGAAGATGTTTATTTATTTAACACTTTTATTGCAAATACAATCTGGCGGGCTTATTGCCAGGTGGGAATCTCTTCCAACCAACCAGACAAAAGTAAATAAGCAAGTTACGTGGTCACACAAATCATTCAAATGACTATCCATCCCCACGAAATCCATAAACACATACGTGAGCATATACCCACGGACTCCACAAAGACGGACAATCACCCGAACATAATTTTTCATATAAAGTGAGATATTATCAATCAAAAGGAAAGGAAGGGATGGTGGAGAGGAAAGGAAAAGACAAATCAGGAATGCAACACGTTATTTTACTGACTAGAAATTAAGAGTTTTTTCAGTCGCTTCTTAAAGCATGCCAAGGACGGAGCGAGTCTTATATTGGTGTGTAACTGATTCCAGAGTCTCACTGGATGGACAGTAAAGGACGACGTCAAAAAAAGGAGCGATGAACTGGAAAGGCCAATAGACAATCTCTGTTTGAGCGCAGCGCTAATCCATGATTGGAAAGACGCTGATAATTTTCGGCGAGATAAGAGAGGGCGGCGGGACAGTTAAGGGTATTATAAAATAGAGACAGTATGTGAATTTGGCGTCTATTTCTAACATTCAACCAGTGTCTTGTGGTATAAAGTGATATGATCGTACTTTCGTAGGTTGAAAATAATTTTGAAGACGCTGTAATTTGTCCAGCTGTTCCTCTGTAACATCCAAGTACCAGACGCCCGCATAGTCCAGAATCGGAAAGAGCAGAGATTGTACGAATAAAATTTTGGTTTTAGTAGGTAGGAGTTTTTGCAACACTTTAAGGGAATGAATATGTCCTGTCCTTCCGCCTGTTACGGCAGAATCCTTCGTGTACCAACGCGTCCCACATTTTCTACACATCATATTTAGCGGTTCGATATGGTGACGAATTTTCTGTACTTTATCTTTATCAATATTTAAGAAAAATATCTTAAGAAGCGTTATTTATCTCAAAACATTTCTCGTCTTTAACTTCTTTCTATACAATTCCAATCCAAATCCTTATATTCCTTGAAATTTATCTTTTTTTTAATACGTTTTTTAAATATTTTTCTCCTCAATTTTGTTAAATTTAAGATCATAATATCGATAATAATCATGAAAAATGTGATTGGTTGGTTGGCAGAAAATTCTTGAAAGCAATAAATCTGCCGGATTTATTTCCATGAAAATGTTACATGTTTTACTCAATCATATATAACAGAGTTGTGGCTTAGGACTCACTATTAGTAATTTACAACGATGACCCTTTTTTCATTTGTCTACAGTTTACTTAGTTTTATTTCGTGACTTATGAACGTAAACCGTATTTAGATAAATGTAAATCACCACTAGTTTAAAAATATATACTCATATGTAATATGACTGAAGTCAAAGGAAACCACAACGCCACAAAAAATGAGTGGAAAAAATAGTGAATAGGTGAATTGCGCCATCAAGGAGAGAAACAACACTAGTTTAGAACCGTCCACTATACAAAATTGGTGTGTTAGTTTAGTGTTGTCTAGTATCAATCAATCACAAAAAATAAAAATCACTAAACCTAAAGGGTGCTAAAAACAATCTAAAAATTTCAAAATAATATGTGCATTTTTGTATTGTGGAACACGAACTGTCTGGGTTTATATCAATGGAATTAATATATTGTGATATTGTTAAACCTTTTTGTTGAATTAAGTACATATTAGCTGGTTTATTACTGAGTTGTCATCTTTTTCAACCACCCAGAGAGACGTTAAAGAAAATTTTAGTGAAAATCAGACTGAAACCTTGTTTTAAAAAAGATGTTTACCATTAGGAATCGAATCCTAAATCCCTGGATTGGAAACTGCGTATCTTATCAAATAGGCCACGGAGGTTTTTGTAACCATCCCGACATAAACAAGCGAAAATGATTTTTTTAATGCAAGGAACAACGATATTTCTTCATATCGGTTTGTCTCTTTGTAACTATAAAAACACTTTACTTGATAAAACTTATCTACTTATAAAAAAATTACCCTATCATATTCATTTACATTCAATTTGAAATAAACATGAGAGTTTTCAAACGATCATTTTCTGTCTGGAGATTTCATATTTTTTCGAACCACCGTTTAGAGTGAATTATTGTTTATTTTTATTGAAAAACATGCTTTTTCACAAAGTATAGAAATTCAATAAAATAAAAGTAATCGTTACCAAAAAAATATTTGAAATCCAATACCTGTCGTTATATCGGTAGTCAAGAAAATGGGCTTGTGAGGGAGGAATGGGGGTGGGGCCATAAACAAACAAACAGACATTGATACCATTGGTGTCAATATAAGACATATTTCACTAACGTATTCCATTTCTTCATCGACCATATATATATACACACATAAAATGAGGGGTGTATTAATATTTGGATCATTTTTCTGTAGCCTTAGAGAAAAATCTTTGCTGACGATATATACCGATCAATATTGAGAAAATATCTCTGTCTTTGACGATACGGAACAGCTCCTCAACTGTATGTCTGAATGTATATTCCCGAACGTTGTGTAACCATGACAGGCCCCTTCTACCGAGTCCGCGTAGACCCTCGATTTTGTCCATCAATATTAATCTTACGAAGTGATATATTTATTCTCTTATTTGTAGTGATTTTTTGTCATTGTTTACTATTTAAGATCTCTCGATCGAAACCTGATCGACGCAGCACCTCGGTGTTTGAGATACGATAAAAACAAGAAATTTTAAGCATTCTCCGATGAATCCACATCCAAATACTTCTAGTTCATTTAGCATTTTGGTCTTCATGGTCCATGTTTCAAAATCATTAAATAAAATGGGCCATATATATAACATAATAATGCATTTCCGGAGTTTAAAACTCAAATAATTGCAGAAAACTGATCTCATATCGAAAATTCCTACATGTGCCATTTCAATTCGATATCTCATTTCTCTATCTGGATCAAATTCACGAGTAATTAGACTTCCTAAATATTTGAAACTGTCGACTTATTCTATAAGTTATCCGTTCTGCTGTAAAGAAACAACACTTTAAGAATGTCGACCCAAAACCACAAACTTTGTTTTGAATATTAATATTCAGTGGCCGCGACGACGGCAGTTGCCGAATATACGACACCTATTGTGTTTATTTAATTCAGTAAAAACTGAAAGTCATCTAGGCTATCCGCCAAGATCACTGTACTATAGACATATTTTATTACATTGATGAAAACTCCATTTCATTTTATGCCTTTTGGTTCATTTCTAATGCTTTTTTTTTAATCTTCGTATAGAGGTTATACAGAAAAAGGTGACGCCTTTTTGAATTTCCTCTGCATATGTTTTTGTCTAACCGAATTTTACTTCTGCTTTTTTTGCCAATATTTTATTGAATATGTATTTTTCGTAAATTTTAATCTGTTTGTCGTGTTCTATCCACTTAAAAACCTTTTCGTAATTAATGAAACAAGCGAACACATTTCTTTTATCTTTGAATAAATATAAGATGAGATATGTAACATATTCATAGTTGTGCCCTTTTTTTATAGCCTTAGAGAAAATAATTGATTGACTCAAAACTGTCTTCATCGATCATATGGGCAATTCAAACGAGGATTGTGTTTATCTATAGTGTGTTAATTGTTCTGTAAATTTAAAGCTCAAAGTCGGTGGATACAAAATTGATGCATCGACCACATAGACACATTAAATTAAGAACCCATTTATTTGTTTAGTAATTTTCTTTAAAATAACATAGTTTGTTAACATTTAAAATCAACCCCGTTTTACTTATTTATTATTTAAATTCTATAATCCCGTTGACTTTTATGAAAATTAGATTAGTAATTTTTTTACAAAAACTATAGCTATTTTTTTATAGAAGCATTTATGAAATAAGACTTATTCCAAAAGTTCAAGCATGTCAGAAATTCTTGATACGAAATTAAGTTGGAATTTCCCGATGAATACCAAACAACCGTTTGTTTATTTTAAAAATTCTATTGGGACTTAAAAATTCTTGAATAATGAATTAATATTCCCTCGGCATTTTTCTAAGAGCCTTAATATTTCGACATTTAAAAAAAAAAGAAAAACTGATGTTTCCTATACATAACTCTTCCTAATGAGTCCTTTACATTACAATTTTGCCACATATAATCTAAATCTCTGTCTACGAGGTTGAATTATTATCTTTTATTTGGATGTAAAGAGTTCGATTCCCAAAAACTGTACCTCAGACATTCACATATAGATATTTCAATTGATTTCTGATAAGTAAAAACAATACCACAAGTAAATAAATTAAGACCACTTTCGTTTTCAATTCATAAAATATCGTTCATCTGTGCCACTTAATGAAATCCGACAAAATGATGTTAAAAAGTACGTTTTAAAAAAGGAGTGTCAACATTTAACAACAAGGTGTGATCTACGAAGCATTTTTGGCAAAACATTATTCTTCTACCTGGGGGTTTTGGGTTCGATTCCCTATGGCACCCTTAAATTAAAATTCGTCTGGCAATAGTACTACTCCACTTGCGGTATTAATACTAGCAAACGTGATGATAAACAACGAGTTACGTGTCTACTCAATATTTTTTACCTGAAAGCACGATTAATAGGGCCGAAGACAATTTTGTCTTCCTGTCACGTTTTTCAACATGCCCGCTTAATTAAATCGAATAAGTTTAAGGGTATCATAAAAATTATGAGTTTAAGGGTGGTATACAAGTTTGTGAGGTCCTTCTCTTCCAAACTTCTTGGAATTAAGATTTTTTAATAGAAATTTCAGTATCGTTTTCACTTAAGACCTCTTTAACATATTTCTAGTTGGTTGTAAGAGATTTTCACATTGCAATAAGACCATTATGTTATGTTACAACAAAAGTGTGATACAATCAATGAATACATTAGAAGTCAACTATTCAGCAGAATTTAACCACCTGTATTGTTGCACTTAATATTTGTGCAGGACAAAGGATGATAAATTCAAAGGGAAGGGGTTTTCAAAGACTGTTGTCATTGTTGTCTCTGATTAATGGTAAAGTTGTATAGAATGCACGTGCGATGTATCTTAAGTTTGCTTTCCTTCGTCTTTCTCCCTTGCGTCTTCGACTCAAATTTGCACTATAAATTTATTTTATTAGTCATTCTTCATTCATTCGTTCTACATGCCCAAACCATCTCAGAATGATGTTATTCGTCTTACTTAACGCATTAACACAAGTTTACATTAATTCCTTATCACTTAATTCCGTACTTTATCAATCCATGTATTCTTCTCAGTTTACGCATTTCTACATCATCCTGATGATATATCGCGTGTATTTGTTAACCGGTGTACAGACCCATAAAAAACCATTTCTTCACAGAATTATTAACATGACGGAGCTTGTGGGTGAAATCAAAATGATGTGAAGAATAAAAAATTAAAACCTCTCACATTTTCGATAGAACCGAAAATCCTAATTAGCACTTAAATTAACTCATAATTGTAATTTGTTTAGTCAAACACGGTTTATTCCACTTTCACAATGCTATAACCCTACAAGTTTTAAGGTTTGCGCCTCATCATCAAGATAGTACAAACAAGACTTGTGTGTCTTGTTTGTGCTCCGCTGATTATGAGATGAAAACCTTGAAACCTATAGGGTTATACCATTATAAAAAGGGGAATAAACAGTGTTTGACTAAACAAATAACAATGTCTTTTAGCCTCCACAGTGTTAATGTCTTAACTATAAGTAATCATATAAACTCATAATAGTTTTCATGATGACTCAAATCCATTTTTTTGTGTTTAAAGGAAATCGTCATTTATTTTTACTAGACTAATTTTACATATATTTTTACTAGACTAATTTTACATATATTCAAACCGATTCATGTCAGGATCAGCTGAAATTATAGTTGCCAAAAGGGTTTTTTGTGCGAACACTGATGTGTAGTAGTGAAACGTGGACGTCAAAAATTAATGAAAGGAGTCAAGTAAATGCGAAGGAAACACACTCACTGAAATAATATCTAGTATGTCGATGTATGAAAGAATAAGAAATGAAAATATTAAGGAGGAGTGTGAACTAAAACTGATGTGTTAAGAAGGTTAAAAAAGAGCAAATTGAAATGGTTTCGACATGTTGAACAGATAAATGACGAAAGATTTACTTAACAAATTTATGATACAAGCATGAGTGGGAGTCTTTGTAAAGAACGACCGAAAAAAGTATGAGTGGACCGAGTGAATGAAATTTTGAAGGAATGAATGGTAAGGATTAAGAGAAACACGAGGAACTGTTGATGAAGGTGTGTAGATAAAGATGTGGAAGAGGGGATGATAGTATATCGTGATTTGAAAGTTTGCCGCTCTGTCCTCTCTGCCTACCCCAACTGGGAAATGGCATGAGGATGTATGGAAGAAATATTTTTGCATGACAAGAAAATTTAAAAGTGTCTAGTATATACTTGATAAAAATTCTTTTAGCCGTTGGTTCCATCTATCCAAGTATTCGAAAGAATATTAATTTTCATTATCAAATTTGTCGACCGTTAAATTCAAGATTAAAAGAAATCTAATTTAGTGGCACGGCATTGTCCCCTGAAAGAGATAATAATTCAATTCGCCTCAATTTATTGGCGATTTGATTAAATCCCAGCGAGAAATGTCTCGATTAAATTTATATTTACTCTGATTAATTCATTTACCACATTTTTTTCGGTAAAATTTTTACAGCTCTAGATATTTTTTTGAAATTTAAATTCTTAAAACGCGAGATAAATATACAGGTAGTATTGATTTTTGGTTTAGTAAAATAACTAATGTTTTTGTTTCTTTTCGCCACTATTTTAAAGAACCTGACAGAAGAATTATTATACAATGCACTAGAAATGTGTGTTCCAAGGAAAATTTATGGAGTATAAAAGAAGGAGAAATGAAGATATCAAAAAACTGTGCGTGAATTAATGAATATTCAAAGTAAGATGAAGAAAGAAGCGTTAATATATGTGGAGAGAATTAATGACGAAAGAATGACTAAGCGAACATACTATGCGTATCCAGAAAGTAAGTGTACTGAGGCTCTCACGACCGGATGGATTTTATTTTCGACATGTTGGCTACACTTCCGTGTAGCCTGACCCTTCCCCTCCGCAACGAGACCAGTTCGAGGTCAGTACGTTGAGAAGTGTCGACGCGACAACACGTTTCGTGAAAAATGTCAATCCACTCTCCCGCCAAGTTGAATCGAGTGGAGGCCGGGCAAGAGTTTTTGAGGCGCTGCAAACTCCATGGAGATGAATTTCTCCGCTCCATCGTTACTGGAGATGAAACTTGGGTTGCACACTATACGCCTGAAACCAAAAAGCAGTCTCAACAATGGCGTCACACCTCTTCACCCTCCGCCAAAAAGTTCAAAACCACAATTTCAGCCAAGAAAATCATGGCATCCGTGTTTTGGGACTGTCAAGGCATAATTTTAATTGAATATATGCCTCAAGGGGAGACCATCAACTCTGCAAGATACTGTAAGACCCTAAAAAAATTGCGGAGGGTGATTCAGAACAAGAGGAGAGGCATGCTGACAAAGGGAGTCTAACCACACACGGCCAACGCCACGAAGGAACTGCTCGCCTCGTTTAAATGGGATGTCCTGAACCATCCCGCGCATTTTCCTGACCTAGCACCTTCAGATTACTATCTCTTTACCTCCTTGAAGCTGCACATGGGTGGAAAAAGGTTTTCAACCGACGAGGAGGTACAGGAGGAGGTGGAGAAGTGGACGGAGGGGTTGGCGGGAAACTACTTCGAGGAAGGCATCAAAAAGTCGATACCCCGCTTCACCACCTGCATTGAGAGGAATGGCGACTATGTCGAAAAATAGCTTACATATGTACTACGGTAACCACGTAATTTTTTTGTTTAAATAAAAAAAATTGTAACCTACAAAAATTCAGTACACTTACTTTCTGGATATGCCTCGTACAAATCAGAATTGCAATGTGGAAGAGCTGTGACTAAATCAAGTTTTTGAAAAAACGGAAGAACGGAAGAAAATGTGACTAAATCAAGTTTTTGAAAACATTTTGAATAATAGAAGATTGTGGAGGGGGTGAAAGTTGTGTGGATGGATAAAGAAGTATAGAGATCTGTTTTCTGTGATATGTGATGTGTTTCATTAAATGCATTTAATTGAACTACCGGTTTCAAGACCTCTGTTATCGTCGTCAGGTTATGAGTAACTAAATTATATGTTTGAAATATATTTGTTAGTAGTCACTGGTAAAAAAAAGAGACCCGCTGGTAGGGAAGGGTTTGTAGGTGGAGTCAAGTAGTTGGTGGAGCCTGCTTGTCACTAATCCCTTTTTTATTTACTAGTGACCGACGACTAACAAACATAATGTAATTTAACTCCTCATCACCTAACGAAGAAATTACAAAAAAATTAAACAGTAACGAATACAAAAAAATGAAATATTAATCGAATAATTCAATTAAAATGATACCTGAAAGTGCACTTATATATATTTTAAGATTCAAGATATAAAGGTAGTAGTTATTTTATGTAAAGGGTGGCGTTGTTCACTGTCTTCTAGCACTGTGCCCATTACTAATAAACTCGTATTTTTCCTCTTTGTAATTACTATTTTTGAAACTGTCAGTTAAAATTTGTGCTTTGCAAACACTAGTTGGTATACATCTGAACGTTCCAAATACAGAAAGTTGATTCAAGTATTGAGGTAAAAAGTTCTGTAGGTATATAATTTTCTATATTGTGTGACAAATTTTGCACTTTGAACAGTCTGCGAAGTACGTAATATAGGTGTGTTTTTTAATATAAAAGTGACCTTCAAATAGTGCAGTCCTATCTAAATTCTCCGTAGATTAAGAAATAAATTTCTTCTTAAGTAAAAATCAACTGTAAAGAATTTTGACTTATTGCAGTTAAAACTCCGCCAGGTCTCTCCTAATAGACGCCTGATTCCTCATAAAAGCTCTATCTTGATGAAAATATTACTGTGTTAGATTCTAGGCTTGTTTACTATATCTTCTCGATCTATCTGCTGGTTTACTTCTAATTGTGTTCGACACCTAGATCTTGTGTGGCGTTTATGTGTATATTCTATTATTAATATAACATCCTCAAGCGAAATAAATAAATATTTTATGAATCACAAATAAGAATTAAATTGATTAGGCCTATCGATGCTGGAATATGTAAATGTTTAATTTGACCGATGAATTATTAAAAAGACTGATTGAAACTACTATGTAACCAATGTATCTATTTATATTTTCTATCATCCAAAATGACCTTTCATTGTAATGTACAGAAATTTCAATAAGAAGATTTTCTCAAAGTTTTTTTCTTAATGTTCTTTTTAAACTTAGTTCATTAAAGTCAAAAATGAAAGATAAAATGTTTCTATTGGTCAACAGTAAGTAGAAAGTTTTATATAAAAATACTTAAGAATACCGAAAGCATTTTATCACTAGAGATTTCAAGTTTGGATGTATTTTAATGGTTTGTTTATTAAATAACTTTGTTAAAAGACAACTTTTGAAGGGAAATCAAAGTTATATTAGAAAAACAAGTTTGAAATTATTTGAGCCAACTTTGACACATTTTTTTAATATGCGTTAGCTTAGGACTACACCGTAACATTTTCTATGTTCACCTTCTTGTAGGGTCTTGTACTGAAAAACATAAAGGCTCTGAAGGTCTTTTTTTCATTAAAATATAGTTGTTTTGGTATTAATTTTCTTAAATAGTGAAACATTTTTAGAGAAGAGTATTTTCAAGCTAATAAAAAACTTATATTTGAACATTAAAGCGTGAATGAGGGTTGAATTATGTAAATTTGGGCTCATAATTTGTTTCCTCAAGGAAAAAGATGAAAAACGATTTAATTTAGGCAAAATGAAGCTCATAGCGTCTGAAACCTCTGGGTGCCGTTTGATTTATAGCACCCAAGAGTAATATATACTAGCACACGTCATAAAGGAAAAACTAATACAGTGGATTTTGGGTAATGAAAGTAGATCTTCTTTTTTATCTATTCTAAGAATGGAGATCTTACTCCATATTACTTACTCCATACTTACTACACACATGCATTACACTACACCGAATCCAAATGTGTTACTATCACATATCGGAAGATCTACAAACGTTTCATTGTTGTTAGCCTTAATTGTTTTCTGTGGTTTTCTCACCAAATATGTTTTTCTAAACATATGCAGATGCGGGGAAGTATCTTATCTAATAAACGCAGCCACCACCTTCCTATCTTTATACTCAACTTTTTATGTGTTCATTTTTAATTTGTTATTTATAGTGGCTTCGAGCCCGATAATTCGTTAATTATAGTGATTTCGAAAGCTGGAGCCCTTTGAGGAGAGTCTGATCTCTAAATGGCACCATATAAATTTTCCTTTATTATTATTATAAATAATAATGGTAGATCAGGGGAAAATATTTGTTTGAAAAAAAAACATATATTATCCATTGAATCAAAGAGAGCCAATGAAATGTGGGCTAGAGTTTCCTCTCCTGGAATTGCACATTGTCCAACAACAATAACCTCGTATTATTCAAAGTATTTGGCTTTTAAAGTAGGGAAATATGTGTGTTTAGTGGTTATATATAATTGATAAGACCTCTCAAAGAGGGTTGAAAGCTCTATCATAATGCCTTTCTCTATTAGACCATTTAGGAACAATTAATTTATTGGATAAAATTGATATCGACCTTAAAGTTCTTCTCCCTTCCATTCTCATCATGGTTCATAATAATAATTATTATTATCATTATAGACAGGCAGCGTAAATGCTGTAAACATGTAGACCAAGTTTAACTGTTATGTGCTCATGATCATATCGAACTAATTTGCATGTTATTTCTCCACTGATTAATATACAAACATTGAAATGAATTATCACATAACTCTTGTTTATATTAAGCACTATTGTAGATTACACCGGTATAAATCATCTTTATGAAATGTATCATAAAATGTAATTTATACGTCAAGTGGAATTTAAAATAAGAAACATTTTTTTGTAAAAAAAAAATATTGAAAGAATCAAACGGCATCAAGAAAAAGAAATGTTTTTGAAAAATATATACGTACTATTTTTCACCCTGGAACCTTTAGAAAAAATATATTTTTTTCTTCTCTCTTAAAAATTGACATGTCATTGTTTCCTTAAAAATTGAAGCCAAAAAGTCGCAAATGTAAGAAATTCTGCCGTAATACAGTTTCATGAAATTTCTTTTGAAACACTTTGATGTTGTTTCCATTGTTTGAAAGTATTCGAACAATGCGTATCTTTTTTTAAAAAGGATTCAAAAATATTTTTTCCTCGGTTTAACTGTGACGTTGTATCCCCTCCAATTATCCTTTGATGATATCAAGGATGATTCGACTATAACTGGATCAAAACAACATTTGTGGACCTATTACTGAAAACGGCTTAGAGAGTTATGCCTGTATTCGATTTGAGCAAAATCCCATGTGAAAATAACTCCATTTAGATATCGCTAAAATCAAAGGTTAAACTTCCCACAATAATAAAAAAAGTCGATAAACTAGAAATGGCTAAGAAACCCTATGAAAAATTAACAAATGGTTTTGCAATCTTTGTTGGAATAAAATATTTTTGGATACTGTTTGAATAACTCAAACCTTATAAGAATATCTTGAAACAAAACCAATCCGAAATTTCCATAATACCTTATTTTATATCTAAAAAAAACCTACCTTATTTTACATCTTAACATTTAGAAAAAAATGTTGGAATTAATTTTAAGATGTGTTGCCATGCACCATATATTTGGTTAATACGACTTTTAGCCAACGTTTTAAAGTTCTTGCAGCCTTCCAAAAATATACATTGTGCATTCATATCCGGAAATAAATACAATTTATTAAAAAATACCATTTGTTTTATTATGACCACTGGCGCGTTTTGCTCTATTTGCATCGATTAAGATATGTGTCAATTTCTCATATATTGTACTAACTTATCCCTATTGGCTGTAGATGGCGCGTGTTTTTAAATACACTTACCAGAGATGTGTCAGGGATCATAAGTTTAGTATTATAATATTCTCTTATATATAATATCTTCAAACAAGAAACTGTACCCGGTATCGTTATTAAGCTCGCGCTATATCAACCTTTCTGGATGACAAAGTTTTCAGATTTTCTCGTGTTTTGAAGTTATCTTCTGTGCTTTTCTCGAAGTTAGACCTATGAAGTCTTCGTCGCTGTTATGGAAATCATGTTGAAACATACCGTTGGTTTCGAGAGGAAATCAAATCTTTGTTCTTTGAATAGGTGCCAATATATTTGTCAGTTAATCGGAGCACTTGTGATGTACGGAATACAAGATATACCATGAATATCTTCATTTATATTTGTAGAACGATTAATCTGCGACTGATTTATTTTGATGGTATGTAAAATGTCTTATTTTATTAGTAATTTTTTTGAAGTGATTCGATCAAGGTCATCATCGTGCAAGATCGAACATGGCCAAATGTTTTACCTTGGCCTATATTCTGTCTGACAGAAGCCACCGAAGACAAACATACTACAGTTAAATGAAATGATTTGTATATTTATTATAAATCAATAATTATACTTTCAATTATAATTATATAAATATATTATAATTAGTTTAAAAATAAGAAGTGAGAAAATTATCAAACTTAATTTGTTTTGTAACATACATAATCTCGGGCTGCATACTTGTTGACATCCTTAATTCCACTTCTAAATACGAGTAGGTATCAGTTAATCTAAATCTTGTTGGATTTTAACGGATATTTTTTAATGAGAAAGTTTGTACGTATATATATTATATAAGTTGAACCGAATATCAAAAGCACTTTTAATGCAAATTCCTGAATTATTAAAATAATATTTTTTCTTTGTTTACCAATAATAAAATTCTAGGAACGTTTCCAGAAAGAGATATAACAAAATATCAATTTTATAGCAAATTATATTAGTTCAAAGGAACACGTGCTAGTAGTTTTGCCACTGCATTACTAGGTTACGCTAATGTACTATAGTTTATATCGAGTCATCACGCTACGTGGGCCACAAAAATGAACCTCACGGAACAGATCTATTTTGATCAAACCTGGCCTAGATAGTTCTGTTGATGAATTCGAAAGGCCCTGTTCGTTCATTCCGAATGAGATCGTTATTTTTTAACAGTAGGTGATAGGATCCTGCGTGAAGATATCGATTGAACTTTTTTCCTTCTCAATAATCCTTGAGGTTGTAGTTGCGAGTGCGGTAAACAATGGGTGAATAATGAGGGAGATAAATTATGTGTGCTCACTATATTTAATGATTTTTTGGAATAGCCTTGTGTATAAAAATTGCAACGCTTTCGAAGCCTCGTCATTATTTGAGTCATCGAAATAAGGCAATACATCCGAAAATTAGTTAACATATCGTAGTCTAGTTGACAAAACACTTGCTTGCTTACTTAGGAGTTTTTAGTTCAATTCCTGCTGGAACCCAGATTTTCGAAAAGGTTTCTAGTCTAGTTTTTACTTAAAGTTTCTTTAACATGTTTATTGTTTGTTGGAAGAGTGGCTGCTTTATGGCAATAAACCTGCCAGGTGGTACTGTGTACAACATTTTAGAAGAGTAGCTGCTGTATGGCAATAAACCTGCCAGGTGGTGCTGTGTACAACATTTTGGAAGAGTGGCTACTGTATGGCAATAAACCTGCCAGTTGGTACTGCGTACAACATTTTGAGAAAAAACGTATTTGTTTTAATATGTTTTCAACTACATCTAAAAATTTTAATTTTTTAAATGTTGATTGAATTTAAAAGCTCTTTAGAAAACAAGAAAAACATGACGGACCTGGTGTTCTTATAGTATATACGAACTTTATACCCTTGGTATTTCTCATATTACAATCGTCCCCCTTTAATGGCGTTATTTTTCATACAAAACTCGAATCAGACACGAAGAATTGCCTTTCATGAGTTTTTTTTACGGCTGTGCACAAAAATCGTCTTTCTTTAAACCAGATCATTCGAAACTAGGAGACGCACTCTCTTGTGGGGGTAACACAGTAATGTAATCTTTAAAAACTACTCGGCATGCAATGAAGAGTTTTTTTATTAGTAATAGTTTTGGTTTTCTGGAGCAACACTTAGGAGAAGATTAAACTAAAATTGATTCGTGTCATCAACTTTTATGCTGAAAACTGCTACGCCACTCCCAGTCATCATCCATGTTTTGAAAATTCATTGGGAGTCGATAATATACGCATATGTCTAGGCGTGCTAGCGTGCTTTTGAGTTTTGTTACAAGACGAACTACAAACTAGTGTTATTTTTAATTTTTTTGGGTATTACGACTGGAGACAAAAGTCTCAACAAGTAAATCACTTTGGTAGTTCTTTTGTTTAGATTAAAATGTGTTAAAGTGAAATTATATAAATAAATAAGTCTGTTTCAGCTTTACTTAATTTATTAGAAAATTCAGTAAGCTTTTTGATGAAACTCTTCGATAAATTTCAATCTCTTGATTCCGATTCCTTTAGTTTTTGAAAACCTCCTAAAAGAGATTTGCGTATTTTCTTACGACATCCGAGACGTACCGAAATATTGCTAGTCACTCAACTGGGGATTTGAAGTTTATTTCTTGATTATGTCTAAACAATTTGCAATCTGAATTCTTCCTCTGTAGACTTTTAAAAATCTATTTGATTATTTGTAAAACTTTCCACATATTACACATGCTAAATTATGTTATAAACACATCGGAACGAAAAAAACTTCTTAAGAATGTATGCAATCCAAGTTGTCTTCAGTATCTGCGTGAAAAATTTAATTATCTTTCAGAGCATGGACTATCCTTCCGATCTAATGACAGCAAAATCTATTGTATCCTCACGCATCACACATCATCTTTTGCGGTTCATCCGACTCGACTTGAGAACAATATTTCTGATTTATCAGATGTAATTAATGTATATCGGTATTTAAGAATAAACTAAAGAAGCATTATTTATCTCTAAACATTTGTTTTCCTTAACTACCATAAAATACTTAAAAAATAAAATATACGAAAGCTAAGTGTAGTAGAAAAAGGGAGAGGCGTTAAAATATTAAAGAACAACTGCTCCAACTCACATACATCTCGGTTTCGCAATACAATTTTCTTGTTTACTTCGTTTTATGTGGAAAAAAATCTCTCGCATTTAAAGCGAAGCAAATCCAACAAGTCTGAATGGAGGAATCATGAAATATTCCTTTAGTGTTTCAACAAACACAAATATGATATGACTTTGTATAATGGCTAAGGCTCCCCTCGCAAAACAGCAAATTAAGTTTGGTGGAAAATTTAATAATGCTTTATAAACAAAAGAAATTAGTTTGTAAACAAAATCTTGAACATTCCAAGATATCTTAATAATATGTAGAAACATCGGTATGTGTTTTTAATGTTTATTGAGTGAGTGAGTTATACGAATCAAGTTTTGTTTTAATTTTTTGTGAAAAAAATATTTGTTTGTTACGTCACTAAACCTCTTCCACCCTGGCCGTGCTTTGTTTATTTATATGTTTTATATGTAGGTTGTATACATATACGAACTCCTTCCTGATTTTTTTTACGACACTGGGTCTCTCCAGCCCTGGCCTGGATTTGTTTACATGCTTTATACAATATGTAGGTAACATACATATACGAACTCCTTCCTGGTTATTTTTTTGTGAATTTACCATGTTTATATTTATAATTTTTGTAACAGGGTTAATTTCGTATTCATGCGAACATGCATTCCCGGGTGTCTTTTGAAGATATTTTTGAACTTCTTTTAATTGATTATTGTATTTTATTGTGATTTTTCCTCCAGTTCAATCATATTTGTGGAGTTACACCTATCCTTTTCCGTCTATTACATTGTGTTTTCAATTTATTTTCAATGATTTGTGTTTTCTTTTTGTACTTTTTTGCGCCGTGTGAGCTATGCGTCTATGGACAGTCCCGTATTGTGTTGGTAACATGTGATTTTGTACTCGTACATTGAAGAGTGAAGCTGGAACACAATATTATCTTTGAATCCTGTAATTGAGCCTTCGGTTTAAGCTCCACTGGAGTAGGCACGCAACTCTCGGTATAAGATCCACTGGAATAGGCACGCAACTCACGGTTTAAGATCCACTGGAGTAGGCACGCAACTCTCGGTTTAAGATCCACTGGATTAGGCACGCAACTCTCGGTTCGTCAATTTAAATCAGATGATATAAAAATATCTGAACTAATATTGTATCTCTCTGATAATGTTTCAATATAATGTAAAGAGAAAAAACCCGACCGGGTCATCACATATGGTTTTCAGACCACTCAGCAAAACATATAAAGATACATCTTAAAATTGACGAACATAATCAAACAAAATACAAAGATACCCATTCATACCCATAAAACATATTTGTATCAAAATTTATTGTAGAAACGATGAAACAATACTTTAAAAGCAATAATCGATTAAATATTAGTCTATCCCAAAACATTTATACAACACTCCCGCTCCTATTTAAAATTCACAAATACACATTTCATCTAAGGACTAGTTATATATCCCAAAATACTGTTTGTGGACAGTAAGGCTAACAGTTATTTACAACATGCATACAATTTCTGCGATGCGGAAGGCAATGGGAGACCACCATCCCTAGAAAACTACATGAATAAGCTCAACAATTTGTGGGTCACGTAGCTCAACATTGAGGTTATTACGTAGAAGACGAATCCAAAATCATTTTAATACCATTTTTTCTCTTACGCATGAGATCTCCAAAATTGAGAATTCAGGGCTCTATTTATATGAGGTAAACGCAACAACCATGTCCAATATGGAGATAGTGCCGGACATACTAAGAAAGACCCGGGTTGAACCTACGTTGGATCTATCACAAGAAAGCCATTTCTTTCATTCGTCTAACCAATCTGTCCACCATCTTTCTTCTATAGATTGATTATATAGACTCTGGATTCTCAACCCGAAAATACTTCGTTGTGGAGAACTATTCATAATATTCTTAACTACAGCACCCTTGGGTCTGTTCTCTAAACGGCACGATGTAATTTGTCATAGTGTTATAAACTCGCTCACATTCAAAATCATTGTTCAGCAACGGTACAAAGACTATAGAATATGTGTATGGTTGCCGCTCAATCTACGGAGATTCCGGCGTGACTTCAATGAGTCTCGGTGAAGGTTGGGTGAAGAGAAGAGATTCTTTGTTGGCCGGTAAAACTTTGTAGAAATAAAAACACAGTATGATGTTTTAGAAGATGAGAAAATATATGTTTATTTTGCGTCCCTTATGTTTAACCCATAGCACATAGCAAGCACATCGACTGAACCGCTTATGTCATCAACCTGCGCTAGCTCAACGCTTGGCATGCGTTTATCGCACGCAATGGTCATTTCATCACAAGTAGGGATAAGGCGAGAACCAGGTAAATAGACATTTTTATCACAATACAACAATATCAAAGCAATGATTTAACAATGTTTACAGATATTACAAATAAATAAAAATGAATTTCCTTTGTAACGCATACGTCCGATATAACCATTATTTTAGGTAGATTTATACTGAAATACAACCTTTTGCAAAAGGTCTCATGTCACAACTTCAGAAAAGTTTCTTAACACTTTCTTTGATCATGGCCAGAAAACTCAGAAACTGATCCCCGTCAAAAAAAATCCTATATATTTATTTATTTCTGGGGTATGATAAAATGTGTCCAATAGAATGCAATTTGTTTGACAAAAATGCTAAAGTACGAGTACTTATAGGATACTTTAAAACGGGAAATAACTTTCCCTTTCAAACACAGACCAAATCTACCTGAATCTTATGGCAAGTGCTAGGAGTTTTTATTATATTCAAAGAACTTGATTAACATTTTAATTAAGTCATGTTTTTCCATGATTTTTTATTATATTCATATAATATTATACACAAAAAATTTAATATAGCACAAAACAGGATGCCCATAGATAACCCGTAAAGCCTGTTGAGCCATTCGCCATTTTTCTCCATGCATCAAAAAGCGCGTTCTTATTTAGTTGGATTTTACACGAAGTACGACACCGAATATTTCACTAGAATTACGCGTAATAAAAAATGGGTATCCATATTTTACAAAAAATCACTCCTATATTCGTAACTTAGTAGAAAAACAAGAATTTTCCGCCAAATGCTATCTCGTAAACAAGATTTGTTCAAGGAACAATGACACCCGCATACAATTAAAAAAATCTTTGGAATAAAATAATTAGTATTCAATTTACCAACAATCTCCGTGAGAGGGATATTAATATTCGGGTAGGTTCCCAATTTTATAAGAAGGCTTTCAGTAAGGTTTTCACTAACTACCTCCTTGACATAATTCTGATTGGCTGGTAGAAATTACTACGTGGCATTATAACTATCGGGTTGTACTATTTGCAAAAAAGTGCTAAAAAATATAAGCTTTAAAATTGTAAAATTGATCATTCGAAAAAAATTAAGACTTTGCCGGAAGATGATATTATTTTCGGTCTCAAAAATCGAGCCTTAATATTAAGAAACTTTAGAGTAAAAAACTAATTTTAACCTTATTAACTTACATCTTCCATCATTCTACATCCGGTAATTTACATTAATATTTTTTTCACTTAAACAATAGTTGAATATATCCTTTACATGTAAAAATTTCGTAAAAAAAGTTTAAACCTTTGTTGTATACATATTATAATTTTGATATTGGATTTAAGAAGCTGAAAATCATCGATACTTCTCGTGGGGTAGGATACAACGTAAAGATACCAGATGTTCCAACAAAAATACTTTTAATCGAAGTTGAAAGATAAAAGTTAAAGTGGTTTAATAATACATATAGCGTTTCCTTTTTGAGGTGAGTTGGGAAGTAAACTCACACGTTTGTAACAGTTACTCTAATAAATACATAAATAAGTTTTTTTAGCAAGAATACAACTAATACTTTCTTAAGATCAACAATTGGTAGATTAACTTGGTCAACATGGTATAAATCAATACACCTTTTCATATAGCTCTACGATTTATCTGACTTTTAAAACATTCTGTCAAAATATCATTCACTTGTTCCAACCATACTATTGTTGATCTTTAACATTATATCGAAATATCATTTACTTGTTCCAACCATACTATTGTTGATTTTTAACATTATATCGAAATATCATTCACTTGTTCCAACTAAACTATTGTTGATCTTTAACATTATATCAAAATATCATTCATTTGTTCCAACCATACTATTGTTGATCTTTATCTACCACTCCTTCCATCCATATTTACATTTAATATTTTTTTGACAGTCTTTCTGTATTTATTCGTTGTACATAAACCATCTCAGAATTCTCTACTTTATTCTACTTAAGATATCAATATTAAGTGTACATGTATCCAGAATCACTCCATTCTTTATTCTATTGTACATTATCGCCCCATTGATTTTTCTCAGTTTATGTATTTCTACAGCATTTATTCGTCATCGGTCAGTTTTTAATACATCCACCTTTCATTTCGATACATCAAATGGTACTTAAATACTGTTAAGGACTTTCAGATTTTGATTCTGTTTGGTTTGAGCATATGTGTTAGTTCTCTATATTGAATTTGTTTCCTATCGCTACAAGTTTGACTATCACTTCGTATGTATCATATATGATATTCTGTCATTGGAACAGCATTTTGGTATACACGTATATAGTCTAATCAATAGAGACGCACACCATCAGTTCAGGAGTACTAAGTTTTTTTAACGAGGTAAACAAACGTTATCCAATAAAAGAAATGGTTCTATCTACTCGTATTTGTTTACAATAAAACTTGCTTCAACTTTATGTACGTTTGTAAGAGATTTAAACTTAACAATAAGCCTGTATGCAATTGAATTTTATTAATCTAGGTTTTGTCGTACAAATACATTGCGCCCGTCGCAAGAAAATAAACCGGCCCTGCAACTTTGGTTAAAGTTATGTTTTGGACTTGGTACAATGCAATCGTTTATAAATGTCAGAGAAAAACAAAGTTAGGTGACTTTTCAATGGATTCAAAAGACTTCTTGAGAATAATGTTCGTCAGATGTTGGGGATAATATATTATTTACAATAGCTTGGAAGTTTAGATTTCAAGTATTTAAAAACTTCTAAGTAACCACATAACAACCTGAGTGGATCTCGTTACCTTCAAAGTTACGATTTTGAATTGTTGAAAGTTTCATACGAAATAATAGGCAAGTCGAGGCTCAGATTAATTATAAGTATTCGTTTGCGGTCTTTATTTACATATCAAACGCTTCATCTAATGACAACCTGAAGTTTTTTGCCACGTGGTAATCTTTTGCAACCAATTAGACAGTAAATAAAGTAAGTTAAATGGTCACTAAAAATTTTAAAGTTCTTTGTTATTTGTAAAGAAATTATAAGGGCTATAAATAACTACAATAAAAATGTGATCTAATCAATCAAGGGAAAGAAGAAATGAGATTGCAAAGAAAACGTAAATTAGAAAGGAAACGCGTAAAAGACTGTTTGACATCCACTTTATAAGTATCTTTACTAGTTTGCGAGTCATTTTCCTTTTCACATGTCGTCGGACCTAAAGTCTGTCACTACAGTCACTACTATTATTTCTACTCAAGGGTGTCGCCATCGAGGAAGGAGTCCCTTTGAACAGTTTCTTTTTTGTCACTTCGTGACGTTGCACTCATAAAAAATAAAAAAAAGATTCGATCTTCTGGTGTGAATTGCATTAGATGGGGACTTATTTTGTTCTCCATAACAGCCCAGGTCGTTGTAGGATGGAACAAAACTGAACTGTTTATATGATCTTTGCATTGACTATAAAACTCAGCCTAAAAATAGTATTTCATAAAAATCTACGTAATGAAAGGCTGTAGCAGATTAAACATGTCAATCGTAGTAGAACTTTGATATTTTGAGACTGTGTGCTCGCTAAAGTATAATAGGATGCACCCAAAAACCAATTTACACACAAACGTCTTGTATCCCTACGCAGGATGGAAAACAGCTATGAAATAAAAAAGATTTCCTTCTTCTAATGTTGTCGTTCCTGTTCGTATGTGGACTTATTTAGTCTCCCATAACACCGTGGGCGGTAGTGGAATCAAACTAAAACTTAAGTAGTCTCCAACTTAAAACCTTGGTATTTCTACAACCATAAGTTTAATTACTTTAGACATATTCCTAAGCAGTCACTTAAAATAAAATTGGGTACGCTACGGTAAACATGGGTCGTGACGCTCGAATACCAACATAAGTTACTGAGTTTCGACAACCAAATACTTCTAAGATACCTTGCCTATTTAGGCTACAACAGAATGAAAAATCCAATGAGGTGCATGGCCGCGTGGTCACGCACTGGATTTCCGCGCAGAAGGTTGCTTGTTTGGACCTCGCGCTGTGCAACTCTCCTCCAACACAGGTATTTTTCTGCCTATTATTCAACGGTATAAGAATACCCATGACTTACGCATATGAGAAAAATGGAGTATCATTAATGAGACAATTACTTATTATCAGGGGCATGAGTCGCAAAGTTTGGCTTGGCAAATTGACACAGAGGTTTTTTAGATTAAGTGTAGCAGAACTTTAGAAGTCCAGAAGGCTCAATCTTAACATAAATATATCACTATCTGAGGTAAGTAGGAGGTAGGAACAATAAAAATCCTTTTAAATAAACTAACATACATAGAAGGTGGCCAGTCGGATTGTCAAAAAAGGACTTTAAGAAATAGAAAGAGGAGATCTGTAAAAATATACACAAGACATAGAAAGTGTGCAGAAGAGGAACGTATGATATATGGGTTCCTCGTCCAGATGACAGACTTCTGCTTCTCGTAGAGTAAGATAAAAAATATTGGATTAGACACTTTCAATTTAAATAAAAGAATAATGAAAACTTAAAAAAAATACACAAGAAAATTTAGTTTTCTTTTATCTCTAGTCTAAATATATGTATTCCAGTCTATTATACGCGATCCCTTGATAATGTTTATTCGTGTGCGGTCGAGTATCGAAAAGTGGAGCGATAAACCACATTAAGAGCATTGAGTAACAAAATGACCGGATTACGCGCGCGATAATGGGTTGATTACGACAAAATACTCTAAACTCGATTTTTTTGCATTGAAATAAGATGTCTTAAGAACGATTGTTTTTTTCATTTAGAAAATTGAAAAGTTTTCTGAATTTTTTTTCTGTTTTAAAGGCAATCATGATTTTAAATCCGTGGTTTTCGTATTCTTGTATTCATATTCAGAATGAAAAAAAAACTAACACAATTTATAACATATATCTCTGAGGATGAAATATTATTTGAAATATTCTAAGGTTATTTATATTATACAAACAAAATATTTCAATGTCGACCGCACTAGATCAAAACTTATTTTTAGTGTCAGTGTGGGTAGAGTGAGGAACTCAAAAATATATTATATTTTTAACGCTTTTAAGAATAAACATTATAACGTAACGTATTTCTATCCATTACTGAATGTATTTGCATTAAAAAAGGAGTGAAACAAGGATGCGTGATGTGACCGTGGATGTTCATTATTTATGTTGATTCATGTGTAAACCAGACGGAGACAAAGAAATAATACGAATCGTGAAAATATCAAATTTGCTCGAGAATGGTATATTTTGTTCAAACGATACGGTGGTAGAGAATGAATTAGCAGTTTTGATTGAAGAAGTAAGAGAAATTTTAAGAAAAAAAATAAGAATTATTATAAAATGGAGAAGTCAAAAGTAATAATTATCGAAGAGTAATCATATGAATGTTTCCTGTCTTGATGACAATGAAAGATTAGAGAAAATTATGGAAAATTAGTTTTCTTGGAGGCATATTTTCGATAGATAGTAAAATAAAAAATGATACTAAAAAGCGTGTTGAGAACAAGGTCAACGGAGCACTACGGTCTATAATTACCAATCAAATCATTACGAGTACACATTTTTTTTAATTAAAGTACTCGTACACAGTGGTGTGCGTAATTACTTGTCTTGGTGTATGGAAGTGAAGCCTGGACTTTAAAAAAGAGTTATAGGATCAGAACAAATGCAATAGAAATGTGTGTTTTGCAAAAAATATCTGGTATTTCAATGTATAATAGAGTAAACAATGTCCAGATTAGGGTTTCTGTCTGCAAGAGTCGCCTGTTGGTGGAATTTAGAAGTAAACACGGAAAATACTGAAAACAGACGAAATAATGCTATAGAAATGCGTGCACTGAGAATAATACATGAAGTAAATTTGTATGACGGAGTACGAAATGATGCGATAAGGAATTAATGTTATCTTAAGGTTGATATGTTAGGTAAGACGAAGAAGATGGTTTGCGCATGTGGAACAAATGAATGACAAAGAATGAATTAAAAAAACATACAGTGCAAATGTCAATGGAGGGTGTGGTGGAAGAAGACAAAGGAATGTATGGTTGGATCAAGTGTATGATATTTTGAAAGAAGGAAATGTTAAAAAAATTAAAATAGTTTTATGAGAAGTGTATGGATGCAGAAATTATGAAAAATATTTGTCGCGAAAGAAAGTCTGACTCTCGTTCCTCTATGCCTACTCCAAAAGGCGGACGACGTGATAGTGTGAATGTTAGTAAGAACTCATCAGATGACTTAGACATATCAAGAAAATGAATTCTAAAATACTTACAAAACAAATATATTTGAAATGAATGGATTATATGGAAGCTGTATGTCAAGGAGAGAATGGACGGTTATAATTGGCGAAATTTTGACTGAGGCAAAGGTAAAAAGTATGAGAAACGAACTGCATATATATAACGAGATGTATAAATGTAGCAAAGTCTGTTTGTGTAGATATGCAGATGTGGAGATCTGTCTTCTCTGCCTTGATCTGTCCCAAAAAACGCATATTACTGATGGTATAAATGCCATCAAAACCTAATGAGTTTTTGATTCCAAGAGTACCATTCAACTTATCGGTGATTGCATTGGTGATTCAGACATATTAAATAGGGGGGTCGGGACAACATTATCTTCGATCCTCTTAATAGAACCTGTTGGTGTAGGCACACAACTCGTTGTTTGTAGTCGCACATGTTAGCAATACTACCGCACGTGAAGAGCAACAACATTCACACTCATCTAGCGCATGTGTCTTTTACCAAATTGGGAATCTTTCTTTTAGTACTATCGGAACGCAAACCCCGATGGAAGTTAAACGTCTTTCATACTAGGGCACAGATGTTTTGAGTGTTATATGTTAACACACAATCAACTTGTATACTTACATACATACATCATAAATCTTTAGAACAAACAGAACCTGTGGTAACACCAATCAATATTTTTATGTATAATACTCGTATTTACTAAAAAGTAAAATCAAATATTTCCTTTACAAAAACTGTTTCATGTGTTTGATATTTGATTATTAAAAGTAGCTTAATATTTTACAATTTTTAATATTTTAGTTTTTTCAGAAATACAATTTAGTGTTTCTGCGTCAACCGTGCCAGTAATAAATGAATTGATATTACAATATTTCCTTTTTATTGCTCTGAACACCAGAACACTTAATTTTCTACATAAATCTTCATTTAACACACCACTATAAACAACGTAATAAACACTGTTTTTTTTAGGTCAAATGCCTACACCGTCAAAACTTTTGTGTATTTGTTCTATGGTATGAGTTAACGCCAAAAATAAAATATTCAATATTTTAGAAGATTTTTTTGTAATTCGACATCACCACGACACGATGTATATTTTACCTCCTCTCTCAAGGTTCTCTTCAGGTGAAATGGTCCCGATTTGTCGTGATAGCAATAATCTCCGCCTTATTAGTAAGGTATTTTATTTTCAGCCCGGGAGTTGCGCGTTTGATTCCCATTTTTTTTTCCAAAAATCATTAAAGTTTGATTTTCAATTAAGACCACTCGAACCTCATCAGACGTGAATTAATTCTAAGGTTTTAAATACATTCAACACATTCACAATAAAGTTAACGATGAAAATTTAACCCTAAGAACATGTATCTGAGAAACACAAAACTATTTTTCGAACATTTTAAAATATTAAAAAATATGCATAAAAAACAATTCACACGAATATTGATTTCGAAGTGGAACAATAAACTTGAACATAAAAGACAAATCCATTGCTTATATAGACCAATGGTTTAGATACTGTTTTATGAATAATGAAATAAAATTCGGAATGTTTTAACTTTTTTTCATCTATTTTTTTTTTAATATAGTAAAAAGGATAGCATAAAAGTTAGTGCGCGAAAAATAAAAATATATTATTTTCTCTATTTATGTAATCGTGAAGCTTTTTTACTTAAAAATAGAATAAGTAGACAAATTAGAATAACATGACAAAAAAAATTATGTAATTTGAACAATATTTAAATACGTAAATACATTATTTTATAAAACGAGCGTTTCAAAACAAAATAAGAAATATTTGTTTACATGCGAGGAACAAAAAATATTAAACAAATTGGCCTTAAATTGGTCCTTATTAATATATACTCCCATTTTATCAACATACGTCAACAGAATATATAATATATACTCCCATCAACATAATACGAGTATATACTACCATTTTATCAACATACGTCTTACCTGATCGATGTATACGCATTAATATTTATTTACCATATAAATAATTTTAAATATTCAATGGCTGTTTACGGCCTAGTTGAGACGCTTGACTTTTTTTGGGTACGATTCCCGGTGGTACCCAGAGAAAATAATGAAACAATGAGTCTCAGTAAGGTCCTAGTATCTCGGACTCACCGAGTATGTTCACATACTCGTTTGAGTGTTGTTGCCAACACGTGCAATGAAGAACTGCGAGCTGCATGTTTACTCCAGTTGTTCCTATTTACACATTACAAGAAATATACATAATTAGCGAAAAAAATAACAGGTAATTTAATTTGGGCACACAATTTTAATGGATCTGAGTTTGTTGCCCTTCGTTTGTCGTGTCTCCAGTAAACTAGGCTTTTGCATGTATCTCACTGAGGGCATGAGTTCTAAACTTGAAGGATTAATGACTGGGACCAAAGGTGATATTCTTAACTGACTCCCTTCAATATGTCCGAATTAATAATTTAGATATGTTGAAGGATGCGATACGAAAGAAGGGGAAATATTTTTTTAGTAAAGTAATCTGAAAGGCATTTGCAGATGAAGAAAAATCTTTGAGACAGTACCATATACTTGAAGGACGGGTGGTTTGTACGTTTTCCTATTCGTCGTTACTGGGCTTCGTTATCAAGGATCCCCTCGCCATTCCAACATCAATTTAGCTGACAAGCAAAGCTGTGTCGTGAAGTTTTTTAAAGTACTATGCGTATCCAGAAAGTAAGTGTACTGAGGCTCTCACGACCGGATGGATTTTATTTTCGACATGTTGGCTACACTTCCGTGTAGCCTGACCGTTCCCCTCCGCAACGAGACCGGTTCGAGGTCAGTACGTTGTAAAGTGTCAACGCGACAACACGTTTCGTGAAAAATGTCAATCCAATCTCCCGCCAAGTGTGAAATACGCGGCGTCATCCGTCATCTCGTTTGGAAGGGAAAACCTCCGGTTGAGGTTTATAATGAGGTGAAAACTGCATATGGTGATAAAGCTATGAATCGTACGAGTGTGTACAAGTGGTGTCGTGAGTTTAAAAACGGTCACGTCATACCTCTTCACCCTCCGCCAAAAAGTTCAAAACCACAATTTCAGCCGAGAAAATCATGGCATCCGTGTTTTGGGACTGTCAAGGCATAATTTTAATTGAATATATGCCTCAAGGGGAGACCATCAACTCTGCAAGATACTGTGAGACCCTAAAAAAATTGCGGAGGGCGATTCAGAACAAGAGGAGAGGAAGGCTGACAAAGGGAGTCTGCCTGCTGCACGACAATGCAAGACCACACACGGCCAACGCCACGAAGGAACTGCTCGCCTCGTTTAAATGGGATGTACTGAACCATCCCGCGCATTCCCCTGACCTAGCACCTTCAGATTACTATCTCTTTACCTCCCTGAAGCTGCACATGGGTGGAAAAAGGTTTTCAACCGACGAGGAGGTAAAGGAGGAGGTGGAGAAGTGGACGGAGGGGTTGGCGGGAAACTACTTCGAGGAAGGCATCAAAAAGTTGATACCCCGCTTCACCCCCTGCATTGAGAGGAATGGCGACTATGTCGAAAAATAGCTTACATATGTACTACGGTAACCACGTAATTTTTTTGTTTAAATAAAAAAAATTGTAACCTACAAAAATTCAGTACACTTACTTTATGGATATGCCTCGTAAGTACGTCGCTACACACCACCAAACTCACCGGCTTCATCGCTGTACTGGATCCGGTGACACACCGAAGTGAGACGATCGGAGCACGGTAGCATTTTTTTTATTACTCTTTTTTTTAAGAATAGATATGACCAAAGTCATAGGTATTTTTATATCCCCGAATTCTAGGCGGAAATAAAATCCTGTGCCATTGGAGCGGAGTAGCATACCGAAGGTTTGGACCAGCGACCGTCTGCACGGAAGTCTAGTGCGTTACCACGCGTCCATGCACGTACTACACTGTTGCTATAAAGAATTTCTTCCCCCTTTCCGTTATATTTATGTCGGTCCTCAAGTAATGATCTTTTAACTTACGACATTGTTTTTTTTTCATTTTTATCGATAATAGCTTGAATTACATATGTCGTTGTAAAATTATGACGCCTTCACCAAATCCGTAGTATTGTAATTTATTTTTATCAAGCACTGTTTATTCCACTTTTTTGTGACGGTATAACCCTACCGGTTTCAAGGCTTTTACCTCATCTTCAGGGGAGCGCAAACAAGACCAATCCGTAGTACTTTTTCAGGGCGCGATTTGCTTTACAAGTTTCATAACAAGTAAAATATAAATTTCTTCCGGCACTTCCAATAAATGTTTCAGTTTGTTGACAGCTACTAAGAAGAAAACGAAGTATTATGAACAATAAATACATTTTACAAATATGTTTTACCATCACACAATATCCATGTACTCGAAACTAAAAATACAAACCAGTAGTTATTTTATAATTTTTTTGCAATATAAATAGTTTTAAATGCTTAATTCTAATTATGTACGTTTGTGGAGAAGTGCCTGCAATCGATATGCTAAATAACTTGTTTCGAATTATGATAGTTTTCGAGTTTACGACACCTGATCCGAAATCAAATCCATTGTAAATCCAAAGGTTGTCTATTAATAATCTCAATTTATTCAAGGTCTACCAAGGATAGGATAAAATATTCAACGTATTATTTCAGCAGAATGTATCTAAATTGATAGAGTTATATAGTAGGGGGAGGAAAATAAAATTCTCTCGTATACTCCAATCAAAAATATCTCAATCAAAACAAAAATAAAATTTGTACAAACTCTAGTTTACCTCATTTCTCGGAGTGCAGAGATACGGGCATGAAGAGAGCAAATAATAAATTAACGAGATACTGTGGATATGGAGAATATAGACAATTGTAAAGAATAAAGTAGTTTGTGGAAAAATGAAAATACTTTGGGAAAGGTAAAGGAATGTTGACTTAACCTTTTTGTAGGCATCACACTGTATTAAATATACTCACTTTTGTATTAAAACAGTACAATATTGCCGAGGTTTGTATAATCAAAAAAAAATCCAAACATTACAAAAACTGAACAAGTTCTAAGAAAACTTATCGATAATACGATGGTTTCTGTTTGTATTGCACGCAATCTTATACTCGTAGATGTAAACACATAAATATAAATATTTAAAGTGTACTTGTTTTTTATATACATTTTTTGCATCTTAAAATCAAACAAATAATTGTTTTTAAAATTATGGGGTTGATCGGAAGGTCAAATTCAAATGCGAATTTGCACATAATACTCGGAGACTGTGGGTTTGAATATTGTTAGTATATCAGTAATATATTGTATCGTAGAACGATGGTTATTCTCGATCAAAGCCAAATATATTTCAGAGCTGACACCACCTTTGAATTAATTATATTACTATTTCGTTGTATACAGTACAACCTGGCGGGCATATTACCATGTGGCACAATTAACCAACTTTGTCGAATCACCATTACAGAAACTGAAAACCATATTTGACCCACACGATCGCTAACTGCATCATGGTCATGCACTGTAAAAAGTTTTTTTTTGGTTTGTGTCACATTCTTTCCTTTGCGGTAATAAAAAATATCAAGTACTGAAAAAACAACTCATTTTGTTTTATCTTCAAAATGACGTTGAATACGCTTCCGAAAAAAGCGCGTAAGCTTTCAATGCATATTCAGTACGTTTGAAATGAAGTAAGCAACTAAATTTCGTTCCTACGGATATATTTGAGAAATACAATACTACTTTCCGGCCAACCTATTTGTTTCTTTTTTCTAAGAAACTAATTTGAAATAGTCTTTAAATTATGTTAATTTCTTATGAAACAATGTATGTAAAACATTTGGTAAAATTAAACGTAAAAGTATCAATGTCATAAAATTTAATTAAATAATTCATATAAATCATTAACATGTCAACGACCAAAGTTTCAGTAAATATCATATGAAAAGTCCCATAAATGAGAAAGTCTGACAGGATTATCAATTTGTTTTTCTAGGTTGTCCCTCCAGTGACCTCGTTCCAAATAAGGAAATTATTCTGTTTGTTAATTTAGAGCTTCAGTTTGGTTTTCACACCCGGCAAAAAGGACCAAACTTGTTGAATGGAAGCTAATCGTAAATCCTTCGAGCAATCGCAAAGTTCCGCGAAGAACTTCAAAGAGAACAAATGTATATGTGGGGAGCAATTCGTTTTAAATAAAAAGAATTCAACTAATTCAAGTTGATCAAATTCTATTCGGATCAAATCGATTGTCAAACTCACATAATGTTTAGTAATTTTCCCACCATCCTAAACATCTGGTGCTGGAGACTTTGCGCAATCTTAAGAAAAAACACCAAAAAGATAGGCGGGTGACACAAGATATGATATGACTTAAAGAGGATGACAGCTAAGTCCAATATAGAGATGAGTGGAAGTCACTTTAAAAGGTCTTTGTTCGGAAAGGGATAAATGCCAGCTAATATGCAAGTACAATAACCCCTCGCGAATTCACTTTAACGCGGTTTATACTGTTTGAAATTTTATATATAAAAAGTTATTCCAGGGAGAAACGGGAAAAAATAACCAAGCAGCAGATTTTAGATAGATGTATCATGGTATCAACAACGAAAAATGAAACTGCTACAACTATATGAGTGACGACGGTAACAATGGAAGATTTATGGATTTTGACTTTGTTCAGCAAATTGTAAGTTTGTATTTTTTTTTCTTAGTAAAAAAATCGTAAAGCTTTCATCAAAATGTGTGTTATATTATTTATAAGTAACCATTTATGTGGACTTCTTATATCCACTTTTTTTACATATAATTCATTGGATCAATTTATGCAATTTTCATTTACGCGCTGTGTCCTGGAACCAATTACCCGCCTAAATGAAGGAATGGCTATATGTAAAAGAAGATGAAGTGTTTAGTTCATGAGTTATTTTTGTTTTTAATGCTTAAATCAGTTGGAAAGGTTAATGAATCTATTTTTCATACCCCTAAAAGAATTGAACAAGATATAAGTACATTAGAATTGACACCATTCAACCTACGCTGGTGACGCACACGATATTACAAGAAAATAATTTGAAATGGCACAAAATTCAGTTAACCCTAAATTTTTACAGGGAAGGACAGTTATTCGAAACGAGGATATCATTAGATGGACATTTCATTCTTCCTTTGTTGAATATTGACTGAGGTTGAATTATCATTAGTATCAGACGTCATAAAAAAGGGTATTCTTGTCAAATACAAGTCTATATTTTCCGGAAATATTTAAAATTTTAGTTTTCTGTAAAATTTATATAATATAATTGTATGGAATGGTTTTTTAGTCGAACAGGCTAAACCTGATGGATGTGTACTAATGATACTCACAAAAGATTTCAAGTAATAAACAAATTGCTATAGTAACTTTCTGATCTTGATAATGATCATATATTGATTCGCTTGATTCCTTCAATGACGTTAGAGAGCCAAAATAGATTAACTGCAACTAGATATACGAGTAAAATTAACTTAACCTGGCATAACTCAGTTGATCTAAATTAGCCTGGGTAACTTAACCTAACCTAATGTTATCAATGTACGAGTATTATAAATTTGGCATAAAGATCGATTGTATTAAACGATTTTTTCTGTTAATTACTGATGAACTAAAAATAAATTCATAAAATTTATAAGACAACTTCACCCAATACTTCATAATATTGTTCAAATGTGAATTGTCTTAAAAAAGTAATTATTATGTTACGTATAGTATTTCCCTTTCGTGATGACTTTGTTAGGTAAGAAAGAAGGAAATAAGTTTAAATCCTTTAAGAACTTAAATGCCGACGAAAGGCTATGGAAGTTTTCCTTTGACCGGAGCTATCGGAAAGGTATATTTCTAAAAAGGATCATTGAAAAAAATATTATTTAAAAAAGTGTCGAGTGCTTTGTGGGCTTGAAAAACTTTTTCCATTCAATATTGACTTTCTGTATTACTAAAGTTGAACAATATTTCCAAACTCGAAAGTTATAAGACTCTATCAAGATTTTTAAAAGAACGCTGATTTCGTAAAATTTACAATAAAAAAAGTGTCAAAGTTTACCTTCTGAAACCAATTTATGTAATTTCTTCGAGACAAAGATATTTAACATAAATCTGTAAGCCAGCAGGCAAGGGCTGGTAATCCATTTCAAAATTGATTTGATATTATTATCTATTGATGAAATAATTTTCTTCATTTAATATTAATGTACCAAGAGCATCAAAAACAGCCGGGTGTCCGAAAAAGCGCCCTTTACAAATTTACAGGTAGCTCTCCTTTAATAATTTGGAACGATAATCTACCGAACTTTTACTTCCAAATAAATAATATTATGGTATACGAGTATGATGTTCTATAGAACATCAACGTTTAATATAAAAATATTAAATAAAACTATTTTACTTCCGAATTTCTGTTGTGTATTTCCATTGAAATCTTTAACGGATGATATACAATATAAGTATTAAAAAAATATTTTTACATACCAAACAAGTTTCAAGTTGAAAGATAAAAACGTAGCAGCACATAACATAAGAATTAGATTTTGAACTCACCTGTAAAAGAAAAAAATACATTATTAAAATGTTATTTGATAAAAACATTCACACACTTTTGGACCACTCATTATTTTGAAAAAAAAATTGTTTACATAAAATCACTGATCCTAAACTGTATAAATATAATGGTTAAAAATACTGCTACTTAAATCAACGTTTAAAATGCAGACCCGTTGGTTTATGTGAGGCATAAAAAGTTGAACTTAATGGATTTTTGTAATAAAATCACGTTTAATTTATCGAATTGATTTTAATTTGATAAATTGACCAAACCAATTTTTTTCAAATAAATTAAATATGGGCATGCAATGAAATATAAAGTATTATTTCACCCCTAATTGATGTCATTTTTGCATAATAAAAAACGCAATATATAACAATATGTGTTCTTTTATTTTCTTTTTCCCCCTTATTTTATGGGCATTTCAAAGAAAACATCTTTTGACGAATGCAGTTAAAAAAACAGCATATTATTAAGAGCTTGATGGCCGTTTGACACGACTTCCATTTAGTGACCTCAATAGCATTACATTAAATATTTTTTCATTGATTTACAATTTAAACCTTTTTTTATCACTTTAAGTAAAAAAGGTTTCTTATCTAAAACTATCCTTAAGCCTAAATGCATAATTTGACCTAAGCCACACTAAATATCACCTTTTATTAACCAAATTAGTGTTTAAAGTTAAATTTCGTACAAATTTATCGAAACTTCCTTACGTAAGGGAGTCAAGTGGTTTTGTTACCTCACTTAAAAGATTGAGGTGCAAGTTTGAATACAAATTACGAAATTAAAAGGTTAGGAATTAGTGTTTTGAATTTAGGTCTGACTATGAATTAAGACTTCATAGTGACATTATGGTGCTTAACAAAAGCACATAGGTGAATGGCCGCGCGATAATGCATTGGATTTCGAGTGGAGGGTCGCCGGTTCGAATCCCGTGTTGTGCTATTCCCCTCGAATGACACCGGTATTTTTCCGCCTCGTACTCGGGGGTATAAGGATACCGAGACTTTGGTCATACCGGTGGGCTCCGATCGTCTTGCTTCAGTGTGCTATGGGATCCGGTACAGCGGTGTGGTCGGTGAGTTTGCTAGTACTATTATGCAACGGCCACTCATTCAAAATGTGTACTACGAGTACTTTAGAGTTTTGAACAAAAACATGTTTTACTAATGTGTCAAGTAATGAATAATTTTCAATTTACTTATAAAATAAATGTTAGATAGTGAAAAACTTTCATTTTACTAATAAAATAAGTGTCCGATAAGAATAGTTTTCATTTTACTAATAAAATTAGTGTCAGATAATGAAAACTTTTTATTTTACTAATAAAACAAGTGTTAGATAATGAATAGCTTTAATTTTTCTAATAAAATTAGTGTCAGATAGTGAAAAGTTTTTATTTTACTTATAAAATAAGTGTCAGATAAGGAATACCTTTTATTTTACTAATAACATAAGTGTCAGATAATGAATAGCTTTCATTTTACTAATGCAATAATTGCCAGATAATGAATAACTTTGATTTAACTAATATTAGTGTCAGGTAATGATTTTTTTTTATTTTACTAATAAAATAAATGTCAGATAATGAATAAAATAATTGGAAGTATTTATATATTTTTATTGTGATATTTTTTTTCCTCTAGATTTGGATTTACCTTTCTTAATTTTTGTTATTTTATTTTTGTTTCCCAGCCCCACACACATTGACTTTGGAAAATTATGGAATTTTTATCACCTGAAACATTTTGTATAGATATTTATTTTTTTATTTATAAGGTACTTAAGAATTTCGTAAGCTCAAATATCTTACAAACTAACATAGATATGTTAATTTGCCATCCCCGGGAGCTTCGGTTTTGATTCCCAATGGTACCCAAAAAAGTTCAAAGATATAATATTCGTATAAAGGGTCCCAGACTGGAACAGAGTTTATTTAAAACCATCTGACGTAAGATACCATTACCAGCGAGTTAACTGCGTACTTAAGTGGTTCTATACCCCGTAAGCATTAAAGAAACCGTAGTCAATATTGTCTCATAATGTTGTCTCAACCGGGCACTTCAAATTGTCAGTATCACCAATGCAAATATGTTGAGTAATGCTGACAGCAGGTGTGTAGTTTTTTTAAAATATGTGCCAAAAGTTAACATCCCAGCAATTTTACTACGATATAAAGTGTGTACTGTTGATAATTATTTCATGTTAATTATAATTTTTGTTAGTTATTCAATTGGTTTATTTTATTTAGGAAAGAAAAAAAGATCATCACTAGAATAAAACTGGTTTATCCTGGGATAATTAAATTAATCAGAAACCCTAAATTTAAGTCAACGTGTGATGAGAAAGGATAACCTGAATATAAATAATACGTTTATAATTTTGATTATAGGATTCATTTTTACTGTTATTCATAAATTGGGGCAATCTTTTACGTGACAAATAAATTATATATACAAACCATTAAGGTTCCTGTTGGAATAGGTCCAACTTCTCCAACTACAACTAATGTTTAAGGCAAATAAGTGATAAATTTAGAAATAAGTAAAACGTTTTTAAAATCACTGAACAAATGGTATCTTTAAATTAATTAAAATTGATTTATAATTAAAATATATGGCTGCACATTTTAGCATTATTTTTTTCATTACTTGATCACCTTAGAAGTATGTTATTTTTTTAATCTATTAAATACAGCTTCAAGTTTCCCTCCTTAAGTTTAAATGTGTCAAAATTCATATTTGAAATCAAAACTGGGAGGATAGTATGCATAGCTATTACTAATTTATTGGTTCTACCTATGCTATAAGATATATTTGAATCGATATCAAATAATACATAAAGGCGCACCACCTCTTCCATCCAAGAACCAGTGATTACCGAAAGACTTTCGCTAGCAGATGGGAAACGATCTTAACATACACGTATTTATGGTATATTGCCAGAAAAAACAACGTGAGATCTAGTTATAACGGGAAAACAAGGTTGTGATATCCTACAAGATGCACAAAACCAATAAAGAGTAAACATAAACTTTTTTAAACGTTGTATTCAACATAGTCCAGAACCGGGGAGGATGGTGACAATTGGTGTATGTTATGTTACTATGTTCAAATCATAGCAGAAGACCACGACGCTTTGCGTTGAGCACAAAATGAATAAGAAAATGATGAGGCTGGATTATAAATTCCGTGGAACTTATTCAGAAAAAAACAGTGGCTGTTTTGAGAATCCGCTCTCTCTAATTAGTGGCATGATGTTACATGTTTTTAAAAATAAATAATTTCTTTGAAATAAAAATATTGTGTTTGAATACATTAAGATACAATTTTAAAACAAAAGTATTTTTTTCCATTTGACTGAAATATGCAAAAGAAGTCAAATGTGAGACCGGAATGTTGTACTATTAACACAGGTCATCGCCACTTATTGGATAATGAAGAAAAGCTCAATACTGACGCCAAATATTCAACCATTGTGTGACTATAAGGTTTTGGGAAAAAAATTACCCCTGTAATGTATCCCTACCAATATTAATATGCTTATGTTATCATATACTCTTATCCACTTCCAATAAATATTATAAGTTATCATGCAAACCAATGTTAAGCTTATTGACCATATCTGTACTATATTATCTATAGCCTATAAATATTAGTGTTATCACGTGTATGTCAAACTTAACTCAATGTATTATATTTAAATTTATCATCTGTCTGAATTATCACGAGCTGCGATATATCCAAATTCAATAAAGATTTCATATCACTAAATGGAAGTAAGCGGCAAACGATACATTCAGATAAATCGCCTAATATCGATTTGACCTTAAGGGCAACGATAACATACCCAACAAATTCCTTCTTAATCTATCTAAGGGTCGTACGTATGGTTATCTTTGATTTAAATAGGACGTCATATCAGAGGCAGCAATCATTATTCTTAAAGCCACTACGATGTTAATATCATCGTTATTATTACTTATTTAATACTGTTAATATTAAACTTCAATGTAATTCAACGATTATACAAATAAAATTACACGGTTGAAATTCTAAAAGTGTTTTCGTTGCAAAAGGCCATAACACGTCAGATACTTTAACATATACCACCGTCTGCACACATGAACTCGAGATCACTATATTTAAAAAACTGGGTCAGAGTGCCACTAAATAAATTCAAGTATAAATATCTGAACGCCCAGGATTTACATTATAAATAACAATTCGACCATCCAACAGACGATTAATACTGACAATTATGTCTCCGATTTTCGTAAATATGTGTATAAAAAGTTACATAAGATTTAAAAGAGCCCCGAGATATTTTATGGAAGCTCCTGCTTATGTTAAGATATTGTTAAAAATCAAAATATTTGTATATAATAAACATATTAAAATTGAATCGCTTATAATTATATATTTGTTCATTCTATTTTGCGTTGCGGAATCGTTCGTTGGGGTGGTATGTATCGATCTACTTTAAATCCTTAGTGTAGGGATGAAAGATGTTTGAATAGAATTCTTTTAAAAGAAAACTTGGTTCGTTACCGAACAAAATCACTTTTCATGTAGTTTGAGGTTTTATCGATATCCATCAGATATTTATTGAATCACTTACTTTATACTATACTAGTCATCTTCCAATATACTATACTAGTCATCTTCCAATATACTATACTAGTCATCTTCCAATAAATACATTAATAAAACGAACGCAGTAATAAAACAAGATGTAACGCACTGAATCTGGTATCAGCTCCTCGCGTTCATACAGCGTTTGGCAGGAGGAGCATGCAGTTCCTTGAGTCAAGTATTAACAAAGCGTTCTTGAGGAAAGTGGGGATTTATGTAATATAATGACTGTAAATGTTAAAAATATATGGTACGGTTAATCTTTGACGGGGTTAAATCAATCAGTGGGTAGCTTTTGGTGGTCTCCACATATGTGCAGGCGTGTAAGTGAATGACTGATTCGAATATAAAGTGTGTGATGAGAAGTTGTTGGATATGATTTTGATGTGGTGTCTGTTACAATTTTGGATTTAAGTATGTGTGATGAGGAGTTGTTGGACATGATTTTGATGTGGTGTCTGTTACAGTTTTGGATTTAAGTATGTGTGATTAGGAGTTGTTGGACATGATTTTGATGTGGTGTCCGTTACAATTTTAGATTTAAATATGTGTGATGAGAAGTTGTTGGACATGATTTTGATGTGGTATCGGTTACAATTTTGGATTTAAGTATGTGTGATGAGTGTAAAAATTTCAATTTAGTATTTAGATAAAATATTTTTTTTTTTAACCACATGGTTACAGACCTTACCAGGTGAAGTAATTCTCTGTGTCCATAAAATAGGTTTATTTTTGCATTATTGTTTACTTTTACTCTACGGTTCACTTTTCCATCATTATTTTTATAAATTGTAAATATTGTATTGTGGTTAATAAAATAATTATATTTACATAAATTTGTGAAGAAATCTTTTTGATGACTCACGTCAGCATTTATATCATTAAAAAAATATAATATTTCATTTATTTTATTTCTAGAGCTATTTTCGTCCATTTTCATAAAGTTTCCGTTCATTCATGTTGATTGTTTTCACAGTTTTCCTCAGATTTTTTTCCAAGTAGGATTTTTTGTACATGAACGCCCCCGGTTGAATAAGGAAAACAAATTTTAATTAAAAAGTAACTCAAATGTGCGTCATATTTGGTGAAACATTAACGACTTGTTTAACTGAGTTTTATAAATAAATAAAAAACAAAAAGCGTAAATGTAGTATATGGCCATTTGAAGAAAATATGTCTAGTGGCTTTATAAATAAAAATAATTGCTTTATGCACACCCAATTTGAAAAAAATACATAATTTTATATAATACAAGCTAGTACACTTATTTCTTTTCCTCAATGTATAACTCGTGAAGTTTCCTCAGCATACGAGAGTGAATAGTTTTTTTCAGCATAAGAAAGTAAATAGTTTCATCAGCAGATGGCAGTAAATAGTGTTCTCAGCATACGAGAGTAAATAGTTTCCTCAGCAGACGAAAATGAATAGTTTTCTTAGCATACATACATACGAAAAATCTTGGAAAAGACTTTGTTTTTAATATAAAATAAATTAAGACATATTATTGAAGAAGGGAATATCTAAAAGACTAATTGGAAAACCGGCAAAACAATGAGTGGATGGATATCAGAATTTGTATGAGATTGGATGCAGACGGCAGCTCGATGGAGAGACTTATATTCAGCAGTTGTCGGTGGTCGTGTAGTTTAAGAGGTTCGATTCCTGGCGGATATAATTTCGGACTGGTTTTATTCCAAGACATTTTAACATATTGATTAAATTGTTCTGAAGCGTTTATGCTATGAACAATTAATTCTTATATCGAAATTAAAAATAACACAAAAACGCTTTATAAAACTCTGCCCAAGGAAAGGCTGCAACAGATTAAATATTGGGTCCTTACATGTGAAATTGGCGTTTTGTTTGGGAGGAACATAAAGTTGATTTTTTTTTAATATAATATATTTATTTAATCAAAGTATGTACCATTGCTATCTATGCACTTTTGCCATCTCATAGGTAGTTCATCGATCCCTTTACTAAAAAAAACCATTCGGACGGGAATCAATAAAATCTTTGAAGTCGGTTTGGACTGCCCCATCGGAGTTGAATTTTTTCCCTTGCAAGAAGTTATCCAAATTTCGAAAAAAATAGTAATCTGTTGGGGCAAGGTCCGGAGAGTACGGTGGATGTCTTAGACATTCCAATTGAAGCTCTTCTAATTTGGTAGCCGTCTGTTGTGCAGTGTGTGGTCTAGCGTTATCATGAAGCAGCAGTGGCCTAGAGCGATTAACCAGCCTCGGTTGTTTAGCAGCTAGCTTTTCCATCATGGTTTGCAGTTGCTGACAATAGACATCTGCCGTAATCGTCTGGCCAGATTTAAGAAAGCTGTAGTGAACGACACCAGCACTAGTCCACCAAACGCTCACAAGTAACTTTTTTGGAGTCAATTTTCGCTTGGGGCATGGTTTGGCTGGTTCGGCAGGGTTCAGCCATTGCGATGAGCGCTTCCGATTATCATACAGGATCCACTTTTTATCACAGGTAATGATTCGATTCAAAATCCCTTCATTATTGTGCCGGTTGAGTAATGCAACGCAGCAGTCAACGCGCGTTTGTTGATTTGCTTCACTCAATTCGTGAGGTACCCACCTTTCAAGCTTTTTCACCTTCCCAATTTGCTTCAAGTGGATTAAAACAGTTTTATCACTAACACCGCAGCCTGCAGCTAACTCGGACGTGGTTTGCGATGGATCCGCTTCCACAATAGCCTTCAATTCTTCATTATCAACTTTGGTCTCCGTGTGTTTTCCATGCCACAGCATTAATAGCATAGCGTATTTTAAATTATTTTCATATAATTTCCGTAGTCTAGTGGTAATATTCTTGACTTCTAACTAGGGATTTCAGGCTCTATTCCCAATGGTACCAAAAAAAAGATGTTCGTCTTGTAAAAGAATTCGTCTAGTAACAATACTCGAACGCGCCAAGTGGTTGTGTTGCCAACACATTAAATCCCCCCAGAGGCTCAAAGTCCAAATGTTCGTTAACTGGAGCCAAATACGCTATTATCTCCCAGCGCCGCTCTTAAACATGTTTGAAACAATTATTCGGATATATTGAGGGGTACTATGTTATATGAAGAAAAAAAACTATTTTCGTGTCCATGATATGTAATGCTATATATTATATGGAGAAAAAAGCATATTAAAAAGCTGATATTATGTTCTATAAATTAAAGGATATTAAATTATCAACGAATGAGACTGAAAGGAGATAAATAATATTTTAGAGACTTACAAAGAATATTTGGGGTGATAATGTATGACAAGATACGGGATAAAGTGATGAGGGATGAATGTGAATTTTAAGGCTGGTGTGTTGAGTAAAATGAAGAAGAGCACTCTGAGATGGTTTGGGTAAATGAATGAAAAAAGACTAACAAAACAAATATACATTGCGAATGTGAGTGGAAGGCGTGAAAGAGGAAAACGAAGGTAAGTATGATTGGATCAAGTAAATGATATTTTGAAAGAATGAAATGTAAAAGTCACAGAAACCGTGTAGTTTTATTAGAAGGTACATGGATGGATGTAGAAAAAGTATATGGATGTAGAAAAAGCGAAAGATATATATCGCTACAGAAAATGATGGTGCACTCTCTTCTCAGCCTTATTCGATAGGAGAATGGCGCAATGATATGCATGTATGTGTATATGTTTATGACGTAAGATCAATTTTGAAATAAACATATTTTTTTAAATTAGTTTTTATAAAAAAAAAATTTTCATCCAGTACTTCTAATATTAAACATAAATTGTAAACAGCACAACCTGGCGGATCAATTTCCATGTGGCAATCTATTCCAATTAACCAGAAATATGTTAACGAACGTCAAGTGAGTATCAGATGGAAAACTTTTAAAAACGATAAATGATCCCTTATGATCAATATTATTATCAGTTATCCTGTGGATGAAAGACGCCTGCTCGTATATTGGTTAATTGTGTACATTTCGTTTTACTTCAGTAAGCACACATTATTGACAGATCAAAACCAAAGTTCCGATAGTAAAGAAATTAAACTTCCAAAATTATATCGATAGGTTTTTAATCTGCTGTAGATTTTCACGAAATTTTATATAACGTTTTTTTTGTGTGCTTAATAGCACTATATAAAATTATGATAAGCAATATATGAGCTATGAAAAACATTAATTTAAATTTGAATGGTCTATGAGTAAAACCACTAAGGAAGTTAATCCTCTAGAAATCAAACCTAGGGCTCCCGCTTGCTTAGCGTGAATGATAACTTTAAGACCATGGTCGCCGACTGTTTTTATAACCTTGGTACTTAAGAGTATCAAACTCCTACAAATAGGTTGAAAGACAGGTGTTTTATCAACTGGGTCAAGAAGGTTATTTATAATATGAATATGCCGAAAATGTGGCTAGTGGACACCTTAAAAGACACCATTGTCTTCGATCCCATTTATTGAACCTGTAAATTCCAACGTATATATTTAAAACAATCTATTTTCCACAAATTTAATAATTAATATGGTAAACATATACCACAAATGTTTTTTTAACAGACAAGAAAGTTTTTTATTTTGGGTACTATCAATAATCGAGCGTGGAACCAAGGTAAATAAATGACTGTTGTTTCACTAACTAGATTAAGGCAAGGCAACCATCGAATAAATTTAAAATATTACGATACGCTTTTATTATACTCGTACTATCGTTGTATACAGAACAAAAAGCTTTGTTTCAACGTGTCAATATTTTCTAACCGATCGGTAAGATGTTAAATAGGCTTTAAGTGAAAATCAACCAAGAACCTTTTTATTAAAATTAGGTACCAACGAATTAAACCCGTACCCTTCGAGCTAGAAAGTAGGCGCCTTACTAACAACTGTCGTTGATATATAATTAGAGATAGAGAACAATTAAATATGAACACTTTGTATTCCAATCCCATAGTTTAGTGTGATTAACTAGATTTGCGTTCAGCCCTGATTCCGTTCCTTTTTGCGTGATCAATACCTCTTCCAAAAAAGACATAACTGGCATCTGGCAATTATTTTGGTACAAAATAAACCTTTAAACGATGATCTCCTAATTTTTGATTTCTAGCATGGACAATACCCAAGATAATGAAAATATATATGAATCGATTTATGATGAAGATTTTGACATTACGTTACCAGTGTGCAGTGAAGTAGAAGGTTTTTGAAGATTTTGACATATGAATCTGGAGACCAACTGAAGTCTCCGGGTCCAAATAGAATAAAGATTTCGAATAATTTTCTTAATAGGTTGTCAAATAATGTGTTGATATATATTCCATCAACTGATAAAACAGAAAACCCCTGTAGAGTTTGCAAGTGATAAGCACAAGAAGAAAATTGAAACCCGGTACATGTGTAAAAAATATGGTGTAGCTCTCCACGAAAACAATATTGACAAAATTATCATACTTAACTACATAAAGATAGTATAATATTTTAAACAAATATACAAAGTTTAACTACAATATTTATAATATTTGCTTATATATATAGCAATTTTAGTAAACCTCCTAAAAAATTATCAAGATTCTTAAAAAAAATAAGCCGGGCATTAGCAAAGCTCGCTTGGTTTTGATCACGTATTAAAGTATAAATAAAAATATATATTTAAATATTATTCAATGAGAAAATGAAGTAAGTGTTTAAGGATTTTATTTAGAGACTTCCCCGCGTTTCAATGTGTGTTAAATAAACATTTGGTAAGAAAACCACAGAAATTTGCCTCGAGAATACAATCAACGTCTATTACATATTTTGAAAAATAATCAGGGATTCCCAAAATCCGTAATGAGTAATTTTATTGAAGTTTCAAAACTAAATAATGAACCGTCCAAATCACATAAAAATCCAAGTCACTAGAAAAAAGAAGGTCGTGTCCCTAATTTGGCAAAATAAATAACATTCTTCATAAATACACACAATGGTCTCAAATCAAAGGAAATTACACGGTTCTCGACCGTTTGATCAGCATAATTGGGAATCTCTATAGCTGAAGCTGAAGCCATCCATTGCCTCCATTCCTATTTGATTATTCCTTTGAATAAAGCATAGCTCTTATTTCCTTGTATCAAATTAACCAAAGAATGAATCGAATTACATACTTTATAAAATTAGTGAGATATAAAAAAACATTGCTGGCATACATCTTAAATAAAACATGTTTTGCTGCTTACTTATGCTACTTAATTAAATAATATAATACAAATGTTTCGAATTATAAAAGAAGGGGCAATGAAGATATCAGATATGAAGAGATTGACCAAGTTGATGTTGTTAGTAAGATTAGGCATGTGAAGAGAATTCATGACCCGATTGTAAGTCATACACATCGGGTTTAAGAAAGAGACTGTCGCTTTGTAGAGCGTCATCTCATGTCGCACGGACTGTTAGCGCATCGTGCGACAGAGACGACGCTCTGCAAAGCGACAATCTCTTTCTTAAGCCCGGTGTGTATTACTTACCACCGGGTACTATAACTAGTTATTGCTGACGTATGAACTATACTAACGAGTTGAACAAGCTTAGTGTAATCAATCATGATTTAACAATCTTGTATAATAATATAACATTTTTCAATATTCTTCCTCAGGACTATGTAATAAAGTTCATAATTGAATAGACAAACAATCCACCTAGACTAATTAATATGAGGTTATTAATAAATAAACTTATCCAATAAACTTCTGATGCAGCTTTCATCGAACAGATTCACGTTATATTTTGGAACTGCAAAAACTGATAAGTATAAGAAAAAGAGAATTTGTAAGTTAAAACAGTCCGGAGTTGGAATTCACTACGGTAATCTATTTATTCATTTATTTTGACACTTCATTTCTTCAATGTTTGGTATTTTCATTTAAACACTTTATTTAAAAATATCATATATAAATTTATTTATTTTATTTTATTTATTTTATACATGACATGGTGTAATTCAATTTGGACACACAATTTTAATGAATCTAGGTTCGTGACTTTTCATTTGTCGTGTCCCCAGTAAACTATGTTTTTATCTGTCTTGCACTGAGGAAATATTGCATGAAAAAATAAATTTGTTCTTCTTTCCGATTTTTGATTATATAAAACACCGTTACACATTCTCATCAACCTGATAAACAGTGACACTCAATTCCATATGTTTTCATCACGCGAATGATACCCCTCACACTTCATCACTCCAGACAGACCAAAACGTTCATCCCACAATAAACCGCACATAATCATTAAAAAAAATACAAAAAATACCACACTCAAGCTCACACAAACTTTTGCTACAAGTCATTGCTCTTGCAAGTCCAAGTATTCAAACTCTTGTCGCAATAACAACCACGCTCCGATCAACCGTCGTCAAAGATCGAGAAAAAAGAAAGAGGAAGGGAATCGACAAATTATATTAAGTTAAGGAGAACACATTTTGTCATTGAAAAAATATGTAATTAGTATTAGTTTGTAATTAGTTTGCTTGGAAACCATAAAACCATTAGACTACAGTCAGTCATTTAGATAAATCGATATAAAAAAGATGACAATGATGGTATTCGCTCTTGATATCATAAAATTTTTCTCGTATACTCATACGAGTATCAAGAAACTGAATTGATATTTTGTTACCAAACCCTTTGCTGGAAATTCAAAATATTCAGCTCTCGTACAATATTAGAGATGCAAACTGTAAAATCGATATTTACCCTGCATTTTTAGTAAGCAAAAATATTCAATCTACCCACTTTGGAAGTGGATATGGTATATCATTTAAATTTACATCAAGTCAGAATCTTTGAGTATACGAAAAAAGGGTATTGGAATTTATGAAAGGAAGAAGAAATATTATCTTTACGTCTCTAATTTAACTTATCGAATCTTTTGTGAATAAACCGAACTAAAAATGTTACAAAACCCTCTATTTTTTTAAGAAATGTTCAAAGTTTCTACGGCTAAGCTAAAAAATGTAGGACTAGGTGAATTGTCAAAACCCAGGCTTCCCACGGGATGAACAAATTCATTTTAGGACCAATTCCGAAATATTACCATGTACGGGCTCGACATACATATTCAATTTAAACTTTTCCTTTTTTCCTAAAATCATCGGAGATTAATATTTTAAACTCGGTGAAAAAAAGGAAAAGTGTTTTTTTAATATATTTAACGAACATGAAATATCACTCCTGTTGGTAGTGAAGGTTTATTTTTTTCTGTTTTTAAAAACTCTGACATACGTTGTTATATGGAGATCTTTTCGGTTATATCAGAGAAAATAACAATACTCGCTTTTTTAAGCTCTTAATTTTTTAGTTTTATAAAGTTATCTTTGATACCCCCCCCCCCCCCCCCCCTTGAAAACATTTGTTTTCTTTCAAATACACTTTAAATGTTTTTCATGAAACATTTTTACATGTCCTGGGGCTACAGTAAAATCTTGGCACTTTAGATATCTGGCACATTAGATATCTGGAGTAATCTCTTTTACTCGTAAATAATTTAATATTATCCAATAAAAGAAATTTTATGAATTTTAAACTTAAACGATTTTAATAAAAATCCCTCATTATCATTTTTGAATTCTTCAACAAAAATTATGCTGTTTTTGTTTTGTATTACTGTTGCAGTACACAATATAGCGCGATGGGCTAGTTACCATGTGATTTTCTGACCAATTACTGAGATTTTTAACAGTAAATAAATACCTGTAAGGAACCTATAAAAAAAATCTGATTACCGATGAGAAACAAATCTACATCCCCGGGCTGAATGACAATTATGACATGCGCCTTATCAACTGGGTCAGGGGGATTATCAGCATGAACATGACATATTTGTAACTATAATATCTCTAAAACATCTTCATACCCGGTATCTTTCTGATTGGTTGTAGGAAATCGCCACACGACAATAAATTCAGCAGGTTTTAGTTTATGCAACGAAAGTGTGATACAATACAACACAATATACACTCGATATAAGATAGAAAAGATAAAGTTACATAATACATGCATTCCGTCATGTCATTTCCCTGCCTGGGTAGGCAGATTTCAGAGCGCCATACTTCCCTAACTCATCATACACATTATTATCCTTTTATGTATCTATGCACCTTCTCATACAACCTCGACGATTTCTCTGCTTTATACTTTTCTTTTTTTTTTCAGAAAATTATTCACTTGATCCAACCATACTTTCCTTGGTGTTCTTTTCAAACGCCTTCCACTCAGTCTTCAATCTATGTCTGTTTTGTAATTCTTTCTTCATTTATTCGTTTTACATGCTCAAATCATCTCGATGTACTCTTATTCATCTTACTTAACGCGTCAGCCTTAAGTTCACATTCATCCCTTATTATTATACTTCATTCCGTATTCTGGCATACATTATCACTCCATGTATTCTTTTCAATAACCATTTAAAAAATAACCCATGTTAAAAAAATGTTTGTTCATTATGTTTCGCAAGTACAAACAAGCGTAATTTCTCTATGGTTACATATGAACCATGAATTTTGAAAACGCCTTAGACTAAAAAAATATTTAACCGTATTATTCGTTGATCAAATAGCTATTTGCTTATCAAATAAAATTGAAGTCATATACACATAAGTATAAACTCATATTGGATGTATCATATTTGTATCATAATTAATATAACAGGGAGGATTATATTTAACACTGGATCCAAACGGCTGACAAAAGTGATGAACGGCTTCATAAAATAAGTAGCGTTGATTATTTATTCTAACGTTTGTCGAGATACGATCATTTTGGTTTGAGTGTTTACGCATTAAATAATGTCCCATTGCTTTAACTTTATATCAATAAATGCCGGTGTATAGTAAACAGATAATTTTGCTATGGCTGAAAAGTAAGACATTATCGAAATCTGTCAAGTTGATAGTCCACAACAGTATTTTTGTACCGACTGATGATTGTCTAAAACCGTATATTTGTATCGACTGATAATTTTCCACAACAGTACTTTGTACTGACTGATGATTGTCCACAACAGTATATTTGTACCGACTGATAATTATCCACAACAGTATTTTTGTACCGACTGATGATTGTCCACAACAGTATATGTGCACCATCCGATGGTTGTCTACAACAGTATATTTTTACAAACTTCGATGCATGGAAGTAAAACATGGCGGTCGAAAAGACTAAAAAGGATCGAATAAATATTTTTGAAATGCAAAACTACACGAGGGGCAATGTATGACAAAATACGGAATGAAGTGATAAAGGATAAATATTAACTTAAGGCTGGTGTGTTCAGTAAGAGAACAAGAGCACTCACTTATGGCTTAGGCACAAAAGAATTAAGAAATACCAATAAAAAAAATACAGTTCAAATGTGAGTGGAAGGTGTGGTAGAGGAGATCTAATACAGTGTACGATATTTTGAAAGAAGGGAACGTTAAAAAATCAAATAAATCTTAGTAGCTGTATGAGAATTGGCTAAAGATGTGTATCACGATAGCAAAATCTGGTGCTCTCTCTTCTCTGCCTACCCCAACAGGACACGGCGTGATGATATATTTGTATGTTACTATAGAGAAGGAGGTACAAATTGATGAAAGTAAGATAAATGCGGTAGAAACGAGAGCGTTACATATGTAAATGTGAGGAAAATCTGTATATAACATAATATGTCTGAATAAGGAATAAAGACATAACGAAAGAATGCGGATTAAAAAAAAGTGGAGTATCTAAGATAAAATATAAGCATTTAAAGGATTTGGTCACGAGAAAGAATGAAAGATAAAAGGTTTACAAAAAAATCTATACAAGTGGTATATAATGGAAAGACCAAAAAAATTGAGAAGACCAATTGAATCAAATTAAAGATGAAAGAGTAAAAAGGCTTTATAATAAAAAATTATACACCATAAGGTGTATGGACGTGACAATAGCTAGGATTCAATGGAATGAACATCTGTTATCTCTGTCTACCCTAATATGAGGATGGAGTGTTGGTAATGATGATGAATATTAGGATAGAGATAAACAATGGACTGTTAAAGCTTTTACCTCCATAAATCTATGAAGTGTTACTTTCACAATTACGCCATCGGGATATTAGAAACGAGCAGGACTTATACGGATTCACAAAAGGAAAGAGAATCTGTAGCAGCAACTTGATAAATGAGAGACATCCGAGTATTACGCTCGACAATAATGGCGAATTTACTGAACAATGTGCTGAAATATAAAACTGACTCACAGCTCGAGGCGCTAGGCCTTCATCCCGTTCTTCTCGTTCTCGTCAAAGCCTCCCCGAGTCTCAGCTCTCCTAGTACCCTTTCCAAGTGACCTCTACCTCAATTTCTCCTTCTTCTTTTAGGGGGAATTCCCTAGCACCAAACAGATTCTAGAACTGGACGCTTTTATTACCCACGTAAAAGCTATATGTTTTCAGTGCGCAACTCCTGAGATTTTAAGAATGCAAAAGTCTTAAACTTCAGAAGTCTTTGACAGCTCATCTAATATCAAGTGATCTTCAGTTCCGGTTTTGTGATTATTCTTAAAAATACCTCAAATAAACCTTATTGATTGAAACTTCGTGAATCAATCCATTTCGATCTCAAACAATCTTTGTTTTTAATTTCATTAAAACAAATAAAAAGTCCCACAAAAATCGAGTAATATTTCTGATTTGCTTTCTTCTCAACAATCTTTTTAATTTGCTTCGTGGGATCACTACTAACAACCATACTTAAAAAGGCAACAACACTTGCACACGTCTAGCGCATGCGAATATTGTCACTATATGACCTTTTACCCGATTGGGACTTTTTTATGGTACCATCAGGAATCAAACCCAAAATCCCCGAGTGAAAATCAAGCGTCTTACCATCCAGGCTACGGTTGTTACCTACATAGTAGTGAAACAATATTTCACAACCAATAATCATCTAAACAGTGCTGAAACTATTTATTTCCATGTGAAATTTTAAAGACCTTGGACTTTATTTAAGATTTTTAAAACTCTCAAGCTTTTGACGCTTTTTAGTATAGGCGTTCATTTCATATAAGTAGAATAGTAATCCAGAAAACATTAAAAAACAAATTAAAAAATATCCAATTTAATTATACGAGTATATCCCTTTAAGGCACTTTTTTACCTTCAACTCATGTTTTTTAGTAGTTCATATAGTAGGTAAAATAAACGTTAAACAGCAATAAGATTAATCAATTCACGATTCATATATCATAAGAATGCCTGAGGAGTATTGAGCAATCATTTATCAGGCGATCTGGAGAATAAGATTAACTGGAATATTTCCCAATATATGTGTAAGAAAATACAGATAATCATAGTATAATAACTTGTAAGTCTCTTTAAAATACCTAGATGAGAAAGATAATTCGATGGAACAATGTTCTTTTGGGTTCATAAATTTATTCATTTTTATGACGCTCCTCAACGTATCCAAATTGGTGGTATGAACATCTTTGAAAAAGCATAACTGAAAGACATCATACCCTTTTGAATCATTAATCGTGCTTTTATGGGCATGGAACTCGCTGTTATCACACGTGTTGGCAATCACGTGCACATACAACAAAGCTCACACAAATCAAGCTCATACAAGTATTACGAGTATTACTGGAATTACTATTTTATCAGGTTGGGATCCTTTCTTTTATATACTCGTATTTTTTTTTTCGAGTTTCGAGTCTTCTTTCTTTGGATAATATGATTAAACAATTATGGTAGGGAGCTCTACCACATCAAAAAAGTTAAAAAGACATGTTTTTAATTGCTCAGAACTTATACTCGTAAAATGAAAGTCCTCTAGAGGCAATTGCAGTCAACATACTTAGAAATAAGCTCTCATATTAGACAAGTTTGTCAAGCAAATTGATATTACGAGATGGGGTAGAAATCATAGAAAATACTGAAGGAGACCAAGGGGAAAGGATGAATAATACAAAAGTTCTCTACATACTCGTAGCAATGTATGAACTGTTGCATTTCTAATTGAACTGTTGCGTTATAAGAAAAAAAATAACTTCATAAACAAGTTGACAGTACAAATTTCTTCAGACAATTTTTATTCATCAAAATATCTTGAAATTGATTGAGTGACATATTAAAATTAATATCTTCGGTAGATAAAGCATCCCTACACCTGTATATAACTAGAACCACCTGCGTTCCGAAAATATCCTCTCATATCCCATATTACAAGGATATTAAATTTCTTCCCCCCCTCCAATCCTCATTCCAGTGGTGGATGAATAACTTCGGGCCAGGGGTAGGTCCTGGCAGTGCTGGAAATGGATTCCAATAAGGGTTCAGTGGTAAATTATCCCAAGGCACGAGCAGAGGTTACGATCTAAATCTTTTAACGCGAGAGCCATTAAACAAGAGTTACCACACTTTTAAGTGTTAATGGAACTGTTAGATCTCATTGTCCTATATCAGGTTCCTTTCTATATGGGTGACCACTAAAAAGCAATCGACACCCTGATATGAGCAAAGCGAATTATACATAATGTTACTCATCCATAACACAATTTATTGAATTACTCTATCACCATCTACCTAATATTCTGAGCAGCTCGTTATTCTGCATGCAGTGTGCCATAGATATCCAAACCAGTGCAGTATACGAGTAGTTATTTTGATTGCTTTTACTACACTGAAATCCCTACAGGTCATAATTCTTAATGATATAAACCACCGAATTAATTAACATTTATTTTAACAAATTATTTTAATGTGTTTAGCAATAAATCCTTTTGTTATTCCACTAATTTCATTAATCCCCGCGACACATGGTTCTATCTCATATCTAGAGCTTCAAAATACTTCGAAATAGAAGGCAGAACAAACACGTATTACGGGTATTAATGTAATTAGTAGAATTAGAAAAACAATATATTGTTAAATATTCTTATTTGAGTTTCACAAAATTTAAGCCAAAACCTCCAATAAAATCTTTAAAATTTCCGTAGATATAAAAACAATGATATTAATTATCTTCTAACCCCGGATTTTATATTTTTATTTGTATAAATTTATCATTTATCTTTAGCTTCTGATACGTCATGCAAACTCTCCTATCATAAAAGCTTTTCACAATTTGATAGATTTGGCAGTGCCATGTTTTTCTTGGTCCTGTTAAGCTTCTTGTCAATATTATATGTAATGAGTTATAAAATCACTATCATCATCCTGTCCAGTAGCTTATAACTGAGCATCGTGATTTCTATGGTAGCCCTTAACGACTCCTTTCAATCCATCCCTGCACTCCGCAGTATGAAGACCAGTTATCACGGGCAGTTGCGTCTCTCACTTGGATAATTCGATACATCGGGGCTCTTTCACTTATACTTTGTTCTCCTACGCTTTCAGGCTGGCCGCAAACTTCCCCAAACTGCCTCATTGACCACGAACAATACATTCTAAAAATCGGAGGACAAGCTGTCGGCCAATCTCAGTTCTTTGTAAATGGGTGCATTTGTTCGCCTTGACACAATGTTCTTCCCCAGCCCCACATTTCAAATTCAAATATTCTATACTTCTCGCTTGCTCTCAGAATCCACGTATCCACGCCGTATAAAAAAAATCCGAAGACAAAAGACTTACGTGATGATGATGATTCTGATCTTGAAAAAAGGGATGCAAATATAATATAATGTATTAAAATACAATGTATTTGAATTATTTACTTATATTGGAATTGCAATTCGACGAATGTTTGAAATTCCTTTCCCGTCAAAGTCAATCGTTTGGTCTTCGTGTATTAAGCCTCATTGCCTCACAATAATAATTGTTCTGCGTTGTTTAATCAAACTTTTATTTTATCGATATTATTTGACACACTTAGGATGTTTTATGGATGGATGTTATTAGAATTTTTTCTCGTGGGCACGATTCATATAGATTCAGGAAGTATTTTTCATATTTTCGAAACCTTTATTTTTTATTTTATTACTGTTGTTATAGTTATACCCAAATTTTCTCCAATCTTAATTATTAAATCTCGCCAAAAATATATTTATTTATCTAAGATATTTTCAAGTTTTCTAATATTCCAATTTTATTTTTTTGTAAAAGATTTTTTTATTCTTATATGTCCTTAGTAAAATATGCCTTGTTTACTGGAGACACGACAAATAAAAGGAAACAAATTAAATTGTCTGTTTCTTGTCATGTATAAATAAAAATAGAAAAAACTTAAAACATATTTTAATGCTGAAATGATTATTGCAAGCTGAGTAACGCATAATCACACGTATAATAATGTCGCGGGATCGTTACTCATATAAGTGAATATAATTTTTTAATTACGTTTTCAATATGGTGCACACGTTAATTTTACATTTTCAATATGGTGCACATGGTAATTTTACATTTTCAATATTTAAAATAAACATTTGTTTTATTTTCATGATTTCGAATAAATTTCCATAAAATAATGTATGCCTTAACATATTGAAGGAGACAAAACAGAGGAACAGTAATAATAACATAAACCATGTGAATGTTGTACAAATTTGTCAATTATAAATTAGTCAATCCTTACAAATTTGAACAACATAAAAAGTTTTATATATCCTTAGTAATTAAATATTCATACAGGTCACATAATTCAGTGGTTAACTAATATACATATTCATACATGTCACATAATTCAGTGGTCAACTAATATAAATATTCATGCAGGTCACATACTTCAGTGGTCAACTAATATAAATGTTCATACAGGTCACATAATTCAGTGGTTAACTAATATAAATATTCATGCAGGTCACATAATTCAGTGGTCAACTAATATAAATATCCATGCAGGTCACATAATTTAGTGGTCAACTAACATAAATATTCATATAGGTCACATCATTCAGTGGCCAACTAGTATAAATATTCATACAGGTCACATCATTCAGTGGTCAACTAGTATAAATATTCATACAGGTCACATAATTCAGTGGTCAACTAATATAAATATTCATGCAGGTCACATAATTCAGTGGTCAACTAGTATAAATATTCATACAGGTCATATAATTCAGTGGTCAACTAATATAAAAGCTGCAGACGGTAGTCGTACTTGAAAAGACACAAAACAAAATTGAATGAATGTACTATTCGCGTTAACGGAAGGGAGTGGGGGTCATTTAGTGCAACACACAAATACTAAGTTTATTTTTCAAAATATTTTGAGTACATGTGTATCATTTTAAGTATATCCCTTGCTTTAATCTGGGTAAAGTTAGTTCCAAAAAAAATAAAGTTATTTGATCATGATTAAAATGCAATTTTTATAATATTTTCAATTAAAAAAACCTACATTGCTTATTATTTTCAATTGGGTAAATTCAAATTGGTTTTTTACAATATTTATTTTTTAACTTTATTTAAATCGCGTTGTAGCAAAATTCCGGAAAGTGGAATCGCGTATATTCTTTTTAATATTATTTATCTGTTGTTGAAAATCAACGTCATTTAAATATAAATTTATTTTACTGATACTGGAAAAAATATGTCACACCAGTTATCCTGTATTTTTCCGGTGAAACCAAAACATAAACTTTTATTCAGGTTATCAACGTTATTGATTCTTCATTAACTACCGTCAGTACGTTAAATTTTACTAGCAAGCGAAAGAGGTGGAGGGCGGTGCACACTGGATCAAAATGTACAGCACAAACCTGTTAAAGATCGGGAACTTTTTTATGATTTTTTTTATTGTAATTGAAGTGTAGCGAGATTTTAAGGGGGATCACCTTGTGAAGAGTACTAACCAGTTAAGGGTCGCCTTGAAAGTACTCAGTCCCTGTTCCCCTGATTATATCTGGAACTAATCATCTGTGGATCCAAGTAGCTGTCACTGCTCGGACAGCGGCCACACCTCGGAAACTACATGGACCCGCAAGCTTAACTTAATATAGACGCACTGGGACTATTCATTGTTGCTTCTGGGTTTTCCATATCATTCTTTCTAATCTTTTCAACTCTCATCCACATCCGTATATCCCAAAACATTTCTACAAAACTCCTGCTCCCAAAATACAATATGTTGGCAGCAGGGCTCACAATATATACATGTATACAATTTCTATATCATCTACTGCAGTGCGGAAGCCAATGGGAAACCAACTATTTGTCCTAAGAAAACCGCGTGAACATGCTTAACGACAGTTTGTAGATCCTGTTGCTCAGCATTGAGGTCACGACGAAGAAGATTGAAGATTAAGCTAAACTCTAATACGAGTTTCGTTAAAATAGCTTATCTGTTTATCAACTTTCTTTGGTTCAATTACAATTGCCTTCGGCATCGTAATCTCAATGCAGATGACTTTGACTCACACTGAAGTTGATGTACATTATGCACATTATTTTCCAGTTCTCTTAGCATTCCTATGTCCGAATAGCATATGTCACATGAGGAGTTTATCTACATCTGCTTCTGCCATCCCTCACATTACTTTATATGCCCTTTTTACGCGATATGTACTTGGAAAAAATGTAAAATGCGATGCGTGCATAATCTTAATAGCGTCTCTGAGATGTTAAGTTATTTTTATATAGTGACATTTGTTCGTCGTTTAGCGTGTGAAATGTACTGCAATCGTTTCTAGCGATACATCTCGAAAGAGTCCATATTTGATTTTTTTCTGGCCCGTATTATCTCATTTTCTGAGGCACAGAAATATTGAAAAAGTCAGGTGCTCGAGAGATGTGTCGACAAAGCACTCTTTGCAAGACCTCTTCTTCTTCTTACTTCAGATTCACATCCACAGTCATCAATAATTGTAAAATCAAGATAAACAATATATTTCACACCCTGACGTTGTTTCTACAGATCAGCTCTAGACTCTTTGCAGCGAAGCACTCTTTGAAATGCCTCTTCTTCTCCTTCCTTCAGATTTACATCCGCTGCACCGATACTTGTAGAATTAATATAAACAACATCACGTACGATCTTTCACATCCTGGCGTTCTAGGTTCAATTTCTGAAGGTTTCCGGAGTTCTTAAATAACCTTTTCCAACTAAATTTATTTCAATCCGAAAACTTTGTTGCAGCTGCATAATGCTGAACTTTTGTCGTATTTTTTTGTCTTGTTTATTTGTAGGAATAGACTTTCAGATAAGTTAAAAGCCGATTTTTTTCAATTTTATTTGACTATCGTTTTTTTTATATTATATCAATTATTAGTATAAATGGGAAGTACTTACATTCCATATTTTGATGATTATTGTTTTTAACGAATTTCTGCATCATTCGTTGTGAGCTAACATATTTGATGAGTAAAGATAAACTTGACCAAAATTTGAGAATGTTCGCTGACCAACAAGATAATAAATGGATATTTAATTATTTTTTCCACGGTAATCGTACCATATAAGTTCAAAAACGGATCTAAAATTAACACCACGTGTTTTAAAGACCCCAGCTGTGTATATCTTCAATTATTTAAGAAATCATTTAAAAAACTCGTGTAAGTTCTCGGGTATATTTCAAAGCATTGTTTTTTTTGTTACGAGAGAATCATATTCGTTGCCATGTGCGGAGCTCTAGCGGCACCCACCCGAACTAAATAGCGCGGGAAACATTGACTTGATTAATTAACTTGCCCTCCGCAACTTAAGTTAGATTAGTTAGTGGCAACATTTTAACTAATGTCATGTATAACTGTATTACACTAATTCAATTGCCTAACTTGATAATATTAATATGTAGTCGATTTGTCATTGTGGTACTTTCTTATTTAAACCTATCTCACCAAGTATAAATTTACTGTTTAATGTTCAAGATATGTGAATTAATGTTGCAAAATTTTAACGATGAAAAAATATGACAGAAAAAAATTATGCAATATATTGAGTAAACAATAAAATATATTGTAATTTTATTGTTCACTCAATATATTGCGTATTTTTTATGCCAAACATATTATCTGCCGGTGAAAGAGACAGAGATTGAATGGCGTAATACGATAAGACACAACGTTCATCTTTTAAGTTTCTCTTCTTTTCAAAGGTTGGCGATCATCGTGACTATTTTTCTCTTTAAGGCATTTATTTTTCACACTCAGGTGTGTCGCCACCGGAGGAGTCCATTTGAGCAGTTCTTTCTTCGTCACTATGTAACATCGCGCTCATAAAAAAATAAAGAAGATTTCCATATTCTAGTGTCGATCGCGCTGGATGGGGACTTATTTTGTCTCCCATAACAGCGTGAGTGGAAGTGAGATCGAACGAAAACTGCTCTTTAAGGCATCAATCAGCTTTTAAGAAAACATATGGTACTACAGTGAAACCACTTCCGCAAGTTTTTCAACCTTCTGCTCTAAATTTTCCTCTACAGCATCAGTTGAACGACACATATATTCATTTCACATAATAATAAAAGGATAATTTATATCGCGCCGTTTAGAGAGCAAGCTTTCCTAAAGGGCGCAACTTGGGACTCGAACCCACTTTTACTGACTGATTAAAAATATAACAAAATAAATATATATATGTAAGATGATTGTAAGTATATGAAGGTTGTAGCTGCGGCCATTACGTTAGGTACTTCTCCGCATCTACAGAAAAACACATTTAAAATGAAAACCGTAGAAAATTAGTAAAAACGTACTGCAGCAAAACTTTTGTAGATCTTCCGATATGACAGTAGTACATTCGGCTTCAAGCGTAGTGTATGTGTGTAGTGTCCATATTCAATCATACATTTTGTAGATCTTCCGATATGACAGTAGTACATTCGGCTTCAAGCGTAGTGTATGTGTGTAGTGTCCATATTCAATCATACATTTTGTAGATCTTCCGATATGACAGTAGTACATTCGGCTTCAAGCGTAGTGTATGTGTGTAGTGTCCATATTCAATCATACATTTTGTAGATCTTCCGATATGACAGTAGTACATTCGGCTTCAAGCGTAGTGTATGTGTGTAGTGTCCATATTCAATCATACATTTTGTAGATCTTCCGATATGACAGTAGTACATTCGGCTTCAAGCGTAGTGTATGTGTGTAGTGTCCATATTCAATCATACATTTTGTAGATCTTCCGATATGACAGTAGTACATTCGGCTTCAAGCGTAGTGTATGTGTGTAGTGTCCATATTCAATCATACATTTTGATAAGACCTCTCAAAAAATAATGTCTTCAGTTAACAATCAATGTATTAGATAAAGAAAAAATCGGCCTCAAAGTTCTACTCTCCTTCAAAATAACATCTCTCAGTCACAGGTTTGAAAGAAAGAATGGAGAAATTCAATTAAGAGACTTGAATACAGAAGACTAAGTTTGAAATCAATCCGTTTTGGATACTTGAGCTAATGTAGATTTTTTTAGAAACGGGCTAATATCATATTTATGACATATCAACAGCTGTATTGAAAATAGACTTGTCTAGAAATATGCGAAGCTGGTAGACTAGCATAAATAGAGTTACAATAATCCAGACGCGATATATGAAATTGATTTTTAAGAGTTTTTATTTCAAAAGAACTCTTCCTTCCTTTTTTACTGTGGATTTTACTTCATTTGACAAAATAAAGGTGTAAAATAAAAAAAAACTAATTCTTTATAAATTTACGTGAAATAACAAAGATAAAAATGAACAATGTGGAAGAGTCAATATTATGACGCTTGCAGACGGCCACAGCGTGGTGACCAGTAATTTTGACGAAATGGTTATTGTAGTAGATTGAGGCTGTGAGAGCGCTCTGAGAATTGAGGTTATGTGCTGTTTGACCATCCTTTACGTAACAAATTGAAATTACAAAATGCAATATTCAACGACCTATGCGCATATACCATAGATAGGGCGTCTGTCTTCCAGCCTGGAGTTTACTTGTTCGATTCCTGTTGGTACCCAGATTTAAAAAAAGGGTTCATGTCTGATTCCATTTATTGCTTCTTTAACACCTTTTTAGTTGGTTGAAAGAAATGGTAATAAACCCACCAGGTTGTACTGTAAATAACGAAAATGTAACATATAACATGTGATTTTACGATTTGATACCTGTTTCATTCTAAATATTTTTGTTGTAATTATATATATTTTTTTATATAATATATTCTGTCAAAGTTAATGTGTTGAGCACTCACTATATTTTTGTTATAAGGTACCGTTTACTTATAAAGAAATAAATAAACTGCCTGGTATTGAATTGCCCTGAGTACCTGGAAATCTCCAAAAAGGAATAGGAGAACCAAGGACAACATGTCGAAATTATAAACGCTGCGTCATGAATCGGCTCTCTGTATCAATGGTGAAGAGAGCTTCGGAAGTGCTCGGTGTCTTGCACTGAAAAGGATTTGATTTGTGGAATACTCAGTAATATCCAAGAGGCCGAATTCGGAGCGCAAATAATTTAATACCTTTGACATGATAAGAAGAAGGTGATCGATTGTATTTTTTTTTCAGTTAAATTTTTAAATTGTGGAAGTTTAATTTATTAAATTACATCCTTAACTGTCCCGCACCCTCTCTCATCTCACCGAAAATATTCAGTATTTGCTGATCATGAACTTGCATTACGCTCAAGCAAATATTGTTCATTGGCTTTCCTTCTCCAAGTTAATGATTTTCTCGGAGTGTCGGTCCGATTGTCGGACACCTTACTCCTTCATCGGTTTTGTATGAACGGACTTTGGGTAATTAATTTTGGATTGTTTGGTGGTGGTGTTGGAAAAATTTTTGTATAGAGAGGAGGGATAGAGTTTGGTACATACATTAAGGTTATAGATACATATAGGATTACATAATAATATACTTATATTTTTATATGTCACGAGCGTTGATAAATATGAATACAAAGAAAGAAAGGATAGTGATGTATACATAGACATAGATATTTCAATAATTATAAATATATTACGAAGACGGGGGTGGGGGAGAACGCTGTGACTTTAAAATAGTGTACATATATAAATAAGGAGGTAAGATAGATACCTTATGAAGCGCGGGTATGTGCACTGGACACTATTCGGCGCCTACCGTTCCGAATAGGGGGTCGGGGGGTCGTTCGAAGCATTTGTCTGGGCCTGGGGTGGATAAGATTAGCGTTCACGTCGTAGTCCGTGAGTGAGCTGATTAGGGGGTTCGGGTGAGTCGAGAGAGAGCTGTAGAACCTCTCGGCCAGAGAGATCGCGTATTCTCGGATGGTCGGGAGATCTAGGTCTTCGTGAAGCCGTTTGTTGCTGACAAAGTAGGGCGCATCCATAATGGTGCGCATTGCCTTGTTTTGCAACACCTGGAGTTTGCGCATATGGGTTTCTGCCGCATGGCCCCAGACCGGGATGGCGTACGTCATCTGAGGACGTATGATGGCCTTGTACAAGTTTAACTTGATACGAGGGGACATCTTACTGTGTCTGTCCAAGAGTGGTGTGAGGGCTTTCAGAGTGCCGTACGCCCTCCCGGTGATGTTGGTGGTGTGCTTTTTCCAGGACAGCTTCGCGTCTAGAGTGACGCCGAGGTATTTCACCTCGTCGCACCACGGAACGCTCTGGCCGAAAAGTCTGAGTGGTCGGATGAAGTCCAGACGTCTTCTAGAAAAACGAACTGCTGCACTCTTGGAAGGGTTTATCTTGACCTTCCAGTTTCTACACCAGCGTTCCAGTCTAGGAATGAAATTTTGAATGCGAGAGTGGGAACCGCAAGAGTGTTTCGAGGATGAAAGAAAAGCCGTATCATCCGCGTATTGTGCGGTGATAGATCGTCTGGTCTGGAGAGAGGGCATATCGCTGGTGTATATGTTGTAGAGAGTGGGGGAGAGGAGGGCTCCTTGCGGAACCCCCGCTTGTATGGGGCGGTGGGTTGAGTTTATACCGCTCACCTTGACGGAGAAGGTGCGGTCTCTGAGAAATGATGCTATGATCTGCACGAGGCGGAGAGAGATTCCGGCCTTGTGCAGTTTGAAGAGCAGTCCGTTGTGCCAGACCGTGTCGAAGGTTTTCGCCACGTCCAGCGAGAGGAGGGTGGTTTGATGTTTTCTATTGTAACCAGTCACTATATGTTCTACGACGCGAAGAAGTTGATGAGAGGTCGAGTGTCGCGGTTGGAAACCGTGTTGCGTGTCTGGTGGCTTTCCTTGTTCACCGATCTTCTTTTATATGTAATCATTTACTGTCCATGCAGTGACACTGGGACCAGTTACCAACTATTGTAAGTCTCGCTCTGTCATTGGTATGTTTAAAAAAGGGACAGTAAAAAAACTCTAAATCATTTAATGTATTTCATTCCTTATTTTACTTTCCTTTTCACCATCCCTTTTATTAAGTTTGATAATATCTCACTTTTATTTTTATTGTATATGTAACATACTCGTATATAAAGCTCATAAATTTTGTTGAAATAAATCATTTTGAATATTTATTTATATTTATATTAATTTATTTATTTTTGTCTGATTGTTTGGAAGAGATTGTTACCTGGCAATGAGTTCGTCAAATTGTTATATAATAATGTTGGACATGCTTGGCAGCGTGTAACACACGAGACTTTCGTGCGGAAGGTTGTCGGTTCGAACTCCGCGCTGTGCTACTCCCCTCGATTGACACAAGTAGTTCTTGGGGGAATGAGGATACCTATGACTTCAGTCATATATATTCTTTACAAAAAAAACATGCCGGTGTGCTCATATCGTCTCACTCCAGGTGTACCATATGATTCAATTTATCGGTGTAACGGGTGAGTTTGCTGGTGTGCAATGACTCACTCACTTAAAAAAACTCCACGGCACAGCTTCGCTTTCCAATTGAATCGACATTAGAATGACGGTGGGATTCTCGACTACAAGACCCAGCAACGACGACGTTATAAAATGAAGTGTTAAATAAATAAATCGTTTCAAGATTAATTTAATTATGTAATTTTCATGTGTAATATTTTATTATAATAGCAATCCTAACTCGAACAATGAGAGCAGAAACCGTTATATAGTGGGTGGATTGCCAATATATTAAAAGGAAAAAATAATATTATATAAAAATACAGCAAAACAAATTCGATGAAAATCAATATAATATTTGAAGAAAAAGAGAGATAAATTAATATTATTTTCAAACATAGAGTACCCCTGACACTGGAGACGCACTCAATATCCATACAAATCACCAGTCCAATGAGACCTTTTTGAGCGTATAAAAATATCGAAAATATTCAGATATATCACCATTGCGACATATGTGAGGTGATTTAATTTCCAAATGTCAATACCTATCCACTTAATTGAAATCCAATACCACCCCTACTACTGGAATATAAAGAAAACGAGGACAAAATGTGAATGTCAATTGGGAGTTTTGGAAAATAAAAAACAATTTTGTTTTTTTTTTTTCTATCAAGTCAATCGGACGGCGTAATATAACATAACATCAAATAAACATACAGAAATACGCTAAACCGGAGTTTTTTGTTGTTATTTGCAAATATTGTTTTAATCTAGGAAGGTGTGGTTGAATCAAGTGTATATTTTGTAAGAAAGAAGGGTAAAAGTCAAAGAAATTGTAGAAGTTGTATGAGAAGGTGAATGTATGTGAAAAAGGGGACGGAAGTACATTGAGATAGGAAAATCTTGGGCTCCGTCCTCTCTTCCTTCCATGCCAGGAAGATGGCGTGATGGTATGTAAATCCAAATCAACATTATTTATATGTTTAATATTGTAGTGTACAATAAAGCGGATTTTTTACCCAGTTACAAGCTCGTTCAACCAACCATACAATTGTTGAACAAATTTCGGATAAAATGTGGGGGGTTTGAAATATTGATAGAAAAAAATTGCAATAACAAAAACAATCAAGAAGAAAAAAATAAATACAAATTTAACAAGGACGTCGATTCAACGGTCTTAACAAATAGATCTCAGTGGCCTAATTGATAAGACGCCTATTTCCCAACCTGTGAGTTGCGGGTTTGATTCCTGTTTATTGATAATGGAGAATTTATGATTTAGGTTCATAGAAAAAAACATGCCAAATACCAAAATTAATCAAAATTTAACAATGGCCAGGAAAAGGAAAAGGCAAATGAAAAGAAGCACGTTGGAAAATATGGAAAAATTCGCTGTCACTAAAGTGAAACGTAATGTTTTTCAATTCGCCATTTGAAACACATCAACGATGATGCGAGTCCTATAGTAGCTGGTAAGTGATTCTAGAGTCTAACATCATGGAAAGTAAAATACGAAAAATGGGGAACGGTGAACTGAAATATCCAAAATGTAACATCTACTTAAGCTTGCGCGAGTCTGTGATCGGTAAGTCTCTGAACATGGAAAATATATATATTTAAAATATATTGTACGAGTATATACTCGTATATGAAAGACAAGGAAAAAATTTAATAAAAATGAATATAATGTTCGAAGAAAAAGAAAGATAATTAATATTGTTTTCAAACAGAGATATTCAAACATTTCAAACCTACGTGTACAGGTACATATTATCTCACCGTATCCTTTGCAGGGCAGGAAGAGAAAATAGGTCACTAAACTTTTAAATCTAATTTTTTGCTTTCCTTTCTCCAAATTCATACATCTCGTCATGAACAATCTTCTATAATTCATACTTATCATTTTCGAAATCTGATCTACTTGATCTAGCTACGTTTTTGTTCTACCTCTTCAACGCACACCTTGCATTTTTGACTTGTATACCCACTTATTCATTCTCTCCATATGTCCAAGCCATCTTGACATAAATTTCTTATCCTTCTTAAAACATTCATTATATCCATGCATTCATTTCTGATGTTTTCATTCCACCTTCTTTCATACATTGACACTCCATAAAGTTTTCTTAGTGATCCCATCTCCACAGCATAAATTAGCATGTGAGGTGCATGGCCGTGCGGTAACGCACTGGACTTCCGTGTGGAAGGTCGTCGGTTCGAACCCCGCGCTGTGCTACTTCCCTCGAATGACACAGGTATTTTTTCCGCCTAGTATTTCAGGGTATAAGGATACCTATGACTTTGATCATATATATTCTTTAAAAAAACATGTCAGTGTGTTCCGATCGTCTCGCTTCGGTGTGCCGGATCTAGTACAGCGGTGTGACCGGTGAGTTTGCTGGTGTGCTGTTTGCACACTCACTTAAAAAAAACCACGGCACAGCTTCGATTTCTAACCGAATTGACGTTGGCATGGCGAGAGGATCCTCAACTACGAGGCCCAGCAACGACGAGACGACAATGATAAATTAGCATAAAGCTGAACGTTGTCATTATATATAATAATTATACATTATAATATAATCTCCATGATGTCAAAAAAAATGGACACGGGCTAGAAATATTTAAAAAACTGATGAATTTAGGACATCTAGACTGTTTTCGAGATTATTTGTGAATTATTTGAAAGAACAGGATACAAATAACAAGGTGTTCATGAATGTTTTTTAATGACGACCTTCGTGGCCTGGTGGTAAGACACTTGTCTGCCGATCCGGAGGTTGCGGGTTCGATTCCCGCTGGAACCCAGATTTTTTTTAAATAGGACTCCAGTCTGGTTAACACTTCAGGCCTATATAAACATATTTCTGGTTGGTTGGAAGAGATTGCCACATGGCAATAAGCTCGCCAGGTTAAAAAAATGTTTCTGACTAATGTTCCAAGTCTCTGGCTGGAGGTGCCTGGAGGATTTGAATTCGGCCCTTCATGATGCGCTTTCGATTATCTGAAGCGCTAAAGGAGGGAGTAATCAAATTTATATCGACGATGTTGAAAAAATGCCTGTCTTACAACTCGGGGGCTGCATTTTCCGATTTTACACATTTATTGTTGATTGTCAACTTACACTTCAAATCCATTCTCTGGCACGGTACTATCATAAAAAAAATTAAAATGCAAACTCACTATCATAAAAAATACAAGCTCACATGATACGTGCAAGTATGACAATCTTATTGTCCCCACTCCTAAAGTCAGAACATCTTTAGTCCTAAGGCAATATGTCTTTTTGACTCTCATGAGATTTAATGAGATACCGAATTCAATAAAGGCAAAAAGTGCGAAAAATGCAGGCAGTGAATCGAAGCGTGGTTATTATTGCGACAAATGTTTGAGTACTTGGACCTGCAAGAAGGATAAACAATTGTGTCAACTCTCGAGTGTGGTGTGTTTTTAGTGATTGTACATTGTGGGATGGACTTTTGATTTGTCAGAAATGATGAAGTATGTGGGGGGTTGACTCACGTGATATGTGTATATACGAGTAAATGTAATTCAGTCTCACTGTTTATCAAATTGATAAGAGTTTGTGATGGAAGTATTACATAATCAACAAACGGTAAAAAGCATCAACTCATTTTCCCATGTTTATATGTCCTTAGTAATATACAAATAAAACTCAAATTTACTGGGGACACGGCAAATGACAACCAACAAAGCCAGATTTATATAAATTGAATACTCATTTTAAATTACCTGTTGTTACTTGTTTGTCATGTTTTTAATAAATTATATATTTATACAATTACTTCTAAATAAAATAATATTATACTGTTATTTCAGTAGCGTGACTCCAGAACACATCCGAAAGAGGTACGATAAAATAATAATATATTAAATTTTGATTTGACTTCGTTTGCCTGAGTTTCGTCGTCGATGATTCAATTTTTTTAATATACAAACACCGATTCCTACACCTGTGATGTTATTCCAGTAGCGTGACTCCAGAACACATCCGAGAGAGATACGTTAGAGACAGACGGTGGAACAGTGCAGCCACCGTGAAAACCGCGATAAGTTAATTAACCTCACCGTCAGCGTGCTACATGCTGCCTACCTTCAGATGCCACCAGACAACGTTGCAGATTTCAGGAAAATGAACAGCTTGTTCTTCGCAATGGATTCTACACAAACGTTTCTTCGCAGATAGTTTGCAAACAAAGCATGGAGGAATTTTATTTTATTTTTACTACACACAAAAAAATATTTAAAATTTACTGTCAAGTACAAGTACAATATATAATAATTCTAAAACTACTCTATATGAATAATTGTGACTATTCTTATTGCAAAATCGTTAAGTTTTTATAGCTTATTACAAGTTGCAAAAAAAACAAAGATCGAACCTTTTTTTAATGAAGATATTCGATTAATGACGTCCATAAGCTAATTGGTAAAATGACCCTTCACCAGCTTGGGGGTTATGGGTTCGATTCCCATATATACTCAGATTTTTATAAACGGTCCTAGTATGGTTTACACTTAAGTCCTCTTTAATATCTTTATGGTTGGTTATAAGATATTGTCACATGGCAATAAACCCGGCAGGTTGTTCTGTATACAACGAAAGTATAATATAATACGAGTACAAAACAATCGTGACATTAATGCACCATTTTAGCAGCCCACCCAAAACTTTCATTGTTTTTTAAGTAGTTCATTCCAAGAAAAAGTAATTAAGAATTGACTAAGAAGAAATAAGCGCGAAGAAACAAGCGCAAAGAAACATCTATGAAAAAGTAATCGAAACATCCTTTTTCACGGAGCACAGCGTTATCCGCTCCGATGCCCGGTGGCAAACAATCAAATTTACCTGATTATCTGTTTCATCACGACTCCGCTGCGCCTTTAGTGGTTTATATGATTCAAGGGGAAATACTGATTAGGTACTTGGGGGGGAAAATACGTCAGAATGAGATATCTTCTCATTTGTTTATAATACAATAGTTTATAATTATAAGTTTTACAACCGAAAATTTTCCAAACAGTTTTCTTCTATTTGGGTCTTAAAATTTCAAAAAAATATAAAACTCTTGGGTTAGTGAGCAATAGAAAATAAGAGTAATTTAAGGAATTCTGATTAAGAAGTATCGATGAACGAGTTCAGAGTATTCAAACGACGGAAGAGTTATGAAGGATATCGAAAAGCGTGTAGTGATAGGAAACGAAACAAACAAAGAAAACCATCTTTAACCCTGAGAGCGCTACGAGAAAAAAATATAATTGTCTATCTAGTGCTGAGATATATTTACGATTCGGACGTTCGTGATAAATATTTATTTTAAACAACAAAAAAACAAAAAACAAATATTTTTACAACATAAATATATTTTAGAATATGTCCCCTTGTATTCTAAATGAATGATATTCAATTAAGAATACAAGGGTTGAACAAATTTCTTCCACTGCTATAGCAGTGCGCCGATCTCTCAGGATTAATATCGAAACTATTAACATCGTTTTATAGTTTTGTTCAGCGTTATTGGCATAAAACTGTTAGTTAGTTTTTAAGAACCAATCGAGAAAGGAAATGCGGGCAAACTACAAGTGGTAGAGCCTTACGCCTTAAATTTAACAGGACACATCTATCACACATTGACTTATACAGTTATCTATATTGATAAATAATCTTGTATCTCGTATTGTAATATACATTTATATGTTTGGCATTAAATTATAGACATACATTTATTTATTTGTTCTGCATTCAAATGTATAAAATATGATATGTCAAATGATAATTTAAAAGGTATATGGCAGGGGAGTTTATTGACTTCATATTTGTTGGTTAGCAGCATCGAGATAATTACACTGATATTTTACATCTTGATATACTAGATCCGATTTGAATGTACCCAACTTGTGCAAATATTTTTTTTAAATCATAGATGTCAAATCTCACGAGCGGCTTCCGTTCGGATTCGTTACATAGTTTATGTGTGAATCTCGCGGGTGTAAGTCAATTGTCTAAGAGCAGGTAATAAGCCCAATAAGACTGCTGTTATAGGCCGTTTGTCTTGAGAATAATTATGTGAACATAGTTTATGTGTGAATCTCGCGGATGTAAGTCAATTGTCTAAGAGCAGGTAATAAGCCCAATAAGACTGCTGTTATAGGCCGTTTGTCTTGAGAATAATTATGTGAACATAGTTTATGTGTGAATCTCGCGGATGTAAGTCAATTGTCTAAGAGCAGGTAATAAGCCCAATAAGACTGCTGTTATAGGCCGTTTGTCTTGAGAATAATTATGTGAACATAGTTTATGTGTGAATCTCGCGGATGTAAGTCAATTGTCTAAGAGCAGGTAATAAGCCCAATAAGACTGCTGTTATAGGCCGTTTGTCTTGAGAATAATTATGTGAACATAGTTTATGTGTGAATCTCGCGGGTGTAAGTCAATTGTCTAAGAGCAGGTAATAAGCCCAATAAGACTGCTGTTATAGGCCGTTTGTCTTGAGAATAATTATGTGAACATAGTTTATGTGTGAATCTCGCGGATGTAAGTCAATTGTCTAAGAGCAGGTAATAAGCCCAATAAGACTGCTGTTATAGGCCGTTTGTCTTGAGAATAATTATGTGAACATAGTTTATGTGTGAATCTCGCGGATGTAAGTCAATTGTCTAAGAGCAGGTAATAAGCCCAATAAGACTGCTGTTATAGGCCGTTTGTCTTGAGAATAATTATGTGAACATAGTTTATGTGTGAATCTCGCGGATGTAAGTCAATTGTCTAAGAGCAGGTAATAAGCCCAATAAGACTGCTGTTATAGGCCGTTTGTCTTGAGAATAATTATGTGAACATTGCACATATACATATCATCACACCGTGCCCCTTGCGGGGTAGGCCGAAAAAACAAATCTCCAAAATGTTCTATCCAATCAAACAATTTTTGCCTCCTTCACATTCATACATTTTGACATACGCAATATTCAATAATTTATTCTTCTCACTTAACCATATTTGAATCTGGTCCATTTAATCCAGCCATGTTTCCCTCAATCTACCTCTTAGACGCATATTTTGCACTTCTTACTTATTGTATTGTATATACTCGCGTAGTCATTCTTTGCCATTCATTCTCTCCACACATCCTAACGATCTTATAGTTCCGTACTTCAAACATCCATTTTATTCATGCATTCATTTTATGTCTTCATTCCACCTTCTTTCATACAATCATATTTTTCATTTACTCATTAATCTTATTTTTTTCTTTCTACGTACTGTCAAATCTTAGTTTCACTTACATGCGTCAAGGTGGGCCATAACACACAATTATGTCGTTATTTAACAAATAAAAATAAAGGAGGCCAAATACCATAGAATATCTATTCAATTATTTAACACGGTTTAAAGCACAGGCTTTAGCAAAAAAAACGTGACGAGGCAAATTTAACAAACGCATTTTTTTTAAATATTACCTCCCACTTGCAAAGTTACAAATCGTTTTCGAAAAAAATATTTGAACATTTCTGAACTTTTTCATTCATATCTGAAGCATCGTTAGTCCAGTTACTTTTTCCTTTTTTTATTTTCCAACGTCAAGCGCATTGAATACTTTAGATTTTCTTTTTTACTTTCACAGTTTCTCTCAAATCTTTAAAAATGTTGAAATATTAGAACTGATGGTGAAGAAAACTTCTAAGAAAGAATCATTTTTACTTAGGGAGAGAAATAAGTTTCTTTAAATTTAAGTGTGCAGGGAGTTTTCTTAGGTAACAAGATATGTATACGAAAATTTTTTAAATCTTCAAACTAATTTATCCTTTTGTACACAAGGTTTCACAAACTACATGTAGGAGGTTGAATAGTTTTTTTTTTCGTTGATTATCTTCAACATTAACATACCACTCCGTGTATGGGCACAATCAAACCTTAAACTTAGCTGCGGGGAGCAGACAAGCGTTCTTCTACTAGAAATATGTCCAAGTGGTCTATAGTAAAAACCAGGTTGGAACCCTTTTTCAAAAATGTATCAAAACGGAAATTAAACACAATATCATGGTTGGAAAGCAGACGTCCTACCTACTAGGCCACAGAGGTCATACTATCGTATTTATTTTTTTTAAATATTATTTTAAATGTAACTTAATTCAAGATTGAATTATCTTTTACCCTTGAATTTTAGTAGCACAAATATAAACAAATTAGTGATTTAAAAAAAATCTAAGTTAATTCTGTTGAGGCAGTTAGCACCCCTAAAGTGTACTATATAATCTTCAATTATTAACTTTGTTTCACGTGAACGACTCTAGTTAAAGCTATTGATATGTATTTCAATAAAACCTAATTCAAACTTTATTTAATTCACTTGCGTATGTACCTTCAAAGGCGTTAATAATAGTGCCAATTTATTTGATCGAGCGAAAGCCTCTTAACTAAATGGTTCTCTCCAAAGCGTCTGTCCTCCTTGATCCTCCGTCCTTTTTGATACCCGCCCTGTCAGGAGGAATCATTCTGATCAAATTGGATTGGATCAGTTTTAAAATCTTTCATGAATCTTCTGAAGAAAAGACCCCTTAACATTCCAAGTAAATCATTTGATATTTATACCATCATTGTTTTATTTGAAAAATGCCTCGCGGCTCTTTATCTAAATTGCTACACATATTTTCTGATTGGTAGTTTGCGGAGAAATTACAAGAGTTTACTTTTGAGATATGTATGTTACATTTTAATTACATTTACATATATTATTTAAATAAAAAGCCGTAGACTAAATTGGGTAAAAGAATCACGACCATATAAAAGTTTTCAATCAAACGATTTTAAAAACTTCTGGAGATTAAACTCAAGAACCAGATAACGGCTTTCGTAAAAGTCTCACCTTCGTTCATTTGTTTCAAATAGCGACTTGACGTAAAAATACATCTATGTTTAATGACGAAATATGTTTCTCGTTTACTTCTTTTTTCCTGTTCCTCTCTTTTTCAATTTTTTGTTATTTTTGCTAATATTTTTTTTTAATGTTTTAAGTATCATTAAAAGTCTTCTTTTCTTTTTAGGAATGAAATTGAAATATTTCATCCTTCAATTGAAATGAAACTGTAAAACTCTGCTTATCTGGTTGGATGTAAAATATTATCACATGACCATATAAACTCGGCGTCATGTATCCTCGGTATACTTTGCAATAAAGTGTCTATATAAATAAATAAATGCCTTCAAAAATGATTCAATATAAATATTTTTATTTATTTATCACTTTCAAGCAAAAACTGCATAACTGGTGGATTTATTGCTTTAAATAAATCAATTATTGATATTCATAACTGTGTCTTGAACAAACAACATTTAAGGAAAATTTAGAAAATTAAATGATAAATATTAAGGATAGTAGGGATAGTACTTTATAATGAGAGCTTGGATTGTTCAACACTACAAAAATAAATTTTAAGGATAGTAGGGATAGTACTTTATAATGAGAGCTTGGATTGTTTAACACTACAAAGTAAATCCTAAGGATAGTACTTTATAATGAGAGCTTGGATTGTTTAACACTACAAAGACGTTTGATTTTTTTCGCTTTCTTATTTAAAATTTTTGAAATTTAGTACGAAATGTGGATACAAAATATATTTTTGGATTCAAAATAAATTTCATTAATGTTGAGACATTGCTGAAACATTTTTATTTATTCTGTACGATTCACCCTATCTTACGCATTTTATTGATTATGAACAAATACCTCCCTTACGAAGGTATGTTTTGTAATAATTAATATCTTCCGGAAAAATACACCATAACATGATAAAGGTTTATCCATAATATGCAAAACACGTGTTATCACACGTGGGCAAGTATTTAGAAACCAATTGTATACCAATGGGCTTTCCAATATCTTCCTCCATACCTAATTATTTTATCTCTGATATAAGTCGTCCAGTTTCAAACCCCGCTATTTATTATACTCATTTTTTTAAATATCTTTGTATTTTTTCCATTTTAATTGAAATTCAGATAAAGTATTCAATGATAAATATAAATTTCAAACTCAAACTTTTTCATGTGTCAAATTTCATTGTTTATGTCTCATAAAATAATTATATCGCAAAATTCACACCGAAGAAGTCCTCAGACGCACGAAAAAAGGCATAAAATTACTCATTTGTATTAAAAGGAGAAGATTGAAATGTTTTGGACATTTCATGAGACGAAGTAAATATGAAATCATTGAAGTCATATTGCAGAAGGAGGTACAAGGAAAACGAAGTGTGGGGAGAAGAAGGAACTCGTGGCTGAAGAACCTAAGAAAGTTGTTCCACTGAAACACGGGGACATTGTTCATTACAGCTGCAGAGAAAATAGCCATAATGATTGATAACTTTCAATGTGGAGAGGAACGTTTAGAAGAAGAAGTTCTCTCTGCCTACCCCAATAGGGGCGAGGGGTAATGGTATTACGATAATGACGAGGGTTATTTTAATTTAAATAAAAATACTACCAACAAGGTTATGACATATCTAAAGGTATTATTATCTAAATAAAAATGAAAATTATAAATAAAAATGTAAATGTTCGTAAATTAAAAATGTCTAATCTCCGAAAGTTCTCTGCCGATCGCTTTGAAATTTTGACAAAAGTTGGCATTTGTATACAGAAATATTTATTTATTTTTATTTATATATCGACGTATATAAAAAAAGTTTAGAAATCAGAAAAATTACGTTTGCGCCTCCTGCAGCGACAAACTCAAACCAAACTTGACAGTTATGTCACATTGCATTTTCGACGTTTCAAAATTAATATTAAATATTAAATAATTAAATCTATGTAAATAAAATATTAAATAATTTTATGTTTAATAATAAATTTTCAAATACGTTTATTGAAAAGTCGCGACATGAGCGCCAATTTGTTAAGATGTAAAAATATACAAAGTTTATGTCAGACATTTTGTATTTTGAGAGCGTCTTTTGTGTCGCGGTTAAAGAAAACTTTATAAATTTGTATTAAATGTAAATAAAAAATTGTTGTATTGTGATAAAATTGACTTCAGTGATTGTGGTAAGTTGTTGAGATTATATTTAGGTTAAAAAATAATTTTAGTTGTATGTATTTCGGCATTATTTGGGGGTGACGCTGGAAGAGTTACCCTTCCATGACATTAGAATGAATTGGATCCGAATGACAACCAAGAAATGGAAGTTGATGAAGATGGTGAGCAATTAGAGGATTTAATAGAAAATATTGAAGAAGATTCTGAATCGTCAGATCCCTTATGCCTGTCAATAGATTTAGTTAGCTCCTAAATCACTACATCTGAATGACAATTCGCTTCAACCTAAAGGAAATTCACCAAACTTTGAGAAGTTATATAAAGTGCGACCATTCATAAATGAATTTTTTTTTTAAATCTAAAATGTTTAAAACCAGATTAGTTTTTTGCTAACGATGAATCAATGATTAGATTCAAAGGCTGGTAGTGGCTGAAAGAGGTCAGTAGGAATATCAAAAGTATATTTTTTTTATAGAATTTAATTTTATCTCTATGTTTATATTTCAAAATCGATCAAATCGTATGTAGAAATGGAGATTTTTTAAATTAGTTCCAATTATCTATTTGTCTTCCCTTAACATTTAATGAATTATTATTATCACTCTGTCTTCCCTTAACATTTAATTAGTTACAATTATCTCTCCGTCTTTCCTTAACATTTAATTAGTTACTTTTATGTTTCGCAATTTTATATGTTGCCTGAAATACTCTACTTTTTGGTGACACGTAAAGACGTTGAAATTAACTACAAATATGCGTGTCCAGCTGCAAAACAATCGATCAGTTGAGATATTCTCACATCAATCGTATGTAGAAATGGAGATTTGTAACAAGATGTATTAATTTGTCAATATTGTTAGTTATTTGTAATGTATTTACCTAAATAACTTGCTATTTATTAGAATCGAGCCTTATATTAAAATCAATAAAATAATTATAATAACTGAACGTCGTTACAAGGTTGTATTGGAGCAAATTTGTCAACTGTCATAGAAAACAGAACGTTTGATATTCATCCGTTCGAATCGGACCAAAACTTTGCTCTGAAGAATACTAAACCTCAAAAAGTTTTGAAAGCGACATCTATGGAGCAGTAGAAAAACCAAAATTTCTACGCTATTTTAATATTTCATCTTTCATAAGAACGTACTCAAAATTTCATTTCGATTTGTCAATTCATTCTTTGTTTACAAGTCATTTGAAGTTGACGTGTCAGTGTATTTTTTAACAATAGAAAAATCCGAATATCGTGCAGTGAATAAATTCTTTGTTTTGGAAGGTTTATCGGCTACTGAGATCCATGCAAAGATAGTGAAAGTATTAAAGAAGTCTTCTCCTTTATTTCCAACCGTTCACCGATGGGTTTTGGAGTTTAAACGTGGCCGTACAAGCGTTGAAGACGATCCACGCTCAGGACGTCCAAAAAGTGCATCAACACCAGAAATCATAGCGAAAATACAGGATATGGTTTTGGAAGATCATCGATCGACTATGGATGTGATAGCTGACACCATATGCATCTCACATGGAACAACATGGCATATTTTGGCTGAAGTTTTGGGTTTCAAAAAACTGTGTGCACAATGGGTGCCGCATTTGCTAACAATGCAACAAAAACACGTTCGAATGCGACTTTCTGAGCAACATTTGGAGCAATTTCGAAAGGATAAAAAGGATTTTCTGCGTCGATTCATCACTATAGATGAGACTTGGGTCTATCACCATGATTCTGAATCAAAACAAGAGGCTAAGGAGTGGTTTGAACCAGGCACTTTGGCTCCGAAGCGAGTTCGTGTCCAGAAATCGGCCAAGAAGGTGTTAGCGTCAGTTTTTTGGGATGCAAAAGGAATTTTATTGATAGATTATCTCTAAACTGGTAAGACAATCAACTCTGATTATTATTGTGACCTTTTGGACCAGTTGGATGCAAAAAATTGTGAAAAAAGACCCGGTTTGCAGAAGAAAAAAATCATTTTTCATCAAGACAATGCACCTGCTCACACAGCTCAAAAAACCATCGCGAAAATCAGTGAATTGGGGTACGAATTGTTGCAGCATCCACCGTATTCGCCAGATTTAGCTCCCTCTGACTTCTGGCTGTTCTCACACCTCAAAAAATTCCTTCGTGGAAAGCATTTTTCATCAAACGAAGAGGTTATAGCCGTCGTCGAGGAGTATTTTGCAGGCCTTTCAGAAAGTCACTTCCGTGATGGGACAACAAAGTTGGAAGATCGTTGGACCAAGTGTATTGATCTTATGGGAGACTATACTGAGCAATAAAAGTGATTTCTCCTCAAAAAAAATGTATTTTCATTTCCGCTTTCAAAACTTTTTGACTAACCAGTACGTTCATTTGCGAGATGCAGTTGTAAATGATGGTAATAGAACTAACGTTGGAAGACTATAACTTCTGCAATTTAGTGACGTCAAAAGAAGAATTGGTTGAAAAACTATTTCCCTTTATTCAAATCAATTATAAGAATCACGATTGGCTGAGTGAACGAGCTATTGTTGCCGCCAAGAACAAAGACGTCTACGAACTTAATAATATTATTCAGTTCCTTTTTTAATGTTTCACAATTTTATATGTTTTTGCTATAACTTTCTTTCTTCTTTTTCAGTGCAATCAATCTGCTTTTGTTCATCAAAATGTCGTGGAAGCAGCAAAACGACGTGTAGCCAGACTTGAGGATGCACGGGGATCACGTTCTGCAGTTTCAGAACTGCTTCGTTCTCAACAGAATGTACGTGACATGCTGATAGTGACTAGTTTTTTGTAATGTATTTACCTAAATAACTTGCTATTTATTAGAATCGAGCCTTATATTAAAGTCGATAAAATAATTATAATCACTGAATGTCGTTTCAAGGTTGTATTGGGGCAAATTTGTCAACTGTCATAGAAAACAAAACGTATGATATTCAACCGTTTGAATCGGACCAAGCTTTGCTCTGAAGAATACGTTCATTGGCGAGATGCAGTTGTAAATGACGGTAATAAAACTAACGTTGGAAGACTATAACTTCTGCAATTTAGTGATGTCAAAAGAAGAATTGGTTGAAAAAATATTTCCCAATATTCAAATCAATTATAAGAATCACGATTGGCTGAATGAACGAGCTATTCTTGCCGCCAAGAACAAAGACGTCTACGAACTTAACAATATTATTAAGTTCCTTTTTTAATGTTTCGCAAATTTATATGTTTTCGTTATAACTTTCTTTCTTCTTTTCCAGTGTAATCGATCTTTCATTTGAATTCAAATCATATCGTGAATTGACCTCTTGGAGTGACGCGATCATTTGCGAGCACGGCGATGAACGCGACATACTGAGAGTGGCTGAAAGACATAAAAAATACTGTGTACCTACAAGCATTGTGAAATTAAACATATTAGAAACGTGTGCTTTCTCTTTTCTTTCTTTTCCATTTAATCAGACTGAACCACAGCAACGCGTGGCCGGGTACAGCTAGTATTAAAATAAAATTAAACACGTAATCTCTTACGGTAAATTTGAAAATCAAACCTGTATTAACCTCTAAATAATGGTTGTAAACTCCATTCACCTCTCCTTTTTAAGCCATTTAATCACGTCTAATAAATCTAAATTCAATCGAATCACTTTAACGACCAGACTTTAATTTCCATCAGACAGTTTCTTGCCCTTTATTGCTACCTCCAACCCACGTTACAAGTACAAGTCGAGAAATGTCTAACGTTTACGGGATTTTTCTAATCGGTGGTAAATTTCCTCGAACACCCGCCTGGGAATGCCTTTTTGAGGTATCGATTACCCAAACATCTTGAATACTCGACATTTACAGAAACTCGCTGATCTCGTACAACTATTTCTTGGGGTTATCGTCCCAAGATAGAAGAATGTGACGAAAACACGTTCAAGAAAATAAAATCTTAACCTTAGATCGTATTTTTACTAACACTTACTACTTTTTATTTTACATCGCCTTTATTAAGTTGAATAAAGTTCCCACAATTGAGAATTTGATAAGATTTCCACCTAAGAGTTTGGATTTTCCGATGATTCCCGATTTTCCCAATGATACCAAAAAATCAAAGAAAGTGTACCAGTTTGGTAAAATAATTGGAAGGATAGCAACACTCATCCACGCCGAGTGCGTTTGCGAGTGTTGCTATCTAACTAATTACCAACACGCACAATGATGAATCGCGAGTTCCGAGTCAATTTCAGTGGCTCTTAACCAGAAGAATCGATTACGAGGGCTCAAGACAATATTGTCTTCCGGTCATGCTCATCGATATGCCCAAATCTCAAAGCTGAATATGTTGAAAGGTATACACAAAAGAAAACCTTTTCATATCACGAATGGGTGTCGTTCCCGGATTCAAGGTGCAAGACACTTTAATCAGTCAAAGGTAATTTAGTAAGAAGTCTTACAAATATCTTGTTTATCTTCTTCTCCGTATTCTATTTTCAGTCTCTTCCCTACAACAATACTTCCCAGCTGCCGTTCCATCTTCCCTGAAGTATATAATATGAGGTATACTTAAGGTTTTACTTATTTATTCATATGGTTCGCCTTTATGTATCAGAAATGGCGTCATCGACCGTGTTAGTCGAGCCTTCAAGTTAAAAACCACTGGAGTACACACATAAGTCGCAGTTAGTCATCGCACTATTGATGCAACAAAACTCGCATGGGATGGAATATTGTTACTAGACGAACAAATTAGATTTTGATTCTTTTTTTTTTCGATGGGTAAAATCAAACCTGAAGTCAAATGCCTCACCAACTAAGCCATGATGTCGTCATTTTTGAAGTGGCATATAATCGTCTACTTCTTTGTCTTCCCCATCGAAACATTACCTATGTTACATATTTCTCGAATGCACGTATTTCATATTTTACTTTTAAAATTCTTCGTGTCAGATGCGCAACATAGCCTTTTTTGTGCAGTATCTGATTTTGAATGGATTTCATCTCTCATTCTAGGTCTAACGAATATTCATACATATATCACTTCGCAGTGTATTCTCAAATATTTTCCAAATACCCAAATTTGTAAATACCAGATTTACCGATGTGTAACATAGTGGGCGGGAGATTTATGATGATATTCTTTTCTCACTCTCGGTCAGTTATTTTTTTTCTTAATTTTTTATACAAAATAATAAAAACAAGAATAAATAAAATTTTAACTTGAATATCATACAAGTTATTGTTTGGGGCAATCATGCAAGTTATTCATGAGTATTGAGAGCGTCACCAATCGCACACGGAACGACCTTGTTGAACAAATTTTTCGATATTGATGTATTCCATACCTCGACGGATGAATTAAAAATTGAGTTCCATAATAAACTTTGTAGGCATAATTAATTCACTTCTCCGGGAAACTCGAGTTTCTTGTTGTTAATATTTTTAGACTTTTATGAATATAATTTTGGTTAAACCAGTGTCAAATGTAAAATGAACCGTCCAGGTTTAGTCTAAGAAAAAAAACATTTCACTTACAAATATGATTTTTCCTCAAATATCTCAAAAAAGGTTAAACGTGGATTTGATATCTGTACCCACATTTCTCAACTTCCTTTGATTGTCACATTACAACTATGGTAAAGAGACTTGGCTGACCTTTCTACTCATATATTACATCTGGTATCACGGTTCAGAAGACTCCACATTTAACAGAAGCGCGCCTTTCCCCAAATACCAGCTATGCCCGTCACGTACCCACCCGGCGGTGATGGTTCACCCAGACATCTGTTAATAGAGTTTGTCAAGTTTAGAAATGTCAAATGTCTCGACAGACAACACTATTCAAAAGGACAGATGGCTGGGAGTCGTCCGAGGAAACACAACGAGATTAAGTTAATCCTTTACTAAATACACCATTTATCAAATCGACGTGGTCGTATATCCTTACAATAAATTATTGTTGATATCGGATGTTCTGGAAAGTAATTTCATATTTTAGGTAAATTTTCATTAATTTATTTATTTATATATCAACAAGAAATCTTATACGAGTAAATACATAATTTCAGCAGGCTATTTACTACAAACACACAATTTTATTGGATCTGAGTGTTGTCTTTCATTTGTCGTGTCCTCAGTATACAAAGATTTGGCCTGTATCTTACTGAGAATATATAACATGGAAAATTAAACTGATGTTTTTTTTCAATTTTTGATAATACAATACCCCGTTGTATTCTCTCATCAACTCGATAAACAGTGACCCTCAATAACATATGTATACATCACGCGAATCAATCCCCTCACACTATCACTTCAGACAGACTAAAAACAACCTCGCTCCGATCGACTGCCTAAATTTTTGGCCCTCTTTTATCTTTATTAAATTCAGCATCCCACTGTATGTCAAATAGGTATATTGTCTTTGGGCAAAATATGCTCTAATTCTAGGGAAGGTGAACATTTGATCAGTTGCCATATGTCTCATGTGTCTCTGCTGAATTTGCATTTTCTTTTTTTCTTAATGATAGTGCCAGAAAATAGACTTGAAGTGTCTGTATGTTGGCTAAGGACCCGATACTTCCTGAAAAGCTACGCTGTGGGATACCGGGCATAAAGTTATTAATAAAATATGATTTTGGAAAACCTGCAGTATGTGTTTCTGTGTTAAGATGCATCAAATACAAAATTGGTCTTTTCTGTATTTCAGCACACTCACGTATGGTAGAAAACCGGTTACTCAGGATAAAATCCTGGATGTAATAGTTATCAATAGTAATGGACCTACGAGTGCGGTCATCATCTTCAAGTGTCGTATCACATTTACGGTTTTTTTAAACCACATTTTCTACACAAAATTGCTTATTACATTGTCACCATACCATGTACACATCATTTTTTTTTTGGGTTTGTGTCGGAATTTTTCCATTGCGGTAATAATAATTAATCATCAAGCACCAAAAACAATATTTTTTTAGTCCATCTTCAAAATGACGATTAAGCATTTTTGGTAAACAATGGCCGAAAAGTGTGCATAACTATCACCTTTAACAATAATATACATTTCGTACGTTCGGTATAAAGCTAGCAACGATTTTTTTAAATGAAATAAATCCGTGAAATACGAAACTATTTGCCGAACAACATCCTAGGCGTATCCAGAAAGTAAGTGTACTGAGGCTCTCACGACCGGATGGATTTTATTTTCGACATGTTGGCTACACTTCCGTGTAGCCTGACCCTTCCCCTCCACAACGAGACCGGTTTGAGGTCAGTACGTTGATAAGTGTCGACGCGACAACACGTTTCGTGAAAAATGTCAAACCAATCTCCCGCCAAGTGCGAAATTTTGTAAAAAGGCAAGAGTTTTTGAGGCGCTGCAAACTCCATGGAGATAAATTTCTCCGCTCCATCGTTACTGTAGATGAAACTTGGGTTGCACACTACACGCATGAAACCAAAAGGCAGTCTCAACAGTGGCGTCACACCTCTTCACCCTCCGCCAAAAAGTTCAAAACCACAATTTTAGCCAAGAAAATCATGGCATCCGTGTTTTGGGACTGTCAAGGCATAATTTTAATTGAATATATGCCTCAAGGGGAGACCATCAACTCTGCAAGATACTGTGAGACCCTAAAAAAATTGCGGAGGGCGATTCAGAACAAGAGGAGAGGCATGCTGACAAAAGGAGTCTGCCTGCTGCATGACAATGCCAGACCACACACGGCCAACACCACGAAGGAACTGCTCGCCTCGTTTAAATGGGATGTCCTGAACCATCCCGCGCATTCCCCTGACCTAGCACCTTCAGATTACTATCTCTTTACCTCCCTGAAGCTGTACATGGGTGGAAAAAGGTTTTCAACCGACGAGGAGCTTAAGGAGGAGGTGGAGAAGTGAACGGAGGGGTTGGCGGGAAACTACTTCGAGGAAGGCATCAAAAAGTTGATACCCCGCTTCACCACCTGCATTGAGAGGAATGGCGACTATGTCGAAAAATAGCTTACATATGTACTACGGTAACCACGTAATTTTTTTGTTTAAATAAAAAAAATTGTAACCTACAAAAATTCAGTACACTTAGTTTCTGGATATGCCTCGTATTATGAACTGTTATTTTCCTATTACCACCTGAAATTAATTTTAAGATACTAATATAACATACATACAAACCATCACACAATTTCCATGTCTTAGATAGTTAGTGAGTAAACAACGCCAAACTTTCATCTTACGGCAAATTTGCCACTACTTCTCCACATTCATATATCTTCTCTTACAGTTTCTTCTGTTTCTCGTTTGGTCGTCCTCCACAACGACTCCCACTTATGTTTGGATTGTAAATTTGTTAAATCAGTCTTTCTTCACATATTTTTCAAATATCCAAACAATCTCCACGTAGTTTTTTCCCCATTCTAAATTTATCAGTTTTAACCCACATTTATTCTTAACAATTACATTTATTATTCTATCACATATTCAACATATTCTTCTAAATTTAAAAATTATGATCGTAATTTTAAATTGTATTGACAAAAATTTTAATTACTTATACGAAAAGAGACTGAAAATTGCAATTATTTAAAAAAATATTTTATCTTAATGTTTAATTAATTAGTTTAAATCAGTTTGAAAGTATTTTCCTTAGATGCTAAACCAGCTTTTCTACGGTTCTTGGGAACAATTTTTGAAGTCATGTTATGTTAATATCGTTAGAGCTTCTGACCCAATTTTAGTTTTTAGAACAAAAATCGCAGGGTGCGAAATGATTATCTATCGCTTTAACTTACGTTTTACGGTATACTTGGCAATCGCTTTTCACGTACAACGTGACTAAAAGTTAAGTTTAGAAATTAAATCACCTGCCATATTGATTTGTTTCAATGTTCACAGTTTATATTTGACGTTCTTGTAGTGTATGTATAGTAAATTTGTAATAAAATATTTTACGACACGAAAAAAATCATTGTTTTTATTAAAACGTTGTACGAAATCAGTCTTTCGAAAGTTCTAAAAAATCAACTATTTGGGTACTGAAAATCTACAAACGATTAAACCATCAGTGATCATTACTAACTCATGTAGTTGCGGTGTGGTTTTGAATTTGATTAGGAGTTGTGGTTGAACCTTATTTCTTAAGATGCTCTAACTGTAAACGACGACCGCCACCGTGCAATGGTCGATAATTTTTTGTCACAATAATTGAATTAACTGAGTTTAAAAATCACGTGGTTTCAGTAAGATGGCGTTACATGTCACGTAGCACGAGCCGTAATCGATATTTCAAGATTGATTAATCTCTAGAAGCAGTGATATTGACTGACCGCCAAGATCTCTAACGTTAACCACCACAGACTTTTTTCTTTGAAGTTATCTAAAAAGTATTTGCCAACATTGATTGAACAATATTTTTAGCAGTAATAGTAGAAATATCGTCTGAAATTCGTGTAAAATGTTATGAGAAATTTTTTTGAAATAACTCGCATTTGTATAGCAGTAAGAGGTCAGCCTTTAGCTGAAATTATATTTTACAAATTAAGTATTTATATTAAAATATACCATGGATTTTATTTATTATACTCGTATAAATTATTGTAAAATTCATTTTTAGTCACCCTATAGTAAGAGAGATCTCAAACTTTTTATCTTAATGAAAAAAGAAAATATCCTATAAGTCAACAAACTTCTGTTTAATGTGACCGGCAATAACCAACAACATCGGTAGTTGAGGTTATTTCAATCCCCTTTTGCCGAACAGAACTTTTAAAAGCACCATACTCGATTCGGACAGGCATACATACATACACACCATTACGCCATTTCCCTGCTGGAATTTCCTATCTCAACATATATATTTCATCTCCTCTATATCCATACACCTTCTCATACAACTCCTACGATTTCTCTGAATTTGTAAATTTCCTTATTTCAAAATATCATTAACTTGATCCAACCATACTTTCTTAGGTCTTCCTCTACCATGGCTTACTTTCTTCGTCCATTTATTCTACTTGCCCAAACCATTTCAAAGTGTTCTTATTTATCTTACATAATATGTCAGTCTTAACTTTACGTTCATCCCTAATCACTTAATTCCATATTCTATCATACATTTTCGCTACATGTATTCTTCTCAGTCCACAAAATTCTTCTAAAGCATTTATTCAGCTTTTTCAATATTTTCCAAGTCCACGATTCAATCTCAAGTTAGAACTATAGCACTGTTATGGACTTTTACCGTAGCATATTTTGATACTGTATTGTTCGAGTATACATATTTTAGTGCCCCGTTGACTTTGGTTCATATCTCTAAATGTATTTCGATTTCCCTTTTAACCCTCCCATCATCTGAGAAAATATTATCTTAATAGCAGAATTCGTTAATTTGCTCTAATCTTTCATGCTCACCAATATATCGCACAGTGGATGGTTTTAAATAATGAATTTTCGGGAATAGATATTTTAAAGGGAGGATCGAATAATTGAGCTTGTTCAAGTCTTCGAAGCTCAAAATCTTTGCAGATATAACGAAGCCAGTTAACAGGATAGTACTCGTATGCAGTATTATTTTCTACATTTTTTACTTAAATTATGATTTCTTGAAGTATGATACCAAATTAATCGTATTTTCTCTTCAATTTAATTTAATTGAGTAAAACATATTTTAATTAAAAAAGAAATATCAGCATTATCACCATCACGCAATGTCACTATTGGGATAAGCCGTGAGAGTTAATCTCCATTTCATTAAATCCTGGCAAACATCTCTCGCTTCTGTTACGTGCTTGATCACGATGGTGTGACTTTATATTTAGCATTTTAAATTGAAAACAGATAATTGTGTTTGGAGGGTGAATACTTAAGGTGACATTCCTAAAAACCTTTGCTTATAAATATCTCTGTTTAAATATATGAAAAAATACAATTTAAAGGTAAATATTTAAAATATACACGCTGTAAGATATTTAAAATCATGATGTGCAAATCAAAATCAAAAATGTCATGTCAATGTTTGTTTTACTCTTCATTTTCATGTGTTTTTGTTTTGCTTGAAGAATGTTTTAGTATTTGTTTTTCTGTTTAAAAATTACATTCTGTTCCGGGCGGCTCAGGACCGAGACGGATTCGCCGAAGTGATCGCCAACGTTGGGGGGGACCCGACAGGGCACTTAGAAGAAGAAGAAGATAACCTTCCACACTGCAAGCAGCCTGAATTTGCGTAAATCTTGACTGAATATTTTTGCGATATACTCGCCTTTTGTAAACTTTAACATTAGTGTTTAAATAAATAAACGTATTGAAAATAAAAACAATATTCGTGTACTTAATTTCTTATGCACCCATAGTTTGCGGTATTTTTATTCAAAATCTACAAAAATATGTATTTTTGATTATTTTCTACAAATGTTTCAAATATTTTTCACATATTTATGTAACTAATAGTCTTAAAAACGTCTCAAAAATAATTAATACTGACGAGACATTGTTCATTTTCTTAGACATCTTTTGAGGTAAAGTAAATCACGATGGTGTAGCTTTATATTTAGCATTTTCAATTGAAAACAGATGATGGTGTGTGGGAGGATGAATATTTAAGGTGACATTCCTAAAAACCTTCGCTTATAAACATCTCTGTTTAAATATTATATATGAAGAAAAAAAACAATTTAAAGGTAAATATACATTGAAATTGTATGGCATTACTGTAAGAATTCCAAGTTTTTGGTTTGTATGTATATGAATATTAACTATCATCCTCAATTTCTCAAAGACTCATATTTGGAAAACCTTGGAGAGACATTTCTTGATCCGCCATGGTATTCGAAGCGTTACATTATTGTAAATTTCATTTCCATTTACGATAGATACAACGCGTATTTAATAAAATATTTAAAAAATGTATAATTGAAATTCATGCGAAATAAAAGAATGATAATGTTCAGCTTTATGCTAATTTATGCTGTGGAGATGCGTACACTAAGAAAACTTTGTGTAGTGTCAAAATATTAAAAAAATGTGGAATTAGGTTATACGAAATTAATGCATGGATAAAATTGACGTATTAAGTAAGATTAAGAAAACAGTTTTAAGATGGTTTGTACATGACGAGAGAATAAATAATGAATAATTGATTAAGTGACTAAATATCCAAGTTAGAAGTGCAAGGTTTGATCAAGTGAATCAGATTTTGAATGAAGGTAAAGGGGAAAAATTTGTATTGGCTCAAGTCTCGCGTACGGTTTGATTTCAGAATTTGAATCTTTATATCCAAGTCTCTCAATAGAATGTCTATATTTTAACTTTGAAAATATCTATATATCTGAGAAATTTTACTTTGGAGAGGAGATAATCTTCGAGGTCGATTTCATCTTCATCGAATAAATTTATTGTTCCGAATCGATCTAATAAGGCGGGGTATTATGACAGGGTTTTGACCTTTACTGATCCTGTGATGTGGAACAGTCTGTGATGTGGCATGTAAAGAGACAACAACATTCGCGCACGTCTAGCACATGTGAATTATGTTCCCAGGCTAGTACCCTTTTTTAATTTTGTTTGGGTACTATTGGGAGAAAATTATTGGAAAGAACTTTTAATTTTATTATTTTGTGTACAAGATTACATATAGCATATCTGGCGGGTTTATTTCTAATTTCTTCCAATCAATCAGCATATATAAGATACATCAAGAAAACATACTTACAGTAAGAAAATATAAAGTTGTAGTTTACGATACGATCGTAACACAATGGTAATTTTGTGATATAATATTCAACATTGCCTGAAAACACACATCTACAAATCATCCTGAACACTGAAAAGTATTTTTTCCAAACGCCAAACCCCTTTCATATATCGAGTGAAATATTTTTTTTGCGCGCCTTCATCACCTCCATTGACTTCTATTGCCTTACTTGTTTTGCATAACAAAGTTATAAAAATGAGAAAATGTGTAAAGAGATGGATACATACGTACTGAGGTGTAATTTATGTAAATGCTTGCAAAGGTTATCAAGCCCAGAAAGCTCATCTGAGATGCTGTCTCGCATCTGAATTGGAATTTAATCCACAGAAGGCATCTCTTGCCCTCTCCCTTCTACCGCCAGACAAAATTTAGTACGAGTTTTATGAGTTATAGACTTGTTCCACTGCCTTGTTTTATTTTCACGTTATAGTTTTTTTATATTGAAATATGTAAATATCTATTGATTTATTGATAGAGAAGAATCGTTTAGCATTATTATTTTTAAAATAGGGCTATTTCGAATTTGGTTAGACAAATTGACTTTAATTTCTTATAGGAACACTAAGAATATGTACTAATAATATTTGTTTTATTTGACATTTGACACACGCTCAAATCAATTACAAAAAAAAAACAAAATGCATAGTAAAATGTAATAAAAATCTATAAGCAATAAAAATTTAAATGGTGAATAATTATGATAATCTGTTAAGAGGGTAAGTTATATTTACATTTTTTTATTATTGAGTTCAACCCTCGATTTATCCACAAAGATATGGAAGATATCAACATCGAAAAATTCATTCAATAACGTAGTTCCTTATGCGATCGATGACGCCCCTAACAGCTCAAATGGTGAATATGACGCTGAATCTTAATTCATTCAATAACATAGTTCCTTGTGCGATCGGTGACGCCCCTATCAGCTCAAATGGTGAATATGACGCTGAATCTTAATTCATTCAATCTAGTGCTTATATCTTTTTTAACGCTTCTAATCTATTATTGTACGAACTTGTGACATTTTAAGTATTGCTTTGTAACTCAAATTGCTCCAAAGCGTTAGGATTACAATAATTTTAGAAAAAAACAATAATTCAAATAAAACCAGGGCAAGAATCGAACCTAGAACACTAGGTTGTTAGAATAGCATAATCGAACCAAGAGCACTAGGTTGTTAGAATTGCATAATCGAAACTAGAACACTATGTTGTTAGAATAGCATAATAACGGCTGGGCCAAGTAGAGCTGGACTAAGGTTATAGAACTCCATATCAAATTATATAAAATTATAATACATGGAAATATTACACTTAATATGTTTAACTGTCAAAATGTTGCTGGGCATCAAAATAATCTATAATAAGGGATTTACAAGTTACGGAACATTTAATATGTTCTAAGAGTTAAATCAATTCAGAAGTGCATCCACCAGGAATAAATCCTGGAGCGCCCCAAATAGAGGAAAATTCAAGGAATATTACATAAGTATAAATTATAATGTATTATTAAGACATTTACAGTATGGAGGTTTAGAGACATTGTAATTCGTATATTTAAACGCAGTTTTTCAATGGTACGACCTTACCGGTATCAAGGTTTTTACTGCATCATCAAGGGTGTACAAACAAGTATATTATTACATATTAACAGAGGAGCACAAATAAGTCTAATAACATAAAACCAGTAGGATCTAAATTGGAAAAAACGGTGTCTTAGAAAATCAATTAGATTTATGTAATAATTATTGTATGTACAATGTTCAATCTTCTATTAAATATAGTTAACCAATAGTTTAATCTTAACCAGTAAAAGGGATCACCAAGGCCCTGTTCCTTTGACCGTTGACATTGTGACTAGCGGTATTTCTTAATTGGAATTTATATGGGTTCAGATGACCCCAGGGGCCCTGACAACTTCAACACCAATTTTGTAAATTCTGACACCCTAAAGAGACAGACTAGATTATGTTTCAGGAATATTACTGTCGATATTTGACAAATAGAATAAGACGTACATAATCTACATACCATGATACCATTTCTTTATTAGCATAGGCAAAAAAACAGAACGTCAAACTTTACTTCATATTAAGTTCATTCTATTTATCTTACTACTTATCTTTCAATATTATTCCTATCCCATAATTCACTTGTCCCAACCATATTAATCTCAGTTCTCTTCAACCATGTCTTCCATCCAAGATTCCGCTCTAGATTTGATCAATTATCGCCCAACTTTTTCACATATTCAAACCACTTCAATGTGTGTGTTGTTTTTTTACTCAACTTAAGACATCGGTCTTTAGCGCCGATTCATTTATAACTACGTTATATATGTTCTTCTCAGTACACGTTTTCCACATACCAACCCCAGAACCATAGCGTGATGGTATATAAAATTAATTATTCTAACTTGTAAAGTTGTGGGACGGGGTAGTACTAGTAATTACACAAAAAAAAACACTTCAATTGCATTTATTTACCATATATAACGTATATTTTTGTATAGAAGCCGAGAATGTGTGTTTTGAATCATCAAGCTGAAGCGTTATATAGATGTATACATTTAAATTCAACCGATGTTTTCCCCTTTTTCTACAATTATTAAATCCATAAATATTAAGTTATTCATTTCACAATCATTTCCACTTTTTTATTGTTTTGATCACCTATTTTATTTCCTCCAATGCTTCGCAAAAAAAACCCTTTATATTTAAAGAATTAAGGGCTGTCAGAGGAGAAATTCTTTTAGGGGCATCATACGAGTACTTCATTTGTTGATGGATGATTCATTATCGAAGATTCTTGACCTTTTTAGTAAATATCTTGGTTTATTGTGTGACTTTTTGTAAAAAAAAATTTTTGATTCATACCTATTTTTTATTGAGATTGTTGAATCATTTGATTCATTCCGTTGTTTCACATTGATGGTTTGTGTACGCCGTTTTGCTTTGGCAGTTTTATTATTTTAAAAATTAATTAGTTTGGCAGGAGCTCTCAAGGGAAAGCGGATTGGTGGATTTTGTATGCGTAGTTTTAAGCTATAGTCATTCATGTGTACACGCACATCCAAAAAAAAATAATTAAAAAAGCAGTGTTGAAAGACGTACTTAATCATTGCATGAACTTGACTTAAAAACATAACCTCAATAAAAACTAAAGAAAAATGCATGTTAAACGAAAGTGGTACACGCCAAAACATTGTAGAAAACTTTCTGAATCAGGATTATTGAGAAGACTACACTGTGAAAAATATGTCCTGAATGTGATATTTCGCAAAGGTTTTCTTCGTAAGCCACTTTGTTTGAATCCAGTTTAAAATATTATTTTAGATTTCAATTTTACAATTTATTATACAGTTTTCTAAACTTTTGCGTCATGTGTATGGTATGATAAACAAAGAAGGTAACTAACAGTCCCTTATAATGTAATTCTACCGCTTGTAGGACTCGGAAGAAGGAAACTTTAACTTCGAAATGGTTTCATTACGCATTGTATGTAGTTGTGATACCAAATAATCTTTTTATAGGAGGCAATACAGTCAAAACATCTATAATTTATTCCATTATTGCATTTAACATGCACTCCGCGTCACTGCCCATCCTATTAATCCCATCAGTGCACAATCTGTTTTTGCTTCGTTAAATGCACTATTGTGGTCATTTTCAATATATTCTACCGAATTTAGTGAAATTAAATGATCAAGCTGCGCTTCCAGTTTAATTAAAGCTAACATTTCGGAAAACAATTATGCAAAACACTTGAAAATATTGGCAGATAATCCATTTAAAACTAAATTTTGGAAGAAAATTCGTTTCTCATGAAAACACAATGAAAGAAAATTAACTGATTTTTTTTCAATTATTTAATACAGCAACCTGGTAGTTTTGAGTGGCTTCGAGAGGTTTATAGGATACCAGGTCGCGTGAATGACAGCCAAATTATTCTAACATCGAACCTCACAGGACGTTTCTAGGATGGCAAAATATCGGTCTGGATAGAAAAAGTTTGTCACGACAAGAGTAATATCCCATCAGGTCACAATATATACAGATGGGATGTGAACGAGAAAGAAATGTATTTAGCTTATACCATCTTCAGGTATACCACAAAACGTATCCATCCAGGTCAGACCGCAACCCAGCACTCCACGTTCTCCCAAATTATGACAAGACGGAAAAGTACCCAATCTAATGGCCAGTCACTACTTTCCTATCCTTACACCGATTTTTAATGTCAATTAGAGTAGGTTCAATTCCCGAGTTAGCGCACCGTTGAGGCGAGTCTGCTCTCTAAGCAGCGCTATATAAAGTACCTTTTTATTATTATTATTATTATCGATGCAGGATGTAAAATAGGCGAAAAAAAAGGAAAATGAATTCAATCCATAAAAAGGAAATATACAATAATATGAATTATATAAATACTTATAAACATTTTTATGTGAGATTTATCATTTTTTTATTCGTGTTTTGTTGCCTGTCAAACAGTTTGATCCCATTTAACATGGCAAACGGCTTTTTCCCGTTAACTAGACATATTCTTAAATCTTTCTGGGTACAACTGGGAAAATCCAACAATTAAAAAACGTATTAATTTGCTAAAAAATACATTTCATTTTTCTTTTATTTTATTACTAAAGATAAAGTTCTGAGAAAACATCACTATCTAAGGCTTTCACACAGATGTATCATGATTAACTTCGAGTTGTAAATAAATAGTAAAAGGATCTTATCATCAAAATAGTATAATATCTTGAGAAAGGATCTTATCATCAAAATAGTATAATATCTTGAGAAAGGATCTTATCATCAAAACATATATTATAAGGTATCTATTTTACCCCCATATTTATCTATGTACAACTATTTATTCTAAAGTCACAGCGTTCTCCCCCACCCCCATCTTCACAATATATATTTATAATTATTCAAATATCTATGTCTATGTATACATCACTATCCTTTCTCTCTCTGTATTCATATTTATCAACGCTCGTGACATATAAAATATAAGTATATTAATATGTAACCTATATGTATCTATAACTTTAATGTATGTACCAAATCCTATCCCTCCTCTCTATAATTTTTTTTACACCCCCACCAAACTATCCAAAAAAAAAATCCCAAGTCCGTTCTACACACCCAATGAAGGAATAAGGTGTCCGAAAATCGGACCGACACTCCGAGCAAAATATCGACTTTGATACGAGCGTCACCATTCTGATTTCAGAACGCAAGCGAGAGGTCGTCGAGGACATCATTTGTCCGCTCTCTGACAGACAGTAGTATAATATCTTGAGAAAGGATCGATAGTATAATCAATAGTATACGATCAATAGTATAATATCTTGAGAAAGGATCTTATCATCAAAATAATATAATATCTTGAGAAAGGATCGATAGTATAATTAATAGTATACGATCAATAGTATAATATCTTGAGAAAGGATCTTATCATCAAAATAATATAATATCTTGAGAAAGACAACCACGAACAAACAGACCTACGTGGCTTGAGAAACACAACCATGGCTAGTTATTAAGACGTTCGACTTCCACCCGAGGATTTTGGGTTCAATTCCTAATGGTAACCGATAAAAAAATTGAGCCAGTCTGGTAAAAGAGTTTGTCTAATAATAATACCCACACGTCCTAGACTTGACATTCATGAAAGTGTTGTTGTCTCTTTATATTTAAAGTAGTATTGCAAACCTGCACGAAAGCGATCCACGAGTTCCGTTCCTAATCCAGTCATTTAAAACTCATTTTAAACCCAAGGGCTCGATAATTAGAACAGAACATAATGTTGTCTCCCAGCCATGTTTTTCAAGATGTTAGAATAACTTATTAATATTAGGTCCTTACATATGAAATTGGCGTTTTGTTTGGGAGGAACATAAAGTTGATTTTTTTTTTAATGTAATATATTTATTTAATCAAAGTATGTACCATTGCTATCTATGCACTTTTGCCATCTCATAGGTAGTTCATCGATCCCTTTACTAAAAAAACCATTCGGACGGGAATCAATAAAATCTTTGAAGTCGGTTTGGACTGCCCCATCGGAGTTGAATTTTTTCCCTTGCAAGAAGTTATCCAAATTTCGAAAAAAATAGTAATCTGTTGGGGCAAGGTCCGGAGAGTACGGTGGATGTCTTAGACATTCCAATTGAAGCTCTTCTAATTTGGTAGCCGTCTGTTGTGCAGTGTGTGGTCTAGCGTTATCATGAAGCAGCAGTGGCCTAGAGCGATTAACCAGCCTCGGTTGTTTAGCAGCTAGCTTTTCCATCATGGTTTGCAGTTGCTGACAATAGACATCTGCCGTAATCGTCTGGCCAGATTTAAGAAAGCTGTAGTGAACGACACCAGCACTAGTCCACCAAACGCTCACAAGTAACTTTTTTGGAGTCAATTTTCGCTTGGGGCATGGTTTGGCTGGTTCGGCAGGGTTCAGCCATTGCGATGAGCGCTTCCGATTATCATACAGGATCCACTTTTCATCACAGGTAATGATTCGATTCAAAATCCCTTCATTATTGTGCCGGTTGAGTAATGCAACGCAGCAGTCAACGCGCGTTTGTTGATTTGCTTCACTCAATTCGTGAGGTACCCACCTTTCAAGCTTTTTCACCTTCCCAATTTGCTTCAAGTGGATTAAAACAGTTTTATCACTAACACCGCAGCCTGCAGCTAACTCGGACGTGGTTTGCGATGGATCCGCTTCCACAATAGCCTTCAATTCTTCATTATCAACTTTGGTCTCCGGCCGTCCACGGGGCTTGTTCTGCAGGTCGAAATTTCCAGAACGAAAACGTTGGAACCAAAAACGCACTGTGTTTTCTTTTGCGGCACCGTCGCCATACACATCATTAATCCTTCGAGCCGTTTCTGCAGCACTGGTGCCACGGTGGAACTCGTACTCGTAAATAACGCGATATTTCAAGTTTTCCATTTTGTAAACTGAGTGACGCAAAGAAAAAAAACAATTGAGGAAAAAACAAATGAATTATAATTTTCGAAACACAAATACTTGAGTAAATAGCTGTATAAATTTTAATTTGGAATTCCTAACCAAAGAGAAGATATTTGAGATCAAAGTTGCCAGTACGGCAAAACGCCAATTTCATATGTAAGGACCTAATATATGTTGAAAAGTACTACATGAATGTTAATAAATCAAACAAAAGTAGTCAAGTTATTTGACAAAGCTATTTAAGGGAATTTAGTTATTTTGATATGAAAAAAAATATTTAAAAAATATCGGTTCACAATTAACGCCTTGTCTCTTGCAAAGTAGGTAAAGAGAACAGATATTCAAAATAATCTATCCAAGCACAAATTTCTCCTCCTATTATTCATACATCTCGTCATGCAAAACTATCCTTTATTCATACTTTTCTCTTAACGTTCTCTCAAAATCTGGTCCACTTGATCTAGCCACGGATTTTTCGGTCTACCTCTTTCACGCAAACCTTGCAATAACTGACTTGTATACTCACCGAGTCATTATGTTGTCATTTTATTCTCTCATATATAAAATGTCTTAAAGTTTATTTCTTCATTTAATCCATACATGAATTTCTAATAACTTCAAACCACCTTCTTTCATACATTGATACTCCACCTTTTATCTAAGTATATGCACCTCTACAGTATTAAAAATATTTTGTTCTTTTTCTGCAATTCCAAGCTTCTCTTACATACGTTATGGTAAGCATCAACATAGTATTATGTATTTTCATTTTTGCTAATTTTGGTGTAGCGTGGTTGTTGTATATTACGATTATATCAAATAATCCGTTTACTTTGTTCCCTATCGCATGCCTTATTTCAATGCCCCTTTTAACTCGCCCGTCACACATAAACATACCACACAACTATCGCATCCTCCGCACGCATACATCACGTCATGCACATTCTTCCATTATTTATAGTTTTCACTTTACCACATTAATCTATGCCTTCTACGATTCCTTGCACATTGGACTTGTATACTCGTTAAGTCATTATTTTGGCATTCATTCTATCTACATGTCTAAACCTTCATAAATCTCCTTTCTACATCTACTTAAAACATCAATTTTATCCATGCTTTCATTTCTGATACCTTCATTCCGCCTCCTTTAATACATTGACACTCCGATATTTTTTTCTTAGTGCGCGCATCTTCACTGCAATAACCTTACTTTTATTCTTCTTCTGTAAAGTCTCTTTTTAGTTCTCTTTAATACGTCAAGGTGGGCACCAACGCAATTTTATATATTGTCATTTTTGTTAATTTTGATACAGCGCGAATATTGTATATTACATTAAGTTCTCCTTTAACCTTCTTTCCTGTAGCAATTATTTTTCAATATCCAATTTATGTAGACTTTTACACGTAAACACACTTCTCAGATAACCCAACTCATTATCCATATACTCGTAAATATAAAACACAAAAAAACTGACCATACATTTCCCCTTCAAAGCATTTCGAGTAAACAACTTCTAATTCTATTTACTCATATTACTTTCTCCAAATTTCAGACAAAAGTTGAACTACAGTAAAAACAACTTATTCGTATCTTCTCTTTTCGTGTATTGGACGTGTATATACAAAAAAGATCCATTCTTTAAAATTAGAGCAACTTTTTCTGAAGGGAATTTTACGTTCAGATTTAAACTCTCAAATTGAGTAAACTGTTCAATCGAGAATTTATTAAAATATCAAGTCAATAATAAAGGATAAAAACATGTTGAAAGTTGTATTCAGTTAAAACATAATGACCATTGCTCAATATTTGGTATTCAGTTAAATGATAACGACCATTCCTCAATGTATTTAGTTAAAAAATAATAACTATTGCTCAATGTTGTGTATTCGGTTAAAAGATAATAACCATTGTTCAATGTTTTGAGTACTTTTCCACATAAGTGTGTTTTCCATGAGTGTATAATAAATATTTGGTAATAAAACCACAAACAAATTACCAAGGGATGGGAAATAACAAAAAAATGTTTGTTGATCTTCCGATATCTGATAGAAACATAGTATTTTCAAAATGTGTGCTTATATACGAACAAAACATACTACCTTAAGCTGAATGTAACACTACTATTACATATCGTGGGTTCTAGTATTTTTGTAGCTCTTCGTCTCTTGGTATGTTTTCTGCTGATGTATTACCATATATTTATCAAATAAATACAGAAGCGGGGAAGTACCCAAATATTCACTACCAATACCTTGTATTCAACTTAAATTATTTTTTTAATATCTTGAATCCGTCAACATTTTTGGGATCAATTTCCCTTGAGAAGAGTCGTTCTCTAAACGGCACTGTATAAATTGTCATTTAATTATTATAAGCCTTTAGTAGAGTTAAGTATTCGGAGTATCTTAATTGCTGTGCACTTGAATTTTTTTTTTGATAAAAATATATTTTCATTTCATGATCTTTGAAATTGTTCTCTGTAAATATAGTAAATTACGCAAATTTATGTTAATTTATCTCTAATGAAAACGAATGAATTGTATTCAAGTTTTCAATCGAAATTTTAGTCATCTTTCAGGTTTTTTGAAAAAGGAACGAAAACTTACAGCGACGTGAAATTATGTAATTTAAATACTTAACAGACATCGCAAACTTCAGATTTATATGAAAAAAAAATCTGTTTATTTTAGAGGTTGTTATTAGTATTAGAAAAATCAGGTGAAACTTGCTAGTATTGCTTTTGCATAACTATCTTAAATGGGTTAAATGTGGAATGGATCTGGTTTGCATGTATACCTTCAATGTTCTTACTTAGGCGTCTCAGTTCATTAACGAAGGGTAAACGAATGGAAACTTGGCACTTAGCAAATTTTAAGTTAAACGATTCGTCCGTCAGAGAGGAAACTTACTTGTTTATATTAAATTTACTGTTCATGATAATATAATATAAATTAAGAGCTTTTCTCATCTTGTTTAAATTAATTTTCTTGAAGAAAGAGATTCAACTTCTGCAACTCCATCTATTGTATAGATGTTTGTGTGTTTGCGTGTGTGAGGGTGGGTGGATGTGTGTGTATCTGTGTGTATATAGAATAATAACCTACACAAGGAAAATATCAACCAAATTGTAAACCTTCGTTTGGACAAACCGTTACCTCTGGTAAGTTCTTTGAACTCCCAAGCCAAACGAAAGAGGAGAGAAATCACAACCAGAATTTGAATCATTTGAGTACCACTTTACTGTCTTGCTTTGTAAGAAATTAACCAATGAACTATGTGACCTATTATTTTAATGAGAAGGTGCGACATTTATTAATATGTTCTATCTTCGTTACGATTGTGAAATGATAAAATATTCATATGAAACTCTGTATTCATAGAATTCAAGGATAAAAAGCAGTAAAAATATAAAAGAGATGTTTATTCGAGCGGAAATCGCGACTTCTGTGCAAGAGGTCCTGAGTTCGTAATTTGAATAACGCGTTGTGCTACTCATTTTAGATATATCATAATATTTTAGAACACCTACGATCTCGACCCAATTCGTTGTTATGTAGATTAAATTACTCATAGATTAAATAACAAGAACAAATAGCAAAAATTTAAAATCAACATATGAAACATCCTGTTTTCTTACGAAACGGGGATATTCCTAGTAAAATATTGATGTTTACAACATCGTCTCTTTCTCACGTGTAGCGACCTTTAAATTTAATTTCGACGCAAAAACTTTCCTCGAGGAACTTTTCGTATACTAGTTTTCTCGTGCTGTATTGTTCCACGCGTCGAAAAAACATTTATTTAGGTGCCTTAATTAGTACGAGTGTCACGCGTACGCCTCTTCAGCCCCTGTTGGCCAAATACACTGGATTGGATTATTTTACTTTTATGAATGTAGACGAAAAAGCGGAATGGTTAGATATTTTTGTGAGATAAATAAAAGTTACCAAAGAAAACGAAAGGAATTCTGGTGATATTAAGAATGATAAATATTGAAGCTGTAATAACTTAAAACTCATCACTAAGTTACGAATAAAAGCGTGTTGTAACATGTAAGATCCAATAAAAGTATAAAATTTGTTAACATAGAAGGTTAGTGCGATATAAATAATAGCTAGAAAAAATAAAGTAGATAGTGTATATGGTTTCATATGAGACTAAAAATAACTAGGAATGAGTATACGTACTAACCGTCGCGTCATGTTCCTTTGGGGTAAATAGAACGGACATATATCCAAATCACACACATGACTTGCGTCTCATCCATACACATATACGCTCTGGTATGTCTCAAATTTTCACCATTCACTGCATTATTTTATTATTTCCTTTGTCGCATGTCATTCATTTTAGAAATATATATTCGTTTTCAGAATTCATTCTAAGCAAATATCCAAACTATCTCAGGAGTCCTTTCATAATTATTCTTACAAAATATTCCATATATATTTTTATCGCTGCAATAAAAGAGTTACTCCTCAAATGTAAAATTTTCTAGGGACAAAATAATTAGATTTTTTTAAACATAAAACTTTTTTTTAAACAAAACATTAAGACATTTAATGGTTAATTCTATTTGATGTATTACAATAAACATAATAGTACTACTAAATAAACTTTACTTAGATCCTTAAAAAACCCAATCAAATATAATGTCGCATTTAGCCTTCAACCATTATCCTATTAGTGAACGGATCAATTTACAAACCAGCTTTTTTCAATTTTTTTAATAACGACAATACTGGCGTTTTATCGCTTTGACTAACCAGTGACTTTAGAAAACCAAATATATAAGGTCTCTAATAGATATATTTGTTAGCTCTTCCACAGACCATTACAGATCATTCGAGCATCGAATAATGAACGAAGCTTGGCAACTTGTCTCGTCTAAGAAAACTTAAATGGGACAGAGAGACAAAGGCACGTGCCTCACATCAGCGTCGTAGAAGACCAAGATACAGTTGTCTAAAGAAAATTGGTATCATTTTTCGTAGACCTCCAGCTTACTCTCCACCTTTTGTCGTGGCATTCTTGGCACGCGATTTCCTGCAAGGGTTTCATGTGCCGTCATGAATCCTGTATTTGCTAATTCTATCCACATGGTCACGCCAGTACCGCCTTCACTTGGTGATTCGTCTGACTGTGTCATATGTGTTGCAGGTTTGTTAGATGTGAAAGTTTTTTACCCCATGTCTTGTAGAAGGGACCAACAAGAGATGTACAATGCAACAAACGAACAGAAAAGATTATAAACACAATGTAAAAAAATAGTTATCCTAACATCTATTTATCCTAACATATAGTTATCCTAACGTCTATTTATCCTAACATCTAGTTATCCTACATCTATTTATCCTAATATATATTTATCCTAACATCTATTTATCCTAACATCTAGTTTTCCTAACATCTATTTGATACGTATCGTTCATATTGATAGTCCACAAATTCGTTACAAAAACAAGGATTGAAAACAAGTAAAAGTAGTTAAATTCGATTTTTGGAATTTATATATGAAAGTGTCAAATATGGAAAACAATTTAATTCAAAAAAATACTTGGAATATTACAATTTAAAAATAGTTAATAATCAAAAGTTATATGTAAAATAATATGATTATTTTATAAAATTTTGAGAAAATTATTAAGAATTTTTTTGTAACATTTTAAAATATAACAAAGGTTTAAGATAAAAAAAGACGATAACATAAGAAATATTTTTAATTCTTAACTATCGTAATGTAAACACGAACCATTTCAGTCCCTTAAAAAATACAAAAACTTTAAACCATTAACAGGCGAATGTCGGGAAATGAGAACCAAACGTTGGGATTAAATTTGAAATTCAACAAAATCGTTTTGTCATTTAGGCATCCGTCGACCTACGTCAGCAACTCTCAACTTTTTTCAAATATGTGGAAGATTACAATTTTGATGTAAATACTGATAATATACATATAACGGATAATCTCTATTACGAAATTGTATTGGATTACACTTTGGTTGTATACAGTACAACCTGGCGGGTTTATTTCCATGTGACAAACTCTTCCAACTAACCAAAAAGGTGTTAAACAATCCTTACGTGAAAATCAGACTGAAACCCTTTTAAAAATAGTCTGGGTACCATTGGGAATCAATCTTGCGGGTCGGAAGACAGGTGTCCCTCGCTATCGGGTACTATTGTTATCCTGCGTAAATTGCTTTATTATATACAAGCTATTGCAATTCAGCAAGATCAAAGCCTTACAGATCAAAACCAACATTTATATGTCAAGGAGATAAAATTTTCGATGGTAGGTTTAATCTGCTGCAGTATTTCGTTAGGCAAAGTTTTACGTAGCGTTATTTTTGTGTCATTAAAATATATAAGCTTTAGAAAAATAAACATTCAAATGTAAAATGGTGTAAAAGTAAAATCCCTTTAAGAATCGAATCAGGGAGACCACGTAAGCCACTGAATAAACGCCGAATAAAGTCTGTATCTAGTAAGGAAAACTTAGGGGTGTCATGTTCGATTATTGATGGTTTATCAAAAAAAAACATTTCTTTTGTTTGTTTTTAATCTTTTAAAAAGTTCTGTAGCAATTAGCTTACCAGGCTGTACTGAATTCAGTGGAAGTATTGTATATTACGACACAATTCAATAATGTATCCGTTATTATGAAGATACAAGAAAACCATTAGCAATGTTCTGCTTAATACTCATATCGTATTATTTCATTCTAATGGATTATATTTTAAATTGTCTACTGTTTTTAATATTCTAACATAATTTTTATCTTTCAATATTCTCGTAAGTCCATTTTCTATAACTTTATAACTTTATTAATAATATTCAACGCAGATGTTTTAAAGAATCGTTGTTAATAATTTAATAATAGTGGGTTCGAGTTCCGGTGTGCCCTTGAAGAGAATTTGCTTCCTCAACGGCGATACGTAATTTTTTCTTTTACTATATAATAATAAGATGAAGCTCTGCAAGTGCTCGTGTTTTTTTTTCGTTAATGTTTTTAAAACACCTTTCGTTAAACAAGCAACATTTTATTCAATACCTTATCGTCGAAAAAAATACAATTAATATTTTTATGCATGCATGAGAAGATATATCGACGAAGTTAAAGAAGATAAATCAAAAGTTTTGTTTTCAATTTAATTTTTAAAGAAGTAATCTATAATAATACAAACATTTGCAAAATACTTTGCGTATATACAAATTATAGTAATTTATTTAAAACTTCTCGCATTAATATATAATAACTATGAACTTACACTTACTTCATTTTAATTTTCCTGCATATAATTTTTATTTTTAATAATCTTAACATTTAATATCTTAGAAATAATTAACACCTTCATTTTAACTCATTACTAGATAGCAATTCTTACAACTAATTATTGAACACGTACATGTCCACTCGTTCATGCTACTTGCATTTCATAACATTCACTCAGACCTTGGTCTTCCCTGCATGTTTGTGATTATATTAAATTCATCGGAACGCCAGTTAAGAAACACTTGCCTTGAGCTTTTCGTGTGTTGGTGCCATTCAGCTTTTATAATTTTAAATTTCAGAGGAATACCGAGTGCAGAAAACAATTTTCTCAGCAAAACATTAAAATGTAATAGTTAGTAGGAAGATTAAGTTTTATTCCATCATTGTTTTACAAAGAAACTGTTTTGTACCATTCTCATAATAACTATAAAGAATATTATGGGCATTCGAAATGTTCTACGTTTTATAAATGTAATATTTTCTATTGGAATTAGATATTTAAAACTGCTCAATATCGTTTAGACATAGTTTTAACTCATTTCAATTTGTAGTAATATGGAAATTAACAAATGCAATTAATTTTTTTTGAATGAGAATACTAATTTTATATCGTTAATTCGTATGAAACTATAATCTTTCTAAACAATCTGCAAATAGAGGGACACACGTTTGTGATGGAATATTTGATAATCGTGTTTTATTTAAATATTGAAAGCGTGAGCTTACTGTGTTCGTATTCTAAATTAATTCAACCAACTTATCATTGCTTGATTGCTGGGATTAGCCATTAAAAAAATCCCTAAAATGCGAATTGAAATACGCTTTTATTTTGGTTTTTGGCTGTTTAACGCAAATAAGCCCCCAAATTTAACGTTTCATTGTGTAAATATATAAATTACTAAATAAAATAATATAATTTTTAGAGGCGTGTGATACATTGAAAATCATTCATAAAAAATAGTATTCACGTAGGAACTTTTAACTAGCATATAAATTGCTATACATGTAACATATGTGCCATGATTTTAATTTTGAAGACCTAAAAGTAAATTGTTTATAGAGTGATGCTCCAAGAGACCGATAAATATGGAGGAATTAGATTCAGTGCGCATTTGATCCTTAAGGTACTTAATTTTGAAGAAAAATGTACCTAGGTGAACTTATAAATATGCTATTTTGTGCACCACCTGTTTAACAACAGTAAAAACATAAGAAAATTATGTAAAATTTATAGAAAATAAATTCTTAAGACAAGTTTTTTTTAGATTTTTTGAATTGGACGATCGAAAAAATAACGAACTTCGCGGCCTAGTTGTTAACATGCCTGTCGATTCCCGTTGAATCCGATATTTTCTTTAAAAATATTGTAATCTATAGTAGTTTTCCCTTAAAACATATTTAACATATATCTGGTTGGTTGAAAAAGATTGCCACATAGCAATTGGTTCACAAGGTTGTACTGTACTTGTTAACATGAAATGCAATATTATACAATGCAATACAAAACAATCTTACATAATAACGTTTATTTATTGACATCGTGTAAAAAAGCTACGAATTATAGCTCAATTTGTAAGTGTAAATATTTACGTGTAAACATTTTAAGTGTAAATATTTTTTTGTAATGAAAACGGAAACAAATCATTTGCCGCTGTTATAATAACATTATTTATTAATAAACAAGAACAAAAATAAAATAAATAATTAATCCGTTATTTCAGTTGTATTTCAATTAATTATTAAAAACCTATGTTATTTTCAATTAAATTCTACCGGATACATGATATGAAAAATAAAATGTGGGTTAAGTTCTGTTTCACACAAGCATTTACTCATTAATCAGAAATATTATTATGCAATCAATAGAACTACAACCTCACAAAAAATTTGAAAGAGAAGGAAAAATAAACTGTAAAAAAGATTATACAAAAATATATTCATAAACTTCATTAAAACAACTTTAAGGCAAGTTCGCACTAAGCTCTGCTAAAAACTTCGAAGAATTGAAAACAGTGGGATGCTTATAAATACACTACAAAATAAGCGTACGATACAAAAATTGATTCTGTGACCTAGTTAGAAAGAAACCGATCCGGGAGTTCCAGGTTCCATTTCCATTGGAACTCAATTTTATTAAAAATGTTCCAGTCTGGTTTTTACTTAAGGAATATTTGACATTTTTCTGGTTGGGCTATATTTGAATGATTATTTTCTCAGGAAATCCACGTAGTTTGGTTGGTTTGCTCCTGAAAAGAACCGTTAGACCGACGTTTCGACACAATAACATTAAGAGATTACTACCAAGTAATAAATCTGTCTGGTTATTCTGTATACACAAAAATGTGATAAAAAATTATAAATAACTAACAGGTACGTAATAAAAGAGTAAATTCTTCTGACCACAAAAAGCGAGTGTCCAACGATCGTTTATATTGTGAGTAAAGTGTATCAGCGTTTCTTTTTTGTTTGATATTGCATATTTGCTTATTTTACATATAAGCTGAGGTGGATAACAACTCAACAACTTGGAAACTTCCTTAATTCGAAAAATTCTTTAATCTACAATAATGAATAATGCAACAAACGTTTCTAATAGTTCTCTCCGTAATCTCTCATCTGTTTTGACTTTGCCCACGCCCCATACTTACTATACAATTTTATCTGATTTGACAATAACCCAATAAACACTTAGACTTGACGGCGAATACAGATTTCATTAAAATTATTTGTTTACTCATTTTTAACTATAGCAAATTAAAAAAAATATTAAATTTTATTAAAAATCTGGAAAATTGTACACACATATCCATAACGAATTTCTGTCTACTCTGTTAAACACTGAATATATTAATACTTTCTTACATCTAATTCGACGGCCATGCGTTTAAATATATACTCACACGATAAGATCCGAAATAAGGTGCACGTTGGTAAAAATAATAACAATGAAAGGACATTTTATAAAGCACCGTTTCGAGAGCAAACTATCCTCAAGGGCGCTCTTATTTAAAATCAAACCTACTCTTATGGATAGATTAAAAATACTACAAAAAATATAATGAAATAAGTTGATTCTAAGGATAAGAAGGTGTTGCCAGCGACCATTACACTCGTATTAGAGACACTACCCCGCATCTGCATATGTTCAGAAAAACATGTTGAATAAAAAAAACACCAAGGAGAGACGAACTACGAAGACGTCTTTGTAGATCTTCTGATATTTTATAGTAACACATTAGGCTTTAGGTGTTGTGAGTTGTATGTATTTTCCAAAAACCCTATTTGACATGAACACCCTAGAAGATTTATCACGGAAAGGACTAGTTACAGACTAGGATGGACGAATTCCAAAGCAACCTTTGTAGATCTTTCGATATGTGATAGTTACAAATTCGGATTTTGGTGAAGTGTATTTTACGAGTCTCTGTGTAGTGTTAATATATATAAAATAATCATATATTTTGATAAGACCTCCCAAAAAGGATTGTTTTCAAGTGTTTCTTAAAGCGACACACGCTATCTACTCGTATATCCCTTACACTTTGAGACACACAAAAGGGTAACAGAAATGACATAATGAATTCTTATTTTATTACGAGTCAACTAGTTTCAAAGCCTGCAGGCTGCTTAGTTAGGACAAGAGATAACATTCTTATTTTATATTTATATCTAATGGTGGTACTGACTATCTAAGAAAACTTGAAATATTTTATATTTATATCTAATGGTGGTACTGACTATCTAAGAAAACTTGAAATATTTTATATTTATATCTAATGGTGGTACTGACTATCTAAGAAAACTTGAAATATTTTATATTTATATCTAATGGTGGTACTGACTATCTAAGAAAACTTGAAATATTTTATATTTATATCTAATGGTGGTACTGACTATCTAAGAAAACTTGAAATATTTTATATTTATATCTAATGGTGGTACTGACTATCTAAGAAAACTTGAAATATTTTATATTTATATCTAATGGTGGTACTGACTATCTAAGAAAACTTGAAATATTTTATATTTATATCTAATGGTGGTATTGACTATCTAAGAAAACTTGAAATATTTTATATTTATATCTAATGGTGGTACTGACTATCTAAGAAACCTTGAAATAATGGGGGTAGAGATAGACCATTCCAGTCCCCGAGAACAGAAACGGCGAATGCCCTGCCCTGTTAGTGGCCCTGTTAGTGGTACTTTCTATAAAAAGGGTTTCACACTAATATAAAAACCAATGTCGAAAAATACCGGATCATGATTTTTAACATTCTGATTATTTTATTTTTACCATAATATTTGTTCTTTCGTTTTTAGGTCGTTGAAATTTTTATGCTGAGAAGTTTTAGTTAAAACTATTTTTAAAACCTTGAGGTAAAAAATATGGGAAAAAATCAAGGATGCGCTCAGCAACAAATAAAATAACTGGTCACGTAACAATTTTCCCTTTTTCAATAGCCATATGAGAAAACGGGAGTATTTCCCGATTAAAAATATATTATGTGGGCAGATAACAGCAGAAAAACAGGAAAAAACTCTAATGGCGTGGTAAGCAGGGATATGAAAGGCCCCTGGCGAGGATAATCTGCTTGGTGAGGTTCGGCACATCGCAATATCAGGGGGAGAAGGGAGACAGGACGCAAAATACAAAAATAATCCTGGTTTCGGCCAAAAATTAACTCCAACGCATAGGACCACACCAGTAATAATGTTTCATGGTTGTATGTTACATGAAAAGTGAATATTTTTCTAATAAATTTTATCAGTACTCTAATGTAATGAAATGATACAGTAGCTTAATTCTCACTGTTGGAAAATTATTTTAATACTTTTATACAGTATAATACATGTTTTAAAACAAATACATTTCCCAAACGTCAAATGTGTCACAATATTCAGCAGTCAGTTCATTTTGTGGATTATGACGTATGTGAGACATAAAAAAAACATATTTAATACGGGTTCTAAAAATATAATTGGTCGAACTTCACCAATGGATCTTGAAACTTAAAACAAAACAATTTTAATTCAAAAAATATAACACAAACTAGAAAGAGGCAGAAAGAACATAACAATTGTGTCCAAGCCTTTGCCTCTTCAGCATTCATCCATAGTTCTCTCTTTACTTTCTTTTAAAATCTGCTACATTCAATCCGGCAATGTTTTCCTCGGTCTTCCTCTAGCACGCAAACTTTGTACTTCTGACTTGTATACTCGCTCAGTCATTCTTTCTTCATTCATTCTCTCCACCTTTCCAAACCATCCCAAAGCTCCCCTCTTCATCTTACTTAAAACATTCATTTCAAATGTCATCGTTTCAAATTCTTCTTCCATGCATCGATACTTTAGTTTTTTTTTGCTAGTACACGCATTTCCACAGCTTACTCTTATACACGTCGATGTGGGCAATAACATACTTATATGTTGTAATTTGTTTTATCAAACACTGTTTATTCCACTTTTTGTAATAGTATAACCCTACCGGTTTCGAGGGTTTCACCTCATCATCAGGAGAGCACAATTGTGCTTTACCTTTAAAAGTCATCCTGTTTTTTTTAGTATACGCCTGCATAAAGTTGTATTTCCTCTACAGGACCAAATTATTAGAATAAGGTTATGTGGGCTTTGGATCGGCACACTCGCTTTTCCGAGCCCTTAGTTGTTATTTTGAGATGATGATAAAAATAGTTCGGTCAGAATGTTATTTCGATTTAGTGATGAGTTGCTTATTAACCATTATGACCCAATTTAAATCGCTTATGACTTCATGAATTAAAATGTAATATATAGAAATTAATAATAGCTACCTTTTGAAAATAAAAAAACGAAACAACCAGGAATTTGCAAGTATTTTAAAATAACAAAATGTATCCAACCTTTTTACTATATAGTATTTGCCAGAGATAATGGAAATAATTAAGCTTTTGATTAAAAAATATATTTTTAAAATAGGAAAAATTGAATTTTGTCTCTAAAATATCACAAGTCAGTTTATTTCACAGTTGATGACAGCGAGGAATTTGTTTGCATTTCTACAGACTTGACGCATCTTTCACCTATATTGAATGATCTTTCACACAAACTTGAATTGAAATAATACTGATTTTTATTCGACTAGAATATTACATTTTTTATCTAGCAAAAATGACGTTGTGTGTTATATCTGACCTTTATTTATATGAGATCTTGTGGTTTCAAATTGTATTCAGCGTTATCTTAATTTGAAATATTTATAATAATACTGGCATTATTAACGATCTCCCTGACCTAGTTGGTAAGACTGGCTTTTACTCTGGGGTTTTGGGTTCAATTCCCCATGATACCCAAAAAAAATGCTTCATTCTGGTAATAATACTCACATGATATGTGTAAGTGTTATTGCATCTCACGTGTGGTAGTGCTGTTAACAGGTGCAGTTACTAACAACAAGTTTCATGTATATTACAGTGTTTTTTTTAACTCGAAGGCTCGAAGAATGTGGTCGAAGACAAAGTTGTCTCCCGATCACGCTCTTCAATACATCCCAATCATTTAATTGGATAAGTTGATGGATACCATATGAAGAAATTAATTAATTATAATTGAATGTACGAGTATGTATATATGCAGACTTTGAAAATCCCAGCAGCTCGTGAAAAATTTATTTAATTATATTTTTTACTGAGAACTACGGATCTGTAGATTGATATTCTAAACGTTCACGATGAAAACCAGTTCCCCGATGATTCTACTAGATTTCCAACAAAACATTTCACCTTTTGTCAGTATTCATAGAATACCCATTCGCAGCTCAAGAACCTTCCATCGCTAATGCCAACCGCACCACGGTTCATAATTGTTTCTACCCTAAGCAGTTTCAAGTCAAGCGCACAATTTTTACTGAATTAACATTTGCATGTTGGAATTCTTGTGTGCAATTTATGGCAAGTTTTAAAGCAATTCGCTCTGTTTTTTTTTTCGCCAGTAAAAAAAAACTGTAAAAAGCATGAACTTGTGCAACTAATATATTTTTGGAGAAAAACTAGTATGCCTTAAAAACGAACACGTCTAGTTTACTCGTGTTCAACACAAGATAACATCAATAATATCAATTTATGGGGCACATAAACTGGTTAGTTATTTAATAAACTTATACAAATGGAGACATTGCGTGACAAGAAATTTCCAGATTTTTCGCTGTAAATAAGAAAAACAAATGAAGTATTGTGTACTTGAAAATAACAGCAATAAATTGGAAGAAGTAAGCATCAAGTGGAAATAGGGGTTAATTTTCCATTCTAAATTGAGTTAAATCGACAAATATTAAACGAAAAATGACACAAATAGCCTACGAATTTCACATAAGTATGTTGATCATGCAGCCTTCGTAAAGAGCCGTCAGTTCCAGGAAGTATTATAAAACTAAAGGTGATCAACTATGTGCTTACAACTGCATGTGCAAATCAAGTGACCAGCTATAAAATACAGTTTGTTTAAGTGGATAGAAATAATAAGAAATTTGAACTCCAATACGACTAACATCCTAACTGAAACCAGAAGAAGGATTGATTTAACAAGATGCCTTTACTAGTACTTCGTTGCAGTTAAAGTATATGATTATCAGAAACAGATTTTTTAGGAACAATCTGGCCCGTGAAACTAAACCCCACTCCAAATGAAACTGAAGATAATCACTCTTCGTATTTCCTTTGCTACCCTTCAACATATCTAACTTAGTAACATGGAGACAATATTGTCATTGGACTCAGTAATTGAATAAGCGAAGAACTCACGGTATGTCATTGCAAGTGTTGGTAACATTACCACACGTGAAGAAGAAACAACACAAGCGCATTTACACTGAGCGTGCGAGTGACATACTATACATGACAAACTGTTGAACTAGACATGAACCCATTCTTATTATTTTTTTTTGTTAGGTAATTTCGGTAATCAAACCAGAAACTCGAGAGTGTAAGTCAAGTGTCTTATCAACAAGGCCACTATGTTCATCAGTTAGACCACTTTGACGACCTCTTTAGCCTAGTTGGGAAATGGAATGCCACTTATATGGAAGGAAGGAGGAAAATCAAGTACCTCTCGTGGACCGCACATGTATAAAATTGAGATGTGACATTACTGTTATCAAGTAAATAGGCTATTCCTTGTGATTGGGTATGATTGACAACCATCCTGTAATGAACGATGTCTATGCATGTATTGGTTTATTGTCTGCAAGCTGTGGTACTTCAGCAAGCATACAGTTTTGATAAATCAAGCGTCAATTCTGATAATAAGGATATTAAACTTGCAGCTCGATAGATAGGATTTATTTGTCGCAGCGTTTCATAAGACAGGGTTTTTCACAAACCGCATTTTTATGTGTATAACGCAATTTTAGAGTTCCTTAAAAGTGTTATACTCGTCAAAATGTATAATACGCAGCATAAAAGCTATAGAAAGCATATATTCTGATGTAAAAGCAATATAGATGTGAATCCTCAAGGAATCGAACCTAAGGCGTCAGTTGTATTGTATTAGTATTGCACTTTTGTTGTATACAACATAACCTGACGGGCTTATTACTATGTGGCAATCTCTTCCATCCAACCAGAAAGATGTTAAATTGGTCTTGAAGTGTGTGAAAATCAGAGTGGAATTCTTTTTACAAAAAATCTGGGTTCCAGCGGAATTTGAACCCACAATATTTGGGTTGAGAGACAGGTGTCTTACCAACTAGGCCACGGAAGTCGTCATTATGATGAATATATTTGTAAATTGTAAATAGTATTTCAACAAGACTGCTTTAACTAATTCAAAAAGACTGGAATAGTTACAGAAGAAAACACTCGAACATAGAGCAAATATTTTTGGAGCTATTACACAATAAACAATAAGGAAGGCAACGAAAAACCACCCCATACAAAAATACAATTCAAATACTGATTAACGTGTTTGAGAAAAGTTGCCTCGTTAACTGTCAAGGTTTGGAATGGATTGTATGCCTAAATAAAAATAAAATTCTAAAATCACAATAAAAATAAGTGATGAATTCAGATCACAGCAGTCTTGGTATTGTGTTATTGTACTATGTACAATACCACGACTGGGCGCTCAGTGCGAGCAACGAATCGATCCGGGGAGAACATTAAAAACTAATGACTCCTTTCAAGCTACCGCGGCCATTTCACGCCTCAAATAAAAAAAACCCAGAAATGAAAAATTAGTCAACTGTGGTATGGTATAACATATTACGCCACTTTAGCCAAGCGAACAATTTTTTTTTTCTAGATTTTTTCATACACTTGAAACTTTTATTAATTTACGAGGTATAAATTATGACTATTTACTTTTTTTATCTACTATAGATCCTTAATACAGTACTCAAAGAGGTTTCATTTAAATTCGTTATCTAACGGAATAATAATAGAACTATTTATATAGCGCGGTTTAAAGGGCAGACTTTCCTTAAGGACACTTAAACTCGGAATCCGAATCCACCATTATTGACAGAATACAAAAATAAAATGAAATGTGAGGATAGAAAGGTGGTGGCTCATTAGATGGTGAATTTTTCGCAACTGCATACGTTTAGAAAAACATGTTCGGTGAAGAAACTGCATACACTTTACCAAGGGAAGACGAACTACAAAGAAACCTTTGTAGATCTTCCGATATGTATTACTAACACTTTCAGCTATAAATGGAGTGTGCGCAGTCAAATTTTAATAAGGGTTACAAAAAAGGTTTTTTTTAAGTAATTCCTAAAACTGCACACGCTACCCATATCTATTACACTTTGAGGCAGAAATAAATTGATTGAATTGAATTTTACTGAAAGAAAGAACCTTAACCAAAAATAAAGATTATCAATTCATTATGTAGTATGCAATGTATTCATTTCAATGCACAATGTATTGGAATTTACAAAAAAAATTATATGTATTGAAAAATGTATTCCAAAGTCACTTAAAGAAGCTGAGTGCTTTTCAATGTCCCCAGTTTTAAAAAAAAATCTTTTACTTTTGATTGTGTGATATGAAATATGTTATGTCAATATCCGAAGTAGTTCCACTCAAAAGAGTTAAGGCCCTTCCAACAAACATAGCGGCTGAGAGACCCATTCTTGAGTACACGTGTGATTGAGAACAGCTCTTGTCGGCGCAGTCTTGTGTAATTGTTAGGAACATTTAACTCAAATCTTTCTAGTAATGCTGGACAGCTCATAATTCCTCGAACGAGTCTGACAACGTATACCAGAGGACAAAGATTTGAAAGACCACCAGAGGACAAGGAGATGAAAAGAACAGAAAATGAGTAAGATGAAGCTATGGATAGACCAAACTCACTCATATAGACATATCGTAGATATTTTTTCTGTGCTTTTTTAACAATGAGTGAGCTCTGTGCCTCCAGTGGACTCCAAGTTTAAGGGATATTTTCTAGTTTGCTACGAATCAATTGATTAAACAGCGTTTTGAGCACCGTGTGGTTTTCAAACGACTTCGAGATTCTCATCACAAATCCTAGAGACTTAAATTCTCATCACAAATTCTAGAATCCTAGAGTTATACATAAGTTCTATGTGAGCACCAAATGCGAGATTTTTATGGAACAAGACACCCAGATATTGAATGTTGACTATGCGGTAAAGGTATAGATTCTAGTGTAATGTTCATGAAAATTCAACACATGCGAGTGATAATATGACTAAATATGACTAAATAATAATGTGAAATAAATTTATTATGCAATTATAATATAACTTTTCAAGGAGTTTGAAGTATTCGGTCTCGGTCTCTATCTTCAAATCACTTATTATACAATATATTATACAAATAATCTTCCGATAATTACATTAGAGTGCAGTCATAAAATAATAGGTGACGCGTTGGATCTAGTTCTGACTCCACGAGTTCGTGCATCATTTGAAAGGAGAAACATACAGTCCTTTGAGTCAGTAAATATTAACACATTCCTAGGAGAAAGTAGTGATTTTTGTAATGTCGCGCAATTTAAATTAAGTTGTACTTTGACAAAGAGGAGAGCGAGAATTAAAGATCTATTGGAGATCTCCATAAAGGTATGTGAGGGTATAACTGATACGAATGTACAACAGAACGCATGAAGAGGAGTTAGAAGACATAGTTTTGATGTGGTTGTTGAGATTATGATGAGACTGGAAATATGTTTGTGCTGATTTAAGATGTAAGTACGTGTAAGCATATAAATGTTTCAGCTGTCTTAGAATTTAGGGCAAATAAGACCACTTCATCCCAAGCCTTGCCTAGTGAAATGGTTCTCTAAATCGACTTATGGAGGGATTTTTGCACTGTTATGTACTTGTACTATTGTATATGATTCGTATTTATTTTAAAATTATAAAAATTTCGAATAGTCTGTTTATTTATTTATTGAACACTTTCATGCAAATATATCGGACAAATGTATTGCTTCACAGCAAATTCTTCTGGTCAACTAGTTTTTGTTTCAAATAATTATAATTATTAATGATATCCACGGCCATAGTGTCTTTAACATAGTGAATGGAAATATTTTTTTAAAAATAACGAAAAACAAACGTACATAGTAGATTATAAAAATATATTTAAATACCTATTGTTAATGAGTACAAGTAAACATATTTTAATTATTAACTCGTTATGTTTAGTAAAATACCCAAAATTGGACGAAAATAAGAAAGATACAATCTCATACTTGCTGATCCTCATGAGATGAGAGATAAAATGCTTTTAAAAAAACTGTTTAAATTTAACCTTCTTCTGAGATTTGTCAATATGGACAAAAAGTATAGATTCTGTCGATATTCTCAACAGGAGTATCTTAAGTGGATCTTAGTATCCATAGACATTTGACAGAAAAACTATATGCACCAATGGATTTTGGTATTCTTATTGTGATATTTGACAGAAATATCATATGCACCAATGAATCTTGGTATTCATATTGTGACTTCCGATTGAAATACCAATGTACTCGTATCTTGGTATCTATATTGTGACTTTCGACAGAAATACCACATGCGTCAATAGATCTTGGTATCCATATTGTGACTTTCGACAGAAATGCATATGTAACGATGTTTTTTGGTATCCACGTTGTAACTTTTTCAAATGGCATATTCTATCGTTTTTATTGTCATAGATTTCTCAACATATTTTAGCCTTCTTTAACTGGCACATTGTTCACATGAATTTTGCATACATCATCGTAAGTTCTTGTATAATTTGAACAATTATCTTCATATTAGAACACGGCTGACATTTCACACCCTATCTTACAAATACAAAAAGAAATGCTGGGACCAGAACCACGCCGAATGGCCACTTTAATGGGAACAATCATTCATTCTTATTATCACGCCTGTCGCACAAAGAGTGAAAATCTCGCTTTTTTGGTTCTTTTAAATAACCCTATCGAGCCAAACAATGGAAACTACTTATATTCCTATAGCAAAAAAATACAGAAATTCGGTTGATTACTCCAAATGGGAATTTTAATTTCCGCACTATTCAAGTATGGTATACAGGACAAAAAATATGAAATTTATAATGTTTTTATTGCTAATTGACTAGTGAGGTTTTTATTGCTAACAATTTATACACCACGTCAATCAGAACTTCTTCAAGTACACTGAGTTGAGAATTGAGCGCACTCTTATTAACTTCTTCAAGTACACTGACTTGAGAATTGAGCGCACTCTTATTAACTTCTTCAAGTACACTGACTTGAGAATTGAGCGCACTCTTATTAACTTCTTCAAGTACACTGACTTGAGAATTGAGCGCACTCTTATTAACTTCTTCAAGTACACTGACTTGAGAATTGAGCGCACTCTTATTAACTGATTAAAAATATTACAAAAGATAAAATAAATTGATTGCATTGATAGACAAGTGTTGGCAGCGGCCTTTCGATTGGGTACTTTCCCGCATCTGCGTATGATTAGAAAAACATAGAAATCTACAAGATTATAAAAACATAGAAATCGGAAAGAACGATACAAGAAGAAAAGAAGATGAAAAATATATATTTCAAAAAGTAACCTTTGAGAATATGAATAAATTACTTCTTTAAATTAACAGAAAAAAACATAATGTTTGATATATGTGTAGATAAAAAAAAACACTTGCCATATATCACTTGCCATAAACCACTTAACATACCACTTTCCATAGTGTATAACCACTTGCCAAGTATAATGATGAGTTCAATATGTGAGTAGTTTTTTAATAAGGCCATCTAATGACATAGCTACAGAATAAATTTCCAAATGGCAAAAAGTCCGCCAAGGTGTAGTGTATCCAATGAAATTGGACTGTCATACAATGTAACGCTATCAAAATACCTAAATTTGAGAAAAATATCAAATTAGGTCAAAGAGTTTGTTTGGTCTCCAATGAGAATCAAACCTTAAAAAAGGGAGGGTGCACAAACTAGGCCATCAAAGTTGTAAAAACCTTTATTTAAGAATGTGTATGACATACTATATTATGACTGCTAGAGACGATACAAATATTATATGTAATTTACCTACTTACACGAAAAATTTGGTCCATTTATTCATTCGTATGGTACCTCTCAACACATTCGAATTGACGATGTAAACATATTGGAGAGCGTGGTCGGAAGACATTTTTTTTTGGCCCCAGATATCAATCCTTCAGATTAGGAACCACTGGAGTAGGCGAATAACTCACAGTTCGTCATCATGCATGTTGAAAATACTACGGCACTTGTCTCGGGTATGCTAATATTATTACCAGAGGAACTCTTTTACCAAACTATAGCTTAACATTAAACTAGACCCTTTATTTTCTTTTTTCGGTTAGCATCGGGAATCAAAACCGAAATCATCGTGGTGAAGTCAAGAGTCTTACCAACTAGGCAATCGAGGTATTCATATTCTTTATTGCGTCGATAAACTTTATTAAACATATCCACTCAAAAAAAACTTATCTTATCAGACTGGAATTCATTTTTCCTTTTCTTGGCTATCATCGGGAATCAAATTCGATACCTCCAGGTGAAAGACTGGCATTTTATTTTTGTAAAATACGAATTAATATTGATTTGTTTATTGCATCCACAGTCGTCGCAGCTGAGCTCAAAATAATTTTTAAATTCATTATTTTTCATTTTTGTTTAAAATATACAATAGCTTAACATTGAACAGGCTTACAATATTGGATGTAAAATAGATTTACAAAATCTAATGAAAAAGAGTAAAAAAAAGATACTTTAAAAAAACCCTTTTATTTTCATATAATCTTTTAAGGATTCTACTTTTTTCACGTTTCTTCTCTCGTATTTACAATGGAAAAAAGTCTTTTATAAATGTATTGATTATATTTATATAAATTAGTTTCTTTCACCATCTACTGGAGCTATTTTTCTTACCTTTTAAACGTGATAAATGTTTTCCCTTATTTTTTCGAACAAGCCTTTTCCTTAATTATTGTTTATTTTCACCCCTTGTTTGTTTGTCGATACCATCGAGGTGTAAATTTATTTTGGATATTCTTTTAATTAATTATATTCCGAGAAACGCCATCCTTTCAAAATGAGCTCGTTAATTTTTTTTAAATGTTTCAAGCTTTAGTTTATGGAAATTTTAATGATCATCATAATCATCATTGCATTTTCTCGTTTATTTGTTACCTGCGTAACGAGTCGCCTCTCTCCATCCTGCTCTGACTAAAGTCATCTACAGTCAGGTTTAAATCACGTATGTGATGATTGATGCTATCCTTACATCACATTTTAAGTGGACTGCTTTCTCTACTTCTAGGGTATTCTATTCCCGGTATATGGTCTCACATATATTGTGTGTGACTCCAGACATCAGAAGGTTTTCGCAAATAGCAGCTCTTCTTACGTTAAAGCAGAGTCATCACCATCACAGGTGTTTGAAAATTAACGTTTCATATATTCAATTTCGCTTAGAATTCTATATCGATAATAATAACGAAATTTACTTTTTGTTTTGTGGAACTCTTTATTGATAATTATGATCAAATTTACTTTGTAAATTCCACTAATTCGATATTATTATCGCAACTCATGTTTTGTACTCATTTATAAAGCTCTTCTTGCGGCAAACTAAACGTTGATTTTTTGGGTACTGTTAAAAAAACAAACCAGAAACCCTAGTGGGAAAACAAACCAGAAACCCTAATGGGAAAAACAAACCAGAAACCCTAGTGGGAAATATTAACTTCATCCAGTTTGAAAGATTGTGATTATATTTTATTGAGAATTGTTTAATATCCGTTTACGTTATTTCTTTCTTTTACGTGGTTTTGTTCGATTTCTTAAAAGTGGTAAGTGTGAAAATAAAACTTAACAAATTCCACTAATACAGCCCTTTCTAATTTATTTTACAAGATAAAAATCGACTTTTTTATTTGTACTATCCACAATACATAATTCACAAAGTTTTAATAGAAAGGTGAACCGTACAAGTAGGCAATGCAAAGAGCCTTCCTTTTTTAGATAAACAGAATTACTTCACCAGACAAAGCCCGTGATGAAGTGGTGTTATTCCTTAATCACAAATTTGGTATATTTATCTTAAATATTAAAACACTCTTACGCTGATTGAGATACTTCAACACATTGTAATTTTAAGCTATCAAATACACAGTTCCAACCACATAATAACCTCAACAAAAATCAAAATTATTTATCCAACAACTCGACATCTTATACTCGGATACTTGAAATAAATATTTGAACTTTCTGATAATTTCGTATATTTTTTGTATATTTCCATAATAAAATTAAACGTTTATTTTAAATATACACTATTCACCCGGTGGTTTCTTTTAATTTTAAATGCCACAGTTAAAATTTTTCAGATATTTTGGAAACTTAAATACTTCATAGTAATAATAATAATAAAAGTGCAATAACTAAGAGTGCTTTTATTAGAGACTCAAATCCACTACTATAGACAGATTTAAAATATTACAAACATAAAATTTTGTGAAAGGATAGGAAGGTGGTGGCTGTCGTCAACCGACTGGGTAATTTTACACCATCTGACTGTTTAAAAAACATATTTGAAAAAATTTGTGTAGAAAACTCACCAAAGAAGGATAAGAAATCCTTTCTAGATCTTCCGAAAAGGTTTTTTAACATATTCGGCTATAAGTGGAGGGTATTGTTAGTGCATAATGTTTTGATAAGACTTCCCAAAGAAGGTATCTATCTACACGTGCTTCTTAAAGCTACACACGCCACCCACCTTTCTTACAATTGGAAGCAGAAAATTCCACGCCACGGAACGTGCAACGTCAAAAGCTCTCTCATAATACCAACCCTACTTGATCAATTCGGAACAATTAATTAAAAAGTGAGATCATTTTACAGTCTGAAATATTCACTTTCGAGTGATTCGATATTTGAATGAACATTTTAATTTAATTTTGGCCATATCCACTTAAACCAGCAAAAAAATCTTACACTATTTCGTAACATGTGCTACCCCAACAACGCTATAAGACTTTAAGTCTACAGTTAATTCAGATGAAAAAAGATTTTATTTTATTTATTTTTTATTTATTATTACACATGACAAGAAATATACACAATTTGAGAAAAACAACAGATAATTTGATTTGGACATACAATTTTAATGGATCTGGGTTTGTTGCCTTTCATTTGTCGTATCCCCAGTAAACTAGGCTTTTGCCTGATTGCTAACGATACTTTTTGGGACGCACCGGAAATCGGATTCAATATGCCGGAATGCTAAGTATATATTCTAACCAAATTGCCACATCTTTTCTAGCCTTTCTAAAAAATCGTCGTTTAAATTTGCGTGACCATCGTCTTCCTGAAATACATGTTCAATTACCGTTTGTGCTCGATTTTTTAAAAGTGTTGTTGCCTGTTTTTTTCTTCCTGTATTAAACTGTATTACAGTTAAATTGTATACAGTACAACCTGATGGGTTAAATACAATTGGGAAATCTCTAACTAGAAAGTTCTTTAAAGGTTTAAAAGGGAAATAAAACTAAAATACTAAAGAAAATTAGATACCAACGGAAATCGAAGCCATAACCTTCCGGTCAGAAGACAGGTCTGACAAATAAGGCCACGAAAGTTAATAAAGAAATCTTTAATGTCCTTCCGGATAGGTTGCACTATGCACAGCGAAATAATGATGAAATCAAACAATATTAAATCAGTTGTACGTACATCCATGTACAACAATAGGCATAACCTTCCGATCAGAAGACAGGTATGACAAATGAGGCCACGGAAGTTAATAAAGGAATCATTAACGCCTTTCCAGCTACGTTGCAATGTCCTCAGCGAAAGTATAATCCTCATACAGTAATAAAATTAAACATGATAAAATCAGCTCTACGTACATTTGTGCATAACAATAGGTGGTGTCATAGTTACGGTTTAATAGTTACAGTTTAATCAGTGTAATTTTACGGTTTGGAAAAAAACATGAATAATAAATAAAAATTAATATTGTTGTCTTCAAATAAGAAAGTTATCGTCATAGTTGCAGTTTAATCACATAAATAGGAATGGATCCAAACGAAAGAAGAGAAAAACGAGTTGAATATATTCGCAACGATTGGAGGCAACAGTATTAGAGAAAACAGCATGGGAAGATAATGAACGTCACGCTGCAAATGCTTAGCAAATGTGATGATTTCGACATGTACAACAACAGCAAGACACTTAAGAAGTAGCGAATAAATATATTTCTTGATTTTTTGTATAATTTTATTCTATCATAATGCTTGTGAATATTGTTCAGGAAAATTTTAAAAAATCCTCCTTAATTTTTCCTGTTTGACCTAAAAAAATATCACCCCATTGACATCAACCGTATTGGAGACCCATCGGTCTGAGCAAACACGATTAAAATTCAATATTTTTTACCAAGAAAAAAGAAAATCTCTTTGAAGGTGTCCCACTCGAAATCGACGAATCAGAATGGCGTACCGCGTAGAACTCAAATGACACTAATCGAATTAGAATCGAAAGCCCTCACAGTTTTGGGCACATTATTTTTCGAGTAAAAGTAAAAAAAAATTAAATCTCAAAACGAGAGAGGGAGATAAATTTGATTATGTGAAAAATGTACCTACCATCCATATTCTAGCCAAGGTTCACATGAATGAAGCTCAGACATTTTTTCCGTTTTTTTTTATTCAGTCAACCAACGGATGTTTTTTTGCTTTCGTTAGTTGTGGAGAAAAATAAATTTAATAAACTTTAGTCGTTACCAAAAAAATACACTTTGTGCGCATTTTTTTTATTTTAGGTTGTACGTGTGCACAATATGAATGAACTGTGATTTTATTTTAATAAGACTTATAGAAGTATGGTCTGTAAAAGTCAAATATTTCAACAAAAAGTTCTTTATAATGCAATTTCTGTTCCCTTTTCTTTTGTATTGGGTTATCTGGAAAGTAACTTCGTAGTTTCAAGTGAGATTCACACTCAATAGGCTTGTGGACTAGTTTTCAATGCTTTACATATATTTAATGTCATAGGACGCTGGCTATTCTCGATCAAAGCCTTGATTTGGTCATCATAAATGATAATCTTCCCAGAGCAAATACGATCTTCGTCAAGAACTGAAGAATGCGTCATTTCAGAGAGACAATCAGCATTATGCACTACACTTACTTGTGTACAACGTGTTATTTCTTTTTCGAAAAATGAATTGCAAACGCGGTAATAGTGTATCTAGTACGGACTTAAATTAGCGGTTTGGCCAGCATTTTGTGACGAGTCCGCTAAACCCTATTCGATTGCAAGGTTTCTCGGTTATGACTTAGAATCGTGTATAGCGGTAATTAGTTAAGACTTTTTGTTAGTTTATTTGTACGTACATGTATACAAGTAAATGTTTATGTATACGTACATGTATACAAGTATGTACATATATGTTTATATTAGTGTATGTATATAAATATATAACTGATTATTTTGAATATCTAACATTCAAATTTTACTTCTTCAACAGATAATTAATATAAACTTTTCAGTGTCGTTTGAATAATGTAACGATTTTTATTTGTTCCCAATTATTGTTTACTGATAATCCCGGATTTCCTTTTAATATCAAAATGAATAAAAAATATAGACTCTAAATTTTTTAAATCAATTAAAAATAAGACGCGGAAATTCTTAATATCCGGTAGATGTCTGATTAATATCCGATGGGAACTGAGACGGGAAATGGCTGTACAACATGGGGGAGAGAAAGGAACAAGAAAATGTATGAATACAAACCTACATATTGTAGGTTCCAGCATCCTCAGGAGTGACATACAGATTACCTACATTGTTCTCCTCTTCCCTTTACTTTGTCGTCTCTAATTATTTCTTCAATTTTCTTATTTCAGACTACATTCATCAATAAAGAACCAACGCTTTTATTATCTTTTATTCCTTACTTATTAACTAGCCTCTTATTAACATAGTGTTTATCTAACATATAGTTACTCACATAACCTATGTCTCTCGATCATGAAAAACCTTCTTTTATTATTTTAAGAATTAGTTAATTAAGTTTTACCATTTTTTCACATATTTATTGCGAGAAAAATATTATTGTACGGTTTATTTAGAAATAGTATTGAGCACAAAGTTATATTTATATGTTAAGTATCCCAGCACATTTGGCTTTAACTTTGTGGAATTCTATAGTAGAATATTTAGCAACTTTTCGAAGTTTGATTTCAAAGAAAATGAAGTAATTTTTTTAGAATACATCACAAAACGACGAATTTAAAAATATTTGGAATTAATAAATTAAATAGTTATCAACAACCAAAGAATGCGGAGAATTTTGAACTCTCGTTAAAATATTCTGTTTGGATCAGTTCAGTTCGATCCCACCACCACAAACGCTATTATGAGGAGCAAAACAAGTCCCCATCCAGCGCGATCTACACTAGAAGATCGAAATCTTCTTCATTTTGTTTACTAGCGTGACGTCACGTAGTGACGAAGAACGAACTGCTCAAAGGGACTCCTTTTCCGGTAGTGACAAAACTGAGTGTGTAAAGAATAGACATGAAGACGAACTCGAGGTTCTATATCACGGGAGAAGGATAGTGACTCACAGCGCAGTAAATACTCGTTTCCTTATGAAGTAACGTTTGGCCAGAAAATATCATAGATTTCGGGATAATATACCATGCAAACTTAAAACGTGACACCAGTTGGACCTAAAAATTGATCTCGTTACAAACCTTAAATAGTCCGCCTGAAGAGAGCCGCGAGATAGAAATTATTAACAGCTGTCAGGGTGATAAATACATAATAAGTATTATAACATTTTTTTGTATAAGGAAAAAAATGGTACAATATTAAAAACCTTTCAAAAAATGTAAGCTATAAGATGATACATTTTATGAATGATTTTCAGAAGTTATATTATTCAAAACAGATTGAACTTATTACTAAAAAGATTCATGATTTTAAGTACGAATATATATACATATATAACTTACACTTACTGGAATAACCAAAGTCATCGCATTTATTAGAGGGTTTCGCATGAAAGTTGAGAATTTGCTTCCCTAGAGAAATACATATATGTATATATTTTTCGCCCTCCTACTCAGCCCAACTGCTAAAAGGGTCGGGGAAAATGTTGGCTTGATGGGCAAAGCCACAGTTAGACAAGCCACACTAACCTTGGTACAGGACGTAAAAGTAGCGTCTTTAACTGTAAATCACTTTTATTAATACAGATTTATTATTCCCTAAGGGTGGACCGCTTTTAACCCATTCGATCAGAGCCCAATGATAAAGTAAAGAAGTTCAAAATATAGTCCCTGGACTGTCTATATACTATCCATAAAATCACGGACTATAAATTAGGCTGCCTAGGATTACATTTGGTCAAAGGTTTCCTAAGGAAATATGTTGCCCTCGATTATTCGTAGAGACGTGTAACTTTGGGTTGGTTTTTTATTTATTTACATATTCTATATTTGATACAGTTTTAACCTGATTACTTCAAATAACAAGAAAAAAAATCTAAATTTTAATATAATGACAACAGGAAAAATTATATTGTGAAGTGGCGTACCAAGTATGTTGAGCAGTCCAATCTTCAATTTATCTACAGAAATACGGAAGATATCGACATCGGAAAAGTCATTCATAAAGGTCATTCCGTATGCGTCGTAACGCTCTCAATAGTTCAGTTCGTATATACGGCACCAAAAACAATCTTAATTGTCAGTGGCGTACATAATTGTCTAGGGTTTAACAAATTTAACAAAAGTTTGTGAATAAACAAAGATTTTACCAGTTTTTCTATACGAAATGTGCATATGATTAAACAGATAAGTAGATATATTCTAGCCCTTCAGGAATTATATTCAAATATACTCATTAAAATATGAGAAAAGAGTAATTAATGGTTAACATATACAGGGTGCCCCAAAGGTCAACGTCACGCCGGTATCGAGGAAGAGGCTCGTGAAGGTTCAGAATTAAAACAAATCTTGAAAAAGCCTTATACTTTTCGAGTTATAGGCATTTCTTCGAAAATTGTGAAAGTAGTTACCCTGCGCCGAATGTTTGTATACTGTGACTACAAATTGCCATATTTTATGATTTTAATGGTTGTATCGCAATACTAGATAACCCTGCTATTAGTTGGAGACCGATATAAAACAAAAAAAAATCTGCACGTTCGAAAAAAAAATTGTTTTTATCCGATCATAAAAACTAATATTTTTTATCAGCTAATTTTAACTCATCATACTGTAAAAATAATGTACTACGCTAACCTGGCAAGTTACATCAAAATAAGGCTTGTTTAGTCAGAATTTCAAAATGGTACAATACATACCTACTACTCCTTTAAAAATAATTTTAAAACATTAATTTCTGTAATTAAAGATCAAATTCAATCAATTTGAGCAAGCCAAACGATACTGAGCATGAACGAGTTAAAGTAAGACAGCTAAATTCACCATTTTTGAAAGGAACTAGATATTGCATATCAAAAATGGCGACACTACCTGTCTTACTCCAAGCTGGCCTCTTCCTCGATACCGGCTTGACGTTGACTTTTGGGACACCCTGTACATATGTACACTCTGCAATGCAAGTGTTGCAGAAATCTCTTTTGAACTGGTATTCAGGGAGTTTTGAATTCCTCTCCGGTTCCATATTGTTAAACTAAACTTCAATTTTCTGTGAACCTGCAAATTATATATGTTAATGATCTCATAACAGTGCCATCCCAAATATATTAAATATACTCACGCACTCGCAATATGTGTATGAACCAAATGTAAATTAACTGTTGAACATTATGTCAAATATTTTAAATAAAATTAAACATGATGCTTGACACCGATGGACGTTGGATTGGGATATGACTCGTGTAAATAAGGGCTCTAGATTTAAATCAATCCAACAATCTATCCCTTTGAAACCATGGTTTAATATTGTATAATAAGAATGAACAAGATCGAAGTGTCGTTTGGGGGTGGGCCACTGCGTGTTGGTTGGTCACCTTTATAGAATAGTTATTATGGAGAATCCCGACTGCAAGTGTGATCTCAATGATCAAACTATAGACCACGTATTTTTCGGTTTTTCTTTGCGAGACAGATTTGATTTACTAAAAGCTATATTCATACCGCGTCCAATGAATGCTGCGTTACTTCTTTCTTCGTGGAACTTTTCCATTTATAGATCGATTGTTGAAACTTGTCTTGAATTGTCATTTATTAAACATTTGTTTTATTGATTTGATACATAATGAATTGAATTTGGTGGCACAAATCATCCTAATTTGGATGGATTGCCTATTATAAAAATATGACATAATTCCAAGGTATTTGATTGTGTCGACACTCACGACGGGCTGATCAGTGATTAAGTTACTTAAAAAGGACTGAATTTGACTAAGCATAGTCACCAACGAATACTAGAAAAGAAACATTCTCAAGCATACATTTATTTGCTCGAACGATAGATCTCAACAAATCCACATTACTGATGTGGCCGTAATGAAGAACGTCACCAAATGATATACAGTATTGTATTAGGATTTTTTAAATCTAGCATTCTGATTATTTTTAGGAACACTGGAGTAAGCACGTAACTCGTTTTCCATTCTAGTTATTTTTAGAACCATTGTAAAAAGCACGTAACACGCCATTAATTCAAAACGTGAGACGTCGTGTTAACTTGACTCAACATTATCACCAAAGGATACTTAAACTAAAACATTAAAAAAATTAACCAATCATTAATGCACTATTCAACAAATTATGATTATTGATGTGGCCATAGAGGAGAGTGTGCTCATAAGACAGTATTGTATTCGAACTCATAAAATCTACCATTCTATTTATTTTAAAAACTACTGGAGAAAGCATGTAACTCGTTTTCTGTCATCGTAGGTGATGGTAATATTATGTAGTAAAACAATGTTAACGAACTCGCAACCAAATAGCCATTCGTTTTCTTTTTCAAAGAGAGTGAGAAACGAATACTATTTGGAAAAAGCCTCTAAACAAGTATTGTAAGTCACTGGGATAATCAAATATGAGCTATAATACTCGTAATATTTAGTAGGAAAATTTGCATAATACGATTACATGATGTTTAGTTTTTATAGTATTGACGTACTCCTACATACTCGTACATACAATATATGTCATTTCCCTATCAGGGTAGGGAGAGACAACACACAACAACTTACATCCATCCATACAACTTCTATAATTTCTCTGACTTTCTACGTTTCCTTCTTTCAAAATCCTTAACTTGATCCCACAATACTTTCCTATGTCTTGTCGCATTTTAAATATATTTGTGTTGTTAGTCTTTCTTCTTCAATACGTTCTACATGCCCAAGCCGTCTCAGCATGCTCTTCTTCATCTTACTTAATAAAGCAGCCTTCACTTCACATTCATCCCTTATCACTTCATTCCGTATTATGTTATACATTGCTACTCCACGTATCAATGCACGCATTTCCACAGCATTTCTTCGGCTTATATCAGTTATTTTACACGTCCACATTTCACTCCTATGCATCAAAACACTTTTATGGACTATAATCCTAGCAGATTTTGATACTATCCGGTTCGAATGTATATGTTATAGTGGCTCTTTGGCTTTGTTTCCTAACGCTACACACCGTTCGATATCTGCAAAAATACTACCCAAACAGCAGAATTCCTCAACTAGCTTCCAATCTTTCATTATTCCCCAATTTATCACATTTATTTTTCCTTTCACACTTTTCCATCACCATAATATTGGATTTCACTAGATTCTTTCAGATCATTCTCTCCCAACTTTTTTATAATTTGCTAATCAAACTCTCAATTCATCTTCACTCTCCGCCAACACTACCATGTCATCAGCATACAGTTATCCGCATATGTTCCTATTCGACATTTATATGCAACCCATCGTTCTTTGTAGTTCTTTCACATATGAATCTATTATAACATATATAAATACTGAATAACCAGGGTGACATAACGCATTCTTGCTTTACCGCTTTCGAAATATTGAACCACTCAGTCAAGACACTTTTATAGAATTTAGAAGAAAATATTTGCAAGTAATCAAATATTTAAAATAAACATATTTGCAAGTAATCAAATATTTAAAATAACATACTTTCGTTTATTACGTAATGTGATGTGGTTATCTGGAAAATAATTTCGTATTTTTAATTTTCGTAGAGGTTTTATAAAATCTTTCTGGCTTTGGAAGGGCTAGGTTTATCAACTTCCCTGTCTTGAAAAAAATCAAACTTCTACACCAAATTTCGAAGGCCGTCAAAAAGCCTCTTGGTAAACGGCAGATCAAGTAAACGGAGAGAATTTGTAGCCTCCACACGCTCTTTTCTGATTTAAGTGTAAGCGGCATGAGTAAAAGTAATTGTATTTATAAAATATTTTTAATTTTAGGTAAGTGGAGCGAAACAATGTCCACATCATATATGCTCTTCTGTTTCTCACATTTCTTACCCTTTTCTCAGTGAAAACACATCACGCCACATTTTACAAATTCACTCAGCGTGACTATGGAACAAACTTCCAAGATTTATCAGGTGTTAAAAAATAATACATTATTTTTGAGTATTTTTTCATATTAATATTTCTTTGATTCCCTTCTACATATATGGTTGGATGAACTCTATTTTTTTAGTTCTATCATTATTGATTTGCCATTTGATTGAGATTAGTCATGATTTTTTTTCTTAAATTTAAAAGAATATATAGCAATAAGCCCGCTAGATGCATCATATTTAACCATTTACACAAAAGAATATATAGCAATAAGCCCGCTAGATGCATCATATTTAACCATTTACACAAAATAATATATAGCAATAAGCCCGCTAGATGCATCATATTTAACCATTTACACAAAAGAATATATTTACACAAAAGAATGAAAATAAATAAAGAAATAAAACATATTTTTTTAATCAGTGTTTTTCTTTTTCATTCTTTCGTTTATTTATTCCTCGCTCTCCATTCGTTCCAGACAAAAACGTTTGATTTATAAATTGTACGCATCCCATTTTCTCAAAAGGTTCATATCATTTGAGAATTTATTTCGTAATTATTCTCATAAAACCCGTCTGTCTTTAACAGTAATAGCAGCCTATACCTTTTCCCGATCAATACTGACTCTATCATACATTGTAATACCAGATATTCTACGCAAAGCAGCACATGCTTATCGCATTTTTCCGCTCTGCCTTTAATGTTCAGACTTGACTTGGATATATCAAAGTTTACGATAGCATATCGCTGTGTACAATATTTTATGAAGATTTTACGACTGATTTCTTCGAAAAAAATAGTACTGAGAGCGCCACTAACCTTGTTACCTGCGGCAACATGCCTTTCAATATCTTTCTCTATCCTAACATATCTCAAAAACTGATTTTTAAGATATGTTAGAAGATATTGCCAATATGTCATTCCTTGACTATGTGGCATTTGCCCTTAAATAGAATTATAATTTTCGTTTTAGGTACATAAAATAATACTACCTAGACGACTTACGTAGCCTAGTTGGTAAAATCTTTAACTTCCACCCGGGGGCTCGGGTTTGATTCCCGATGTTACTTTTTGTTTTTTTTAATCTGGTTCCAGTCTAGTCTCACTTAAGTCTTTTTTACATTTTTCTCATTGATAAGAAGAAACAGCCAGATGGCAATAAGCCCGCTCGGTTGTATTGTATAAATAAGAAGTAATAAAAAACAATACTTTTCACAAAAGAATTCATATATATCTGATTTTCTGGACCACTAGTTTTTGTAATACTTACCTGTATCGCATTAAAAAAAATAATAACTTCAGCCAAATTTGATGCCTCGCTTTCTTACCCTCCCCATCGCCTTTCTTACGCCACCATATGGTCAGTACCCCATTCCTCCAGTTCCCGGCAAACTTCACTAATGAATCTTTGCGCCACCTCAACGTGAAATAGCTTATAAAGAAATATCTTTTTTTCTGTAGCTCTAATTACGAAAGCAATAAATACAGCCAATTCTTCAAAAAATATAATATTTTTGCCGAAAAGACAAATATTTACGAAGAAAATATTGCCCCAATACACAACATCTTTGTATTAAGTAATAGGTTAGCAGGAAAGTAATTTCATATTTTAGGTAAAATTCTCGTCGACGGTGGTTTTTAGAATCTAAGCAAACTCTCGTGTCAGAGAACGCTGGTAATTCTCGATCAAAGCTTGATCGTCATCAGTAGTAATCGCTCTTCCAGAGCGGATACCATATTCGAGTGTCGTTCAGTGTTACATTTTTAAAATCACATTTGACACACATACGATCTCTTACTGCATCGTTGCCATACATTGTACATATATTTTTAATATGTGTCCCCTTTTTTCATTAGTGATAGTTGAAAGCATCAACACCAAAAACCACTTACTTTTCCCATATTCAAAATGGCGGCAAACAACCCGATCAAGCAATTTAGATAAATGATAGCCAAAAAATACGATGAACTATCATATTTCATAGTTATATACATTCAGTACATTCGAATTGAAATAGCCACAAAAATGTTGTCCTTACAACATACAAAAATCAACCTTGCGGGCCGAATCTTGTTCGCTCGACGTAGTTTGACCTTGCCTGATTCAGCTCTGAATATTTTTTTTATACTTTTTTTGTAAAAATGGCCTCCTTTGAATAGTGCCAGATTTTTTATGGAGATTCTTACGACATTTTTTTTCAAACGTCGCCTTATGAACTTCGGAGAATGAATAAACTCATCTTTGTGTACAAAGGATATTAAAATAACTTTATCATGATAAACTTGTTTTTCCATAAATTTTCCATAAACCTAAGCCTTATCCCATCACTGGGGGCGTATATAAAAAAATACCTGATCAAACAATATAAACGAATTCCATTAAAAATTCCTGTGAAACTTTCTTATAAATTAAATCTCCACTTCTCGTTCTGAACCCAGAAAATGAAAATAGTTTATATTATAATATTCGTTTTACGAAATATTGCAAAATTAACTCATTTTTTAAGAGTAAAAAAATAATGCGCTAAATGATTCGACTATGCAATGAATATTTCTTCACTTAATGCATTTATATGTTTTTGGAACGTTCTGAAGTTCATCGGAAGTGAAAAAATTCTCGATAATCTGAAAACAGGTGCTGCTCAAATAGTACATTATTATGGATAATTTAGATATATAATGACAGATGTCGTCTTATTTTCATTTTTATAAATATGGAGGGTGGGCGCTGAAATAATTAAACTATAGGATTTAAATCATTTTTTTTTACCCACGTCTGATGTTAAATAAATAGTCGAGCCAAAACTGTCCTACACCAAAAGATTATGCAATTAATATATCTGGACATGTTATACAAACTCACAACCTATTTCTGATGAGGAAGCTACTCCACGGTCAGTATTTCAGCATTACATTCAGTACATCACCGACTGGACATTCTATCTACCTTCCATATTTTTTTCTTTAGAAAAGTTATTTCTAGTCAAACATTAGTATAAGTTAGAAAACACAATGATTATTCAAACAAACATGACTTCACGAGCTAGGCAGAGATTATTGAACGCTTTAATTTTCTATCACGACATACATCTCTTGCTTCCTCTATTCTTTATTTCTTATATGATTCCTTATAACAATTAAGAGTCAGAGTTTGCTCAAATCCTATTATATTTTTTAATTGATTTGGAAAGTTCAACACATCTAAACTGACGTTAGGAATAAATATCACACGAAACCCTAAAAACATCCAGATCTACCCGATAGTTGAGTGAGTATAAAAGAGATTTCTGCAACACCTTTATTTAAGGGAATATGGATTTTTCAAATGGTTATATCCCGCAATATTTTAATGAGTATGTTTGAATAGTAATAGTTAAGCGTCAAATTATGTCTACGAATAAACAGGCATACACAGTAAAACCATTTTTTAGATCTAAACCTGTTTGTTCACAAAAATTACTGACAGCAAAAAAATCAAATCCCTTGTTGATTAAGAAACTTTTATTTTATTTACGCCATCGTGAGTTAAGATTGTTTTCGGTGTCGTATTCACGAACTTAGCTAATAAGCCCGTCAACACTCGCAAACAAAATGACCTTGTTGATCGCATTTTCTGATATTGATATCTTCCGTATTTCGGTGGATATGAGGATTCTACTTATTAATAACCTTTGTAGGCATACCTGAAACACTTCATTCCACATGGCAATAAGTCCGCCAGGTTATATACAAGTATACCATACTATATAACTGAGCTACTTCCACAGAGAACCACGAGTAATCATTGTTCCTATAATAATCATTACACTTCGGCTTATCTGACTCCTAACCTTTCCTTCTTAGAATCGAAGAATCGATTCTCGCATATTTATATTTTCCTGTAGATTTGTTTTATTAACTTTTCCTCTCTCATTATTTATATGTCATAAAACACTTCGAAATATTCTTCTTCATTCTAATTTTGTTCTAAAAAATCTATTGGGTGTTAACATAAGTTGTGCCCGTTTTTTCCAATTTAAAAATGAGCACCAAAAATGTAAATGGTAAATGTTATACGTCATTCGAAAGAAAATTTTTTGCTCTACAAGATATTGTGAAAAAACGGACACAATTTATGTTAACACCTAATACTTTATTTTTCTAGAATCTACCCATATAAAAATTTCAAGATAAGAACTTTGGAAAATCAAATCAATTGGATTTCAAATTTAAAAAACTCCCCGTATCTTATCGGCTTTAGGATATTGAAACCTTGACTCTGAGAGCTACCTTTTATAAAATATAAAGGTTCCTTGGGTCCAAAATATTGTCAACATTTTTCAGCAACACTTTAATCAGGGACACTCATTACGTTTTTGGAATAATCAGTTAATTAATTTTCGTGTTTCATTGTCTTTTATACTGGGCCATAATTAGTGCGTATTTGTATATGAACACGTCACACTCGTAGAAGTATGACAAAACATGTGAAGCGCGGTGTACGCAACAAGTGCAAATTGATTTAAATTGCAAATTGAAAACATTGAATCTAACTAGCGCTTACTTGCAACTTTCACATTGCTACAAAGGCAACTAAACGGCTTGGATTTGTCGCTCGTATACATATACATATTCGTGGCAAATTCAAACTGTTTAGCGGTACTCTTAGTGTTGTAAAACAGTAGATATCCGTACCTGATAAGGCTTATCGTTTTTTTGCAAATACACTTCTGCGGCCATGTGTACATACATTAACAAGATATATATATATATATATATATATATATATATATATATATATATATATATATATATATATATATATATATATATATATATATATATATATATATATATATATATATATATATATATATATATATATATATATATATATATATATATATATATATATATATATATATATACATATATATATATACATATATATATATATATATATATATATATATATATATATATATATATATATATATATATATATATATATATATATACATTTTTGCAGAAGTTGTTGTGAATTCCTATTTTTTGTATCTTTAGTGGGAACTCAAAGCTAAAAAGGTTGAGAAACAATAAATTATACTTTAGAACGAATTACCAACTAATGAACTAATGCAGCATTTCCGACACCTCTGGTAGTAGCTGTGAAATCCAATTATTGACTCGCATACTCTCCCACACAAGCTACAAACATGGACAGAGCACCCGCTACCTCATGGACATATTATAGTTTCTTTGTAGTTGTTTCAGATGTAGGTCAGTTAGCCAAGCCCAGTCACGAACAAGTTGCCCTTCGCGAATATTTCTCCCCAGGCTGCAAAACTGCTTCAAACTACGGCTAAACTATATTATCTCTTTTCAGTTAAATAACGCGTTTATACAGATACAAAAATCTACAATATTTTCCCATTGACCTTCCATTTTCCCATTCTTTGCTGCTATTTGTCTTATTTTAAATAGAAAAATTTACCTTTTAAAAATTGAATAACGCTCGGTTATCTTTCAAGAGAAGGTAAAAGCCTGGTAGAAATTAATTTACGTCAGTATCTTGACGCCCAGGCCAGGAACTTTTAAAACTTTGTGATACAATTTAAAATGATCATCAACTAAGAATCCTAATAACTTTATAAATGCCTTCTGTTTTCATAAATTCATTTCTTTTAGATAAACGGATAATTTTATTTCTAAAATTGGAGTCGGTGTCGGAGGAAACTGGTATCATATTCATAGAGTTTTCCAAATGTAACATCAAGAGATGAACGTAGGTTTATTTCGTGTTTTAACTGTATGGAAGGAATTCAGCATTTTCTCTTAATTGAGAGAGAAAAAATATTCATGAAAAGTTTCAAGTGAAGAGAGGGAAATACTACGGTCTCCCAAAAAACCACATATATTTTGATGACATTAGGACTCATAAAGTGTGATGACTGGATAAAAAATGTATACATAATTCAAAATATAAAAATAAATCTCCATTTTAATTAATGTTAGTAAATATATATAGGCTTTTTGATAGCCACATAGTATGTAAATATATATTCTGAAACCACAAATATATTTTAAGACGATGATAAACAATATTCATTTAAGAAAGAAACTTCAAAAGGTCTGGGCTCATTTCAATGCATTCTTCCAATCGAAATACATCCCACCAATACAGGATGAGCTCGGCTGCGAAGACATCAGATGTTTTTAGGCCACATCCTTTTATATGTAAATATTTTTTTAAATCGCAAAAAAAAAATCACACATACAAACATAATTCCTGATTCACTGCAGCATAAAGAGAAAACATTAAATAAGAATCCAAATTATGATTAAACAAAAAATATACTAGGAGGCAATTTTTTTGCTGAGAGTTGTCAAATTACGTGAACGACAGACTGATCTCAGAACAAGAAATAACCCTTTAGAGGGGGGCTGATATGTACATAAAATTTAAATTAATTTATAATAATTGATATCAGGATTAAGTCTAAGAAACCCATTAAAACAGAATTTATTATTGTATTACATAACACTTTTGTTGTGTATAGCAAAACCTGGAGAGTTCATTGCGAAGTGACAATATCAAACCAACCTGAAAAACGTTAATGTGGCCTTAAGAAGGAACCATCCTGGAACCCTTTTTGAAAAGAAATAACTCTCTGCCCTCACGGGATTATTGTAATACTTAGAAAAAATAACATAAATATTCACATCTTATTTCAGCTTCCTAAGCTATTTTAATGTAAACATGCAAAAATAAACCATCCCACAATATATGTATTTTTGTTTGTATGAAATATCAAAAATTTTTGCTCCACGAGAGCCCATACTTAATGACGCATATCGATAATCACAGAACAGGTACTCGTAAAATGTGGGTTGGCTCTTTTTTGCAAATATATAATATTTTAATGTGTTTTATCAAACACAGTTTATTCCAGTTTTTAAATATGGAATAAACGATTATTCCACAATATTTTACGGATTCACGTTTATTCCACAAAAAGTGGAATAAACAGTGTTTGATAAAACAAATTACAATATCTTTAAACCTCCACAATGTTAATGCCTTAACTATAAATAATATCATAAACATAAAATATTTGTTCATTTTTCGTCCAGCATTTTTTCCTGAAACACCATAAATTCCCTGTTTACAGTATTTCTTTTTAAATATAATTATCTGGCCATTTTAACCAAAATATTGATATTTTACTTAGACGTGGTAATTTCGACATAAATGAGACAATTTTAATAAATCCATCTTTTTTCGACAAAAAAGGTTATCTTTGTAATGTGTAAAAAAAGAAATACTATTCTTTACAAAACTTATCAGTAGTAGTTAAACGATTTTTTTCTTATACAACGTAGCACTAACGATATAAACATGTGACAAATATTATCCAGTTTTTGACGATAAAATACCATAGTTAACAAAATGCGTTTTTTAATAATAATTATCACATGAATCTCGTTTATTGATAGCCAATACAGACATAAAAGAAACTGTATAATTACGAGTATTTATTCATTTAGGATCAATTTAGACTATAAACACTTTTTACAAAACATAATCTAAGTGCGAGTGAATACAGAAATGCAATAATAATGTATAAATAAATATCAAAACATACAATATGTTGTCAAAAACAAGAACATAAATACAACCATATTATATAGGTCTCACATGAGTCACTAGAAAGAATTTAAACCAGATGCTATCAAAAGGCCTGGACTTATCTTGTACGATCTCTCCAATCACGCTTACCCATGTGTGAAGGGAAGAAACTCAACCGGGGGCATCACAGAAGGCCAACACTTTCACATTGTACAAAAAAAATGTAACCATAGAACATTTTTTCAAATAACATGGTATTTTAACATCTTTACGTTTTAAAAATACCAAATGATATAAAGCCCACTAGGTTGTACTGTACAGAACTAAAGTGAAATACAGTACAATTCTCCTACATTAACCAGAAAACCGTATAATTTCCAACCAAGAAATTCCAAGTAACTCTAAATCACTCATGCTTTTAAAACTTCAAAAAAAGCTAACTGTTTGAATCAGCATTCAATTAACAATTATAACAGGGTATTAGCGATACATTCAAGCTTTCTAGCATTTACTCGACACTTGTGTTCATATTGATTAAAAGTTTATAATTAAGGTACTTTTTATTCTCATGGACCAAGGTCACGCATTTATATTTTTTAAGGTTTATCAATATATTTATGTGCAGATTTTAAAATAAATAATTTTCCAAACTACAGTTTACAAACAGTTTTTTGATTATATGGTAGCTATTGCTACTTCAAAAAAATAAAAGATTATGCATAATACAAAAAAATAAATATAAACTACAAAGTAATTGACAAAAATCAAATAGAAAATAAAAGAAATGAGAAAAATTATATCCGAACTCAATATCAATATTGTCAAACAATACATAAAAGTTTTAAGTAATAAACAAATAACGGAGTATATTAATAAATAACAAGAGTACATAAACGAATTTATGTAATAGAAAGTAAGGTGTCCCCCTTTTCTACCCAATTATTCACTTTTAACTTATCCTAGATCAAGGCTCATTGTCTTATTTTCTATTGTGTTTCTCTTGTTTCTTACAATTTCTTTTCTGTGACCAGACGGTTTAGCAAAACGGTCTACCACTATTTTTTCCACGCTTTTTTGCTATCTTTTATTTGTGAATTTACTAGCTTTTTCAGCAAAAATTAGACGATATCTAAACATAGGTACTCGTACATCCTTATTTTCTCTACTTCTAGTATCTAGTTATTTTGTGCTAGCTAAGGGTAAAATACAGTAAATGAACTAGTCCCTCCTTCATGCAATTAGTTTTTGTATTATCAAAAAAGCGGATGCTTTACTTCGCTCGAGTTCCATTATTTAACCATTTTGAACAGTTATCGAATGTTTAGACCTTAAAACGTCGAGAAAATTGTGTTTTCACAATATAAATACCTCATTCGACATTTGTTGATAAAAATTCACGATATAGCTTTAAAAACACTATCTTCTTTTAGGATATCATTTCTCAACCTGTAGGTTACAACCCCCGAGGAAAGCGCGGTGAAATATTAGGGGGGTCGCGAAAATAAAAATGACTTACGTGTACAAAAGCAAAATATTATTTTTTCTGAGAAAAACGAACACAATTATTTAAAGTTTTTTCAGGAAGGTTGCAAGACTAAAAAGGTTGAGAAACAACGATTTAGAAAAATACATGCCGATGTTAAGTTTACAAATAAACAGGATTTAGTAAAATATCTTTCAATAAAATTGATGGTATGTCACAAAGTGGCTCGCTTTTTATTTTGAATATATATATTTAAAGAGACGGTGATATGAAAATTGCCATTGACTTTCTGCGTATGAATCAAATGAGAACATTTTAATAAAATTGAATAGTATGTATTGGCATTTTCAGCCATGATAACTAGTATAATGACCCGATGAAGAAATAATTTGGCTGAACATAAATTTTTAAAAAATATACATTTCAGTGTCGAAAGCAAATCATGAATTAAAGGATCCTTTAGCTTACTCATAATATCAGATGGTATATGAAGTAGATTTTGAAGAATTGAAGCTATTTGAAGAACGTATAATATAGTGGTACAAGTGTTGAGATGCATCTTTAGTAAATCTTACAAAGAAATCTGAAGCTCGAAAGCAATTAAATAGGACAAACGGTGAAAACTTTATTGATACCAATGAAGATAAAATAGATAATGTACGAATATCTGATTGAACCTGGAATCTTTATTTTAACGATTTCCCAATTGAACTATTTCTATCGCAAGCAACGCGTTTTTTGCAATTGGAACCAGCAGTGATATATTCTCATCCTTATTAAGCGTGACTCAAGACTAATAGAGACAAGTTAATGAGTTAAAGCGTGACTCAAGACTAATAGAGACAAGTTAATGAGTTAATTGGAACCAGCAGTGATATATTCTCATCCTTATTAAGCGTGACTCAAGACTAATAGAGACACGTTAATGAGTTAATTGTAACTAGCAGTGATATATTCTCATCCTTATTAAGCGTGACTCAAGACTAATAGAGACACGTGAATGAGTTAATTATCAACACATATAATAAAATATATTTAGAAAAACAGAGAAGATACACTCTTAGTAAAATATTTACGCCGCTAGATGTACTCTTCGGAAATCGAAGAAAAATTGACCATTTTGTCATTTGATTTCCCAAATTGAGGAGGTAAATAAAAAAGCTTGTGCTAGTCTCCGTGGACTATAATCGAGACTTAAAGTCTTATTACTAAATAGCTCTTTCTCAAATAAATACTCTCGTTAATGTAACAAAATAAATCAGACATTTTGGCGGGCGTCCATTTTTACATCGGATATTTGCATTTAATGAAGCATCTCGCCTTTCAACACGCTCTATTCGACATCACTAGGAACAGAGACGAATCCTCAGATCTGAAATACGAGTACTTAAGTGAATTGCCCCTTTTCCAATATAAGAACTGAAATTGAAAATGTTTCCGTAAAAATGTATCAATAATAAAATGGTATTATATAAAAAACATTATTGGAAAGCTTATCCTAAATTCAATACTTTTTGATAGTCCAGTGAAAGTTTTAATTTATTTTTACATTTTTCGATAACCATTTTTTAAGAATTAAATTTGTGAAAAAAATACGACTTGAGTTTTTCTGCAAATCTTTTTTAACTCCAGTATTTCTGCGAAAGTATTGTAATGATTTGTCAGATCGTGCAATTGTATTACCCATTGTTATCTTTTATAATAATTTTGTTTATCATCGTTTCTTTTCTTATGTTATTATACTTTAAGTCACACGGTCATTTATTCGAATATAATATTTTTTTAAATCCTGGATAATGTTTCAGCAGGCCTCAAGAAAAAAGCCAAAAAAAATCATACAGAAAAAAAACATTGTCGGGTTCCAAAGTCGAAACGAGTGAAATAAAAACATCCACGAAGATGTACTCGTTAAACGATTTAAGAGTTAAACGAGTTTGGAAGTGAATCCGTTAGGAACCGAACCTGGGATGAATGCTTGCTTGGCGTGAACGCTGACCGTTAGATCACGGCTGCTAACATGATGGACTTGTACACTGCGTTAGTATACAAAGGATTATGCCGTCACTAAATATACTAAACAGATCCAACAATACGAAAGCTCTGTCAAAAAACGTTGACGTTTTGACGTAAAAAAGATCTAATCCGTTCCTGATGAAAAGTTTCAGGTTTCGCCTTTTCTAAGTAGAAATTCGAAGGTCTGGGACCGGCAGTAATTCAGAAAATGATTTACATATCGCACCAAAGGAATCGGCCCTCCTCCATATATCGCATCGGGCCGGGCGGGCCAGGCTGGGCGGCAGCACAGCCTCATCGCACGCCACCGCTCAGGCCAATCGATGGGGTCGGAAGGCTGGCAACGCATGCCCGAAGAACATAGCCTCCTTTGATCGATGGCTGGTTAAATTTCACTCAAATACACGAAATGACCATATTATTGAATTGGTGGATATCAAACAATATATTAATAAATTACATACGTGCATATAATAGAATACATATTGATTGGGCAATCAGTATGGGCACTGTGTGGACTTTCATGTGATTTGATTGATTACTTACAGGAGTAAAGTGAGACGGTGTTTTTAACGGGTTGAATTAAAAAAATGTTATGGGTTTACTTTATATTTTACGGGCTTGTTTTGTATTGTTTCTTTATCTGGTGGTTTACAGTGATTACTGGTCAAAGGTCTGGGTGTTGTCTACTAGCAATAAGGGTGCTGCCTATAAGAATATTAAGGTTCAAAGGTAAACCTTGGTTCCACTAAAGAAACATAGGATATACAGGATGAGAGTCAGCCACTGATGAGAATCAGCCACTGACTGATAAGAAACCACCTTTATCAAATTCATTTAAAAGAAAGCCCTACATGCACATGGGTAAGGAGACCATTCTCCGTGTTTTCTTTGATTATCCTTTACGTACAGCATATAATCTTTACTCAATCTTCTCGTAGTTAATTATTCTTTAATTTATAGTCACATATCAGAATTTATTGCCCAAAATTCCTTAAATATTTGGTACTACACTAGTTTCTTATATCATATTATATATGTGTATTCTCACACTGTCTCCTTTTCTTATATCATATTATATATGTGTATTCTCACACTGTCTCCTTTTCTTATATCATATTATATATGTGTATTCTCACACTGTCTCCTTTTCTTATATCATATTATATATGTGTATTCTCACACTGTCTCCTTTTCTTATATCATATTATATATGTGTATTCTCACACTGTCTCCTTTTCTTCAAGTTATTATTGGCACAAATCATCCACTTTATAGGATGGAGTGTCTAATTTACTAATAATAATAACAATACTTACATGTTAATGTTGAATTTAATTTGGTGTTTTTTAGCAATCTTTTTCATCAAAAAGGTCGTTTGCCCACTGAAAAAAAATATAAATACATTTTAATGAATCTTAACTTTTCAGTGACTTTTTTAAAAAAATCTGTACAATTATTTTTGACAACTTTTTACCATAAGAACTGAAATAATAGTGTTCACTTATGCACGATTTCAGAGATTTTAAAAAATGTTTTCCATATAATGATAAAGTCCTTTAATTAATGAGTAATTCATTGTCGAAGATTCTTCTCTTCATATATTGAAACTATGTCATGCTCGATTCAAAATATTTGTGCACATGTAAATTGTTCTCAATGAATGTCGTAAAAGTGTATTTTTCTTTTGGATCAATGGAGTTGAAAAAAAGACCGAAAGGAGCCGAATAACTGTTGTAGAGATGCGTGCAAAGAATACATAGAGTAACAATGATTAAATAAATTAAACATTATTTATTACTCGTTTGAGTTACCCTCCTTAAGACATAAATTCTTCTTAGTCGGCACCTTAATGCTGAGAATCGTGAACCTCTTCAATTGTATTTAGTTATATGATCAGCTTGAAGAATTACTCACCATTTACGGCATTGTGCTGAATGAAAGGCATCTAGTAATTGTTGACCTATCTTTCTTTGGTTCGTTAATCGGAAAGGAGACATTTCTTTACCCCTCCGACCTTCAATACTACCATTCGACAAAAACTTCTCCATGTTTTCGCCATCTGAAGAACTGAATCCTCAATGACTAGAGAATCCATTTAAGACATATATTTGACAATCGCTCATGAATTCTCAATTCCTCAATAAGAGAGATAGATATTTGTGCATCTCGCAGTCAGGGAATGCTGAACATTTGACGCCAGCACCATATTTCAATCTGCCTTTCCCTGGCCTTGGTAATTTGTTTCTGATTATATTGAAACCAACTTTATTTTTTTTAGTCATTACTGTATAAAAAACATAATTAAATGTATCGCTATTAAAGAATACATCTTAACTTTATTAGATCCTGACACACATCTGCCACGCCCATACACCTCGTTATGATACCCTCAGGAGCTTTAAGTCATCCCTCTTTTAGAATTTGATAAATTTAACAATGCTTCGTTTCGCTTTTTTCTAGGTCTTCCTAAACTTTTTGTACCTTATATACTACTTGTACAGGTTATTTTTGTAAATCTTTGACTTTTGATTCTTTCTACGTGGCTGAATCATCTCATTACTCCTTTTTTTCATCTCAAATTCATCTATTTTCAATTCACATTCTTTCCTAATATCCTTGTCATAAATAGTTTTTTTACATATTCTACGCAACGCTCTCACTTCCATAGTTAAATTGTAACTGGGCATGAAATAAAAAATACTTGATGAGTACAAAAGCAAAACAATATCTTCAAACGTTCACATGACGCCATTGTAATAAGCATTGGCTAACAAACGAACTAAATTCCACTATAACCTTGGCATTAAAAGAGGAATCAGAAACACATAAATTCCACGTCAAATAATCTGATATATGTCTGTCGGGTGGAGAAGTACGAGTATAATAATCGTATTTTATAGAGCAGTTATTGATATTGGACTTTTATTGTAATACAAGGATACTAACATCGTGTATCTATTGACCCAGTACACATACATATAGTAATACATTATTTCATACCTTCATATTGTATAATACTCGTACATAACATAACACTTAGTATTTATTTTATTATACATAATACATTCCATACAGCACATTTACATAAAATACATACAAATATATTTTTAAAACATTCCGTCATATGTATTAGTGTTGTTTTATTATACGTAAAAGTATGTGCTATACAAGCAATTGCCTAGTTGCTTAATTGTTGATTGACTTTCATTATTTGGTGATTTTTAGTCAATCAATAGATTGGAACACCATTTCATTTATTTAAATACTTTTTATTTATATATTTGATTAAACAATTGTTTGCGACATTTCTTTAGTTGAATTATGATTTACGGTATTATTCTTTTTTTTTTATTTTTTGTCATTTAATAAAGCAATTTTTTTGTCATTTAATATACATTTACTAAAGGCTTTATACAAACGTATTACTTAAGAATCATAGAACTAATCTAATTTCTAAATTATAACTATAAGTTTACTTCATTTCAATTTCCTTCGTGCAATTTCCTTCGTGCAATTTTTAATAATCTTAATATTTAATGTCTATATATTATTATTTTTATATTAAATGAAAATTTGTAGTAAGGAAACACATTTTTTATTTAACGACCTCCGTGGCCTAGTTGGTAAGATGCATGTCTCCCAACTCGGAAGTTGTGGGTTCAAATCCCACTGGAACCTTCTTTTTATATCCACTTTTTATATATATTTTGATACTAGCAGGAATCAAACCCCAAACCCACGAGTTCGGGTTGTTATCCACTTGGCCACTGACATCGTAATATTTTAATTTGAAAATTGATTAACTTAGTGCAACCATACATTTGTTGGTTTTCCATAGCCTCACGGCGCTTAGGTTGTTTATTATAAACCATTTATAACTGATCACACTGAACTCACGGGTTTAGGACTCGCGCAAGAGTCCATCGATTTTTTTTTAACAGTTAATGTTGACTAACTGATATGATGCTTGTCTTCCAGACCAAGATTTCGCGTTTAATTTCCAAATATAGCAAAAAAAATCTTTTTTAAATCTGGTTGAGAATTTGCCTTCTACGTTATCATTGCCTCTCAGCGTTCATTACTATTGCCGACACTATTCTAACAGATGAGTTACATGTCTTAACAATGGGTCTAAATCCAAAGGCTTGATCAATGGAACCGAGGGCAATATTGTCTCCCTATAATAAATAGTATTATTTTATATGTCCTTCATGGTCTAATTGTAGAATACCTGTTGGAGGTTGTGACTTTGTTTTATGGTGGTATGACCTCCGTGGCCTAGTTGGTAAAACACCTATCATCCAGCTCAGAGAATGCGAATTCGATGTTTTTGATAATCAATTTTTTTTTAATATGGGTTCAGTCTGGTTTACCCTTTAGGCCTCTTTCACATATTTCTAATTGATTGTAAGATGGTGTCATATACCAATAAACCCATCAAGTTGTACAATATGGTATTCGAAACGAATAGGGTTCTTTTCTGACTTTTCATACATTTCTGGTTGTATGAAAGGGATATCCAAATGATAATAATAATAAACAATGGTGTTTTCATACATAATATAAAATATATATAGCTATTTTTTATACTTGGTAACGAGAGCGTGTTACTTGGATACTCGTTTCATAAAACTAAACCCTATATAATTAATTATTAAAGCGCTATTAAGCAAAGCAAAAATAGTGCTAATTAAAAAAAACTCGACCAAACTCGGCTGCAGTAGATAAAATTGCCGATTATCTTAAAATTTTGAACTCCTAGTCATCGAATATTCATATTTGATCAGTTAAGACTGTGTGTATGGTTGCTGAAGTGCAACAGCTTGCACACACTAAACCAATACATGTATATACGGATTTCATTCGTAGGATGGCTGATAATTTAATCAAACTCGATCACAAGTGATTGCCTATCATATCGCATATTTGAAAGCAAATCCATATCCAGCCAAATTTGTATTCAATGAAACATTGTGAGAAATGTTTGAACAAATCTCGATGAACTTGCTCTGATTGTGTTTTTTTTTGAAGGAACAATTTCTTTAAATTCTTTTTTCCACTCCTTCGATTCCGTGAAATGGGATAAAGACGATTGTGTTCCTTATACAGAAATTGCCTTTCTCAGTATTTTTCGGGTAAGTTTAAGTTTAAAGGGACAGTTTACAGGGAGACAAATCCGTTTATCCGTTTAACACCATTTTACAATTCGGAGAACAATGTAAGAGTATATCCAGGCCTTCTTGAACAGATTTTGTAAAAAATCTATTTTATCGATATAAAGCTTCTAATTTATTTTTTTGACAAATGAATTACTCTTTGCGAAAATAAGTAAATATACATACAAACATACCCTCACGTTGTCTCCCTGTTGAGGTATGCAGAGAGGAATGAATGCCAGACATTGCTTTTGTGACAAACATCTTCCACCTCTTTACATTCATACACCCTCTCATAAAACTCCTACGATTTCTCTATACTTTTACATTTCCTTTTTTTCAAAATAGCATTGAATTGATCAAATCACGCCTTCTCTATAACGCTTTCCATTAATATTTGCACAGTTCATTTTTTTTTGTTAGTATTTCTTCATTCAATCGTTCCACGTTACCAAACCATCTCAAAATGCTCTTCTTCATCATACTCAATAAGTCTTAAGTGCACATTCATTCCTTATCACTGTCAAATAAAACTTTGAAGCACGCATGTGCATGTTTCCCGAGTTAACGTATTCATCACTTGATGGACGTTTTGTTTCAATTGCAGCGTAGTCATTGAATTATTTTGAGTATATTTGACTTTATATTTGAATATATCTTATATTTGAATCATAAAAAATGTGGGGACAAATAAGGACTTCTTAGTGACCACACAATGTTACTTCTTCACGAAATCAGTTATCCGGGGGACATCTTTTAAACCACCTTCAAACTGTTATTGAACGTATGACAAGTGGCATATGGCCTTGGGTTTTCATCGCTTCAATAGCGATGATTTTACTTATTGGCGTAGCTATTCATATGAGAATGTGCTTTGTTTGAGATTGGAGTGGTCCAGTAGTATGTTATTAAATCCGGAGAGATGTTCAAACATTTAATCCATGAAATACAACCTTGTAAAAAAGTCCATGTTATGTAAACCCTACAAGTTAATGAAGTTTTCAGTCGAGCGATAAAATTCGCTGCAAAGGTCATACGCGACATCGCTTATCTGGACGAAACAAAAATCTACTCTGTTCTCCTTTCCTACCCTGTACCTTAAAACAACTGAACAATGTGTTTTTCTTCATTAATTCGGTAACGAATTTCTTCATTTTGTTAATTTAAGTTTAAAAATAGTCTTAAATTTCCACGAATAGTTTATATATTAATGTAAAATTTATGGTTATTATCGCTCATTTGTCCTTAAAGGATCGACTAGTTTCGACGCGTTCATAGGGTGTCATCATCATGGAACTAGTGCTACCGCGATACTGATGACCTCATAAAATATCTTGGCAACTATCACTCCTACTTAGTGTTGCCATGTCATATAATGAAAAAGATATTTTATTAAGATTTACGATTTTTAAACTGTCAGAGCTATGAATGTCACATTTTCAAATTTAATTTAATATTTATAAATTAATTTAAATCCTATGCCACTCAAACTTTACTAATTTGTTTTACGAAAACGGGCATATATTAGTTTTGTTAACAGAAAATAATTATAATTCAGATTGTTTGACGCGAGCAATGTAACTTTTCCAGCACTTTGTAAAATTTTAATACTAATATTTTATTCATAACTTAAATACAGAACATCAGGCTGTAAAATTTATTTTTCATACAAGTGTTATAAAGTTATGAAATTTCTTTAAAATAACCAAACTCATTTCTTTCAGATTCGTTAAGTGTCAGTCAAAGTTGACTGATTTTTTTAAAACGAAAATTTTCATTAAATAATCAGTTTAGATTGTGTATATTTTAGTTTACTGAATCAGATTAAGAGTTGATTCCAAGATTATTGTTTCTTTTTGCAAGTGCTAAGTGTCTGAAAAAGATATTCAATTGATTCAAAGTCGATAAATATTGTTTAATAAGTTTTTATCTGGCGAGTTGACATTTTTTTTAAAGCTCGTATTGTCTGAAATGAAATAACCTTCCAAATTCTCAACGATGAAATGTTCTGGTTCATGTAATGGTCCGTCGTTCGAACGCTGATCAAGCAATCCCGTGTACTGACCAAGCGTTTAAATTCGTGAAATGACAATGCATTACATTTCGTGTACTGGTCAAACGTTTCGACTCGTGAAATGACAAAGCGTTTCAATTCGTGGAATGGCAAAAAATACCATTTTGAGTGTTGCTCAAGTGTATCGATTCGTGAAATGACAAAGCGTTGAGTTTTGTGTACTGATCAAGCATTTCGATTCGTAAAATTCAAATGCGTTCCGTTTCGTATATTGATCAAGCGTTTTGATTCGTGTTATAACATAGCGTTTCGTTTCATATACTAATAAAGCTTTTTTAAGAAAATGACACAGCATTCTGTTTAGTGTATTGATCAAGCATTTTGATTTGTTAAATTACCTAGCATTACGTTTTAATGAGGGGTATCAGAAAATTCATCTAAATGACACCCTATCGGTGCACATGGGAATTCCCTGTCCTTATCCGACTCGCCTTAGATCATGACGACCCTTCTCGATAGAGGAACAACGATATAAGCTCTCATTCCTATCAGTTTATCGTTGTTCCACTGCAACTCACTAGATAGCTGGTCACAGCAGTGGAATAGGTTGTGTTATGAACGTGTTTTTTCTTGAATTTGAATGTAACTATGTAATGTTCCTTAAATTGTCTTAGATGTTACCACGATTGCTAAATTGCACAAGCCTTGCATATGTAGAGTTTAATTCATTCCATTGTGCTCGTGTCGTACGGTTCAGACTATCGGTGATGTCACAGAGGAGAAAATGTATCGAACTACTTCTAATGCTGTATTACAGATGATAAACCTAAATATTCACTGTAAGAGATAAACCATACGAGATGGTAGAAACGGTTTAAAAAATTAATTTCCTCTATTTTTCCGCATCCCAGTTTGTTAAATAGCCAACCGTTTTGATTTGTAAAATGTTTTTCCAATTCTTTTTAGATGACTTTGAGTAGGTTTTCTTTTCAAATGGGTTTTTAACTGGCTTTCAAAGTTTGGAAACCTCGAAAACTTTTTGTTAGATCAAATGCCGTAATGAAAAAGGTTCTTTTGAATCGTTCCATACTCGGATCATTAAGCACAATTACGGTGGATTCAGCTTGTGTTGAATAGAATGGGCATTCACTGAAAAGTTTTATCAAAAAGATAAGTAATAAAGTATGTGTATTCATTCTTACAAAGGTACATGCAAACTTAAGTGGTTTATCGACGAATTTTAACCGTGTATCTTTAATTCTGCTTTATGGGTAGTATTTTCTCAGATGATGGAAGAGTTGCGAGAGATATCGACATAATATATGACATAATACGGAATGGCGTAAATAGGGATGATTGTGAATTTAGGCAGATGTGTTGAGTAAGATGAAGAAGAACTCTGAAATAGTTTAAGTATATAGAACAAATGAATTAAGAAAGACTAACAAAACAAATATACAGTTCAAATGTTAGTGGTAATCGTAGTTGAGAAATACCAAGGAAAGTATGGTTGGATCAAGTGAATTATTTTAAAAACTGAAATGTGAAAAGTCAAAGAAATGGTATAATGCAGAAGAGGCGAAGGATGTGGGCCAAGATAGTGAAGTCTGGCGCTCTATCAAAATGGCTTGATGGTATGATTAGATACCATTACACTCATATAGTCGGATTGCTTAGAATGGATTCCCATATGACTAAAACCTTCGTAGCCTAGTTGTCAAAATGACTGGTTTTCAACTCAGGTGTTACGGGCTCAATTCCCGCTGGTACACATTCTTAAAAAAAATTCTTGTCTGTTCGTTTACTAAAGACCTCTTTAACATCTTTGACACTTCTTTAATACCAACTTTTGTCTGGTGTAGTAATGTTTTATATCCTCAATACAGTGCGTTTGTCTTATTTACTTATACTCTTTGATTTCTTATTTAAATTTTTGAGCATTGTGACTAATTCAATCTGGGCATTCTGAGCCTTGGCGGGTTGTGTTGTTGTGTATGTGGTTGTATGTGTGTGCTTATTCTGATAATGATTTTATATGAACTGTGTTAATGTTTGAAAGTTTATATTATTCTTTTGTCAAGTTTTCGAATTTGTATTCATGCGTACTCTTGAACTCGAAATTTGAATATTTGAAGGGGATCTTCATGAATAATATGGTTTAAGCGGTCCTCATCGAAGTCCACTGATCGTCCAGAACGCTCCATGTCTTCCAGGTCAAAATTACCGTTTTTGAAACGCAAAAACCATCGACGAGCTGTCCTTTCATTCATAGCATCTTCACCGTACACTTCGCAAATATCGCGAGCAGCTTTAGCAGTGTCGAAAATGTTCACTTTCGTCTACTTAACATTCCATTTTGAAGGCTTGTAATCAAATAAAATAATATATGTAACTTAAAAGCAAATACAATATCTTGTAGAGCAGAAAATTTTCTTTCGAATGACGTATAACCTTTACCATTTTGTTTTACTTTTGGTGGTCATTTTTAAATTGAAAAAAAAACGGACACAACTTATGTAAACAACTAATACATAGAAACCTTTGTAGATCTTCAGATATACGATTGTAACACATTTGGCTTTGAGTATCGTGTAGTGTATGTATATAGAGTTCATATAAAATCATACATTTTGATAAGACATCCCAAAACGGGTTGACTTCAATCCGTTGCTTCGTGAAGCTGCCCACGCTCCCAAAATCTCTAATACTTAGAGGCAGGCCATTCCCCACCACAGGACCATCAATGCCAACAGCTCTATCCTATACCCTACCCTGTTGGATCAATTTGGGACAATCAATGTATTAGGTTATACAACGATATGTTCAGATGAACCACTTATGTATAAATTGCTTCGAAAATTATTTCTGTAGAGATTGAATTCAGGACGCCTATGTTAAATTCAAAGGAAGCATGCTAAGGTTTTTACCATGTGATATTTGTAGTATTTTTTACACTTTTTGTTCTATACTGTAAAACCTAGTGGGTCTATTTTCATGTGTCAATCTCTTACAACCAACCAGAAAGGTGTTAAACAAATTTTAAATGGAAATATGATTTTTTTTTAAACTGGATACTAATGGGAATCGAGCCCGAAACCCTTAACGAATGCTGTCTTTATTTAACAACCAAAATTTTATTTTAATAAACACAACTTAAAGGGGTCATCACAGAATTTCTTATCACTCGAAATAGCTCGAACGGTGTTAATTGGGAAAATACATGTTGAAGAAAAAACGCAAATACTACTTCATATCATTTAAAATTCTTCGGCAGCCCTAACAACCTACACAAATTTCAAATAAAGATCAAAGTGAAACAATTGAAATAAATTATCAAAATAAACGTAGAACAAATTACAGAAAAGATATTTACTACGAATAAATAATTCGAAACTACGTAATGAAAAAAGCTTTTCTTTCATGTTGAATTCAAAAAGAAGGTTTATGAATTCCTCAGACTCATTCGCCGGGGTAAATCGTTTTTTACGACTCGACGTGAAAAAAACTGTATTATTGTTTCCACCCTAGCAGCGCGTATTGGAGTTTTCAGCAATTAAAATGTTTAGATGCCCCCCAGGGTGCGTAATTGAAAAGCTTCCACTGGAAATACGCTCAAATAAGATATGAATTGTGAAATCGTTAATTGGAAAAGGAACTCTCGTTTGTGCGCGATGTGAACTAGAGACAGATTTCGCAAATAAGATTAAGTAATTTCGTATCTAAATTTTCGTAATAGTATTTACCTTTCTTGTTCCTTTTTTCTTGCATTAGGGCACGCACCTTACCTCCTCGTGAGTATAACGAGCTAACATACTACCCAATTTATTTCTGGCCATGGGAGTTTTGGCAAAAGTTTAAATCTTGTCCATTCGCCCTGTTGCATGTTTTGCGATCATCTTGATTATTCTGCAGATTTCATTTTGTGGCACTGCGATCCTAATTAAGTCAATAATTTCCGAAAGGATCTTCATTCAGTCTTACATCGGTACATATCCGGACTGATTGGTTACTTCGGTCTTAAAAGTATTGTAAAATATTGTATCATAGTAATTATACAACATTTTGTGGCACTGCGATCATAATTAAGTCAATAATTTCCGAAAGGATTTTCATTCAGCCTTACATCGGTACATATCCGGGCCAATTGGTTACTTCGGTTTTAAAAGTATTGTAAAATACTGTATCATAGTAATTATACAACATTTTGTGGCACTGCGATCATTATTAAGTCAATAATTTCCAAAAGGATCTTCATTCAGCCTTACATCGGTACATATCCGGGCCGATTGGTTACTTCGGTCTTAAAAGTATTGTAAAATATTGTATCATAGTAATTATACAACATTTTGTGGCACTGCGATCATTATTAAGTCAATAATTTCCGAAAGGATCTTCATTCAGCCTTACATCGGTACATATCCGGGCCGATTGGTTACTTCGGTCTTAAAAGTAATATATTTTATCATATTGTAGTAATTATACAACATATTTATATTCACTCATTCGTATGGTACGTTGTCATTGGCCCTACTGATTGAGCCTTCTAGTTTTAGAACCTCTGCAATAAGCACGAAACTCGCAATTGGTCATCGCACATGTTGACAACACTACGACACGTAAAAATAATACAACACTCACACACGTCTAGCGGATATGAACATTGTTACCAGACGAACTCTTTTATCATACTGGGAAACGTTTATTTTACTTTTTTCTTCGAATACCATCATGAATTGAACCCAAAACCCCCGGGCTGAAGTCAAGGATCTTACCAACTAGGCCTCGAAGGTCATCAATTTCAAATTATATACATTGAGAACTATAGGCTTTCTTTCGCGATCGGATCATTAGATAGATAACACTTTTGCTACAAATTTCAGTTTATTGTGTGCAAGTTGTTCTTCAACTAGATCACATTTGTCTAACCAATATATAAAAGGGTCGTTTTGTTTCATAGCGTAAGTGTTTTGTAAAAATTAAACACTCTTTTCCCGAATCGGCAACACGTTTCCACCCATAAAACGAAGTTTCACCCTAAATAACTAAGTTTAGCATTGAATTCTACCTCCGCTACAATACAGAACTGTATTCGTACATGTAGGCTTATTTACTGCTGAATGCCTTCAGTGGAAGGACGTGCGATTTAGTCGTGCGAGTGAACAGCTATTTTTCTTCAAAAGGAGAAAACATCGGCAACTCGAATAATTTGGGCTCTGAAACTCTTTGATCCCTGTACGTGGTTGAAATTCAAAAAAAAATAATGGACACCTCCGTGGTGTTGTTGGTAAGATGCGTGTCTGTTATCCGAGGTTTTCGGGTTCCATCCTAGTTTAAACGTTAGCTTAGTATCAAGACTTACACTCGCTAAAAGTGTACTAGTATTCCATAGCCTTTCTACGTGCGGTTGTTATTCTAACATATACGATGCCGAATTGTGAGTTACGTGTCTACTTCAGTGGTTCTTAGAAGGAAGTCATTATTATAGGAGCTGAAGACAATACTGCCTCCCAACCACGCTCTCAACATGTACATATCACCAATTGGAATGTGCTGAAAAATACCATACAATGGAATTAATTAATAAATAATAATTTTACAAATAATCATTATAATAGTGTTTCGTAGGAATATATTGTTTATCTACCGATCATCGACTATTATCCACTATTTTCCTAAGCACTACTGATATGAGTGATCCATCTAATTCTCACGAATCATTCCGTCATTATTTCTGTAGTTCCTCTCTACTGAGTGTCGTATTTACTCGTATAAGATGTTGGTGTTGCAGGTAGCGATGACACATCTCCACTGTTTGCGGTCACTTATAATTTGAATAGCAGTGTACAGTATTCTCTCAGTCAATTAATTCACCTGATCACTCATCTTGCTGGCGCTCTACCTCAACCTTTTCTTCCTGGCAAAGTTATTGTGACCATTCATTTCTCCATGTTATCATTTTTTTCATTTTTTCGCACTAACCTAGAAGCATTGGTCCTCTCTAGTCTGGACATGACCCCGCCACCTGATATTGCACTGTGGTCATTGTTTTCCATGGCACTGGTGATCTGTCTTTGCAAAGTGTTTTCAAATATATATTCGCCATTTACCTATCACGCATGATGATTAACAAAAACCGATTAATAAAAATCATAATGTGAAGGGGAGAATTTAGATATTTGTCGTTGGTGCCACCAGAGATAACTATGTAAGCCATTTTTTCATATATTATGTTGCATATATGGAATGAAGCTTCAGTACATGGACTTGTCTTCTCTCTAGTTGGTCACTGATAAAAAGCAACGGCTCTACGCCATTTGGCTCGATCCGTTGCCATTTGTTCCCAGTTATGCAGAGTATTTATATTTTTTAGCGTATCATACAATTTCCCCAAGTATGCCTAAACCAAACTATAGGACTTTACTCTTCTGGAGTAGCCAAAATCATCTTTCATCTGACGTTCGAGGAATATGTCAAAACAAACTATTCTACGTTTATTGGGAATAACAAAGGTTTTTCGTTGAGCGAATATGTAATTTGAGTATTTTGAACTAAGTCCATTGGCCACAGCTCTTTCCCTCTTCAAATATCAGTTCACTCATTTGTGAGAAATTATTTATTTTAAAGCAAAGTTTCTGGGCATTGGCTTAAAAGCAAAAAAAAATTGACTGCCTAAATAGCATACGTAATATATTAGATAACTTCCAATACTTGAAATAAATATAATAATACTGCGTCACGAGTGCCTATTAAATGTATTGTAAGACACAAACGAACGAACAATTCTGAACAGCGTGTATACCTCATCCGACAGGAAAACGCCGTGATGGTATACAAGTAAATTGTTTAAAGATTTAACTGACGGAAAGTAAAAAAACATGAAAAATTGAGAATATGTATGACTCGACGTATGTCAAAGATGCAAAGGCTGTATTTGTAAATATTATAGAATGGCGTGGAGATTTGTCCTCTCTTTCCCAAAAAGGGAATGACGTGATGATATTTTTGTATGGGAAATATTTACATATATAATGAATATGTATTTTTTTGTGAATTCAATCACTTAACAGTATTTTTTTAAATTTGTGTTATTTTAATTTAAATTAAAAAAAAACAATGTGACAACGTCGTAAATCATTTGAAGGAAACTAATATTTCATTTCGCAAATATTTAAAGTTCCAAACATAATGGCAACATTTTTCTCCCAGGACAAGCCGCTTCGCATTTGACATCTCTTTCATTTTCCACCAAAGCTTTAAAGAGAAGATTTTTCATAACAAAACCTCTCAACCTTTCATGGAGGCCTGAATCGTGGCAACTTATATTTTCCCTTTCAACGGACTCTTTGAGAAAGGAGTAAGATAATCCAATAATACCCTCAAGAAGCAGCCAGCTTCCAAAGGTCCTCCATTGACAAGAAACATTTACTCTTCCTTTCTAAATGGCCATACCCTTTTCAAGAAGTCGTGAAAGGAATTTAGTTTTTCAATCAAACTCACCATAATATATTTGAACTTCTTTAAAAGAGGAGAACAAAAGTTTGACTCAATGTATGTATGCTCAATCAATTCTTGTCAGAAAAGAAACGTCTCTTCTGGGGTAAGCAGACCGGACAGATCTCCCCACCTTCACACAGCCTTTGCCCCGTAAATTACATATTGTCATATACGCTTTTCTGTTTCTCAAATTTGGCGCCTTTTCTTCATTTCACCTACCATTACCTTCTACTCATTTCTTGTACACCATTCATTTCAGATATATTTGTATAGTGAGTCTTTCAGAACTGATTCTCTCCATATGTCTGAGCCATTCCCATTTTTTCTACTTAATTTTAGTTCACGTGAAGCCCTTCAATATGTCTGAATTGGTGGTACGGACATATTAAAGAACATAGCCGGAAGACAATATATTTTATTTTATTTCCATTATTTTGTACACATTGGTAAACACAGAACATCTAACATCAGTAATCGAGCCTTCGGGTTTAAAACCTCTGGAATGTGCACATTACTCGCGGTTCGTCATTGAACGTGTTAGCTATACGACCACTTGATGCTTATAAATATTGTCACCAAACAAACTTTTTTACGAGACTGAAACACTTTTTTCAATACTATCGGGAATAGAACCCAAAGCCCCCGGATGGAACTAAAGTATCTTAACAATTAGGCTACGGAGGAGTTTTACGTAAAACATCTGACTTACAAATGGTTATTCCTAATCAGGTCAATCCTTACTCTTTCATACACTGTTACACCAGATATTTTTCGCAAGTCATGCATTTCTATCGCATTTATTTTGCTTCTATCACTTTTCATTTATATCCGAAAAAAAATCAAAATATCTTAATATAACATAAGTGAATCCAATATCTTAATGTAAGGGAAAATTCCAATATTTAAATAAACAAAAAAACTAAAACACCACTTCGCAGTATCAATTTTGAAGATTTTGTGTTTGGTTTATTGACAAATTTTACAACTTATTACACCGTTAACAGTACCGTCAATATATGTCTCTAAAAAAAGATAAAACACTCTTCATATAAGCAAATACGTCACAACGAATCGAAAAAATCCTTATAGTAAGAGAGTGAACAAAACGAAGTGTATGGTTGGGCGAAAAACTAAAGGTGTGTATTAGGTTATAACAATCTGGAGACTGTTCACTCTGCCTATCCAATTAAGAACATTACGTGATCGTGATGATAACGATGATGATGATTTGATAATTTACAAAGTATCTGCAATGTCAATTAATTAGTATAAACGTGTGAAGAAAATAGTTCAACAATATATAAATTTGAACAAGGCGTTCAATATATCTCAATACAACTGGCAGTTTACCTTAATAGGTAACATAACTTCAGTACGAAGCTTCAGTAGGCGAACTCTTCTCTATTGATTTTTCCACCGAGTAAAACAACACGGATCCGCGCTGTTATATCGTATTTTGACCTTTTTAGCTTTTTTGACATTTTTCCAATTTTCTCGATTAAAAATAAAATTTTGATACACCAGTCACGCTTAGCTTTGCCAGTTTCTATTGACATCGAAAATATTCACTTCTCTTTGATTTTTTAATCAAATATTTCAAAGAAATTTATCTATACATACTTTTTCCTCTCACTTATATTTTTTTTGTATTTATGTTAAGTTTAAAATTGAATATTAAAAATTTTTTTTTATTATTTATCAAATATTATCGGAGAGTATTCGTTTGACAACTTTTCCAATATAACTTTTTTTGCATCGACCTATGATTGAAACATATTTTTTATTTTATTTTTCTTTGACTTAAACTTTGTTTTAGACCCATCGAAAAAAAAACTATTCATTTACATCGAGTTTGTGTCATTACATATAATTTTGCAAAAAATAGCCATTATTAATGTTTATTTTTTGCAAAAAAATACATTTAAAGTAAACAAGAAAAATTACACTTTTCGATAAAAAAAAAAAATTTGAATTTCTTTTCAAAAAAAAAATGAATTTCTTTTCAAAACATAAAAATTATTTGCTTTGACTAAGAAAGAATGGGTGAGAAGCTGTTTCACACTTTAAGAAACTAAGACAAATTATCATTTCTAAATAATGACGGTTCTAACAAATGGACAAATACATTTAAAAAGGATTTTGCCTTCATCCTACCCCTTTAAAATATTTGAGAAAACATAATAGCTTTTTAGAATTAGTTTTATAACGATAACTTTATTTGTTTGTTTCAATAATTTAAGGTCGCTTCGACCATTACACACTATCACGTACGTTGACTCCAAATAGTTCGATTTTTTGCTGGTTCATGCCATGTGATGCTGCCATGCTTCCTGATTTCATCTATCCAGCGTACCTTTGGTCTTCTTCTGCGCCTATTTATGCTTCTTGGGTACCATTGGATTATTTTGGATGTCCATCGGGAGTCTGACATTCTGGCTACGTGTCCTGCCCATTGCCACTTCATTCTTTTGCTCACCTTTATAACGTCTTCTACCTTTGTTATATTGCGAATCTAGGCTTCATTCCATATTCTGTCATATTCGTCGAGTAAATATTTTATTACTCATTTTACGAGTACATCATATTTAATTTTCCTTTCACACTCTTCGAATACTATGACTTTGAATTTTGCAACATTCATTCTCACGTTTTTCTCTTCGCATATTTCATACTATTTTCTTTTCAAACTCTGTAATTCATCTTCTTCCTCTGCTAACACTTCCATTTTATTTTAAAATATGTTTTAACAAATTTATTTATTTTACATTTGACACAGGTTTGACTCAATTACATCAAAGAATATGCATATTGCAAGATTTAAAAATGTCGTTAAAAATATATATTATAACAACAAAAATAAAATATATATATATATATATATATAGCCTGTATTTTGTTTTATAAATCATAGTATAAATAGGTCAAAACCGATACGATGGTTGTCGTCAAAGAAAGAATACGAGAATTGAATTTTGAATACAAGAGAGCGAGAGAGGAATACTTCGAAATTTGAATCTCGGTGGGTCCGTGATACTGAACGAATTTTAAATACCTAGCTAACAATTTTTGAACCGGTGTAAAAGGGGACGATGTATAAATGATTTATATAAACAAATTTTACATTTATGAATATATATTTTCATAAATGTAGAATTTGTTTTACTTCCGTGAATATTTAATGGATTGCAACTAGTATTAATTATTCCTAACTTTTATTTGAAGAAATTTTCAAAACAATCGTCAGCATTTCTGTTGAATTACTCTTTTTTTTAAATATTGATGATGGAATATTGTTTACATCAATCCGGCTTCCAAAAAAAATTAAAAACAATGATTGTAATGCAAAACATTTCTTCGAACTATTAACCTTAGCATTTCCCTACATGAAATACAATTGCTTATATGATAATGTATTGTATCGGAAAAGATTCCCATTTAAGTTTATTTATTTTCATCATCTTCTTTCAAATAAAAAAGACAATGCCAGGAATTTATGTGTACAACATTACCCGTTAAACCTACTTTATTGCTATAATAAAACATTAATTTGTCAAACAAAAAAAAAATATTATTTAGAAGGTCGATGCCCCTCTATATCGAAAATCGTAATATTTTTGTAAAAGTTTCAAATTAGATACATTAGAATCGATCCAAACGTACTCGTATAATGTTTTCTAACAAAACAAATAAAAGACACCTCCAAAACAAAATATAGTTATTTTTAAAATAGCTTTGTAGCCTTTAAGTTTCAACATTTGTCTTTGAATAACGAACATATGTGTATAATACATTTATCGATTCAAATTAATTTTAAAAAATATATTTAATTTAATTTTATAATAAATGTTATTTATTTAATACATGCATGCAAATTGCATGAGCGCATTTATTGCGTTAAAATAATTTATTCCAATCTACCAGCTTTGGTTCCATAATTATTACAGGTATTCATGATTGTATCTTAAACTTTGTAAATGAAAACAATATTTGAAAAAAAACTAATAAAATTTAATTATTAATCTCAAGGAAAAAGGGATTAGGATGAGAATTTAATAATAACTAAAAACGAGCAATATTATTATGTTATGCTTCTTTATGTCATTGTTAAATATCGATAAAATTGTAGCGCATCTGATTGAGCCAGGAAAATGGTTTCAAAGTCGAGCTGAGTGAACTGCACAAGATGATGTGTAGAAGGATTGTGATGCGTTAGTATACAAAGGAATCTGTTGTCACAAGTTCCATACTCAGAAAGAAAGTTGAATTTTTCACGGCATGGATTGTTGGATACTTCAAAGAGAGTTGATAGAATGTGGAGATTTATTCGATGTCTTAGTTTAAGTCATTTGGTGTCTGGCACGATAAGACTATTAATTTATTCGATGTCTTAGTTTAAGTCATTTGGTGTCTGGCACGCTAAGACTATACGGTAAATGTATTCGATGTATTTGTTTAAGTCGTTTGGTGTCTGGCAGGATAAGACTATAAATTTAATATTAAAAATTACGTCTTTATTTAGCGCTCTTGCGTTGTGAGTTCGATTCCCGACGAATTCACTTCTGAATTAGGTCTATGGACATTCTTTCATCTGAAATTATTTTTATTTTTCACAGTAGCTTTACAGCACCATTTATAGCACGCCCTTGGGGCAACATGTGTTATTAGTCCTCAGGGGTTTGTTTATAAATAATGTTTTTTTGGAAATTGAAATTAAAAAATATTGGAAATGTAAGAAGTTCGTGCCCAGACAGTAAATAAAACCATCAAAATTTCATTTATAATCGTTTCAAAATATGTCAATTGTAAGTGACATATTCACTAAAAAATATTTTTTTTCTGATAAAGAATCCTTTATTGTACTGCTTCAAAGGATACATCTCACAAATGAAATGTCAAAGAGCGGGAGACCAATCAATTTTCTTTTTATTTAGTTTTTTTTTCTCGCGTATGTTCCATAGATATAACTTTTACAGTATCCTCCATCAAACATCGCGTATCACATACTCCAAATGGATGACAAACAGAATGTTTCACCAACAAGAATCCTATTATTATATTATATTTATCGTTTTGTAAGGAATATAACATTTGTTTAATTTTATTACTCTTTTTTAAAAAATAATGTAAGAGAACCAAATATATTGAACAACTATTGCAAAAAAATACTATATGTATGCTGTAAATACTATATGTATGCTATAAAATACTATATGTATGCTATAAAATACTATATTTATGCTATAAAATACTATATGTATGCTATAAAATGCTGTTAAAATAATAGTTCACAAAAATATATTTAGACAAACTTGACCGAGAGCGATTGAAACGTGTACATACTCGTACATACATACCATAATTCCATGTCCCTCTTGAGGTAGAGCCTCGTAGTCGAGGATCCCCTCGCTATTCCAACTTCGATTCAGTTAGAAGGCGAAGTTGTGCCGTGGAGTTTTTTTTTAATGAGTGATTTATTGCACACTAACAAATTCGCCGGTCACACCGCTGTTCTGCATCCGATGGTACACCGAATTGAGACGATAGGAGCACACCGGCATATTTTTTTTTTTGGAGAATAGATATAACCGAAGTCATCCTTATGTCCTAGAATACTATGCGGAAAGAACAACTATGTTATGTCATTCGAGGGGAGTACCACAGCGTGAGGTTCGAACCTACAACCTTTCGCACGGAAGTCCAGTGCGTTATTGCACGGCCATCCACTTCGTGCGTGTACTGTAAAATAACATATATGTAGTGTAACGATGTATACTATTGTAGAATATGGATTTATGTAATTAAAAATGAAGAGCTTTCTAAAGTATTATAGTTTGAGCACGTAACATAGAATGAACAAGTAATGAAACGACAAAAAAATACACCGCAAACCTGAATGAAAGAGAACACCTTAAAAAATATAAACCAAAGGAATTGAGTTTTGAATGTAGAAAACGTTCGGAGTCTGGAAACTTAAAAGGTTATATGCGAAAAAGCATTGATGTTGAATATAAGTGACACCTTCACAAAAAATAATTCAATTGAAAGTTCCTTTTCTTGTTTTAATTTTAATATTTCCAGATAACGAAACTTCAATTCGTATAACTATTTAATAATGTGCATATAGAGTTTTAAACTTTCATTTAACCACATAATTTATTGATATTTTCTAAGTTAAGGTTTATTTCCAATGATTGTGAAAATATTATTATATTTTAGAACCGCGCGACATTCAATGTTTAACATTAAAGAATATTATGAAACATCACGTATTTTATCAGCTCAAGTTACATACTACTGAGGTTAGAGGTATAAAGTTCGACTGTAACATCGTCTGAACATGCGTCGTCGTGGCATGCGTAATATATGTTCATGCACGCTCTAACTTGTTTAGGCAGGAAACTTAAGTGGTATTTTGTAAAACTTGTTTATGGTCGAAATCGACCGTAAATAAATAAATTAAATCTATATTGACGGTGATATTTGAAGCTTTACCATTAAGTTGAAGCAATATTTAAAAGTACGTGCAAAGTGGGCGCTCAAAGGCACTCATGTAGTAAAACAACTCAGAAATGAAATCACCACGATGGCAAGGGGAAGAGAGATATTTCCAAAATTTTCACATCTTGGGTGAAAGAGCTAAAAAGAAGTATTGTGATCTCCAAAAGGGAAGCAGATTATATAAAGGTCTAACTCGTGATCCAAGCGCCCTTTATTGTACTTTATTCCAAGTGAATGTGACTTGTTGGTTAACTGTGATTTGTTAAATCATTCAATCGTATAATATATTAGGTGTTAACATAAGTTGTGTCCGTTTTTTTCCAAATTTAAAACTGAGCACCAAAAGTAAAACAAAATGGTGAAGGTTTATACGTCATTCGAAAGAAAATTTTCTGCTCTACAAGATGTTGTGTTTGCTTTTACGTTACATATATTATATTATTTGATTACAAGCCTTCAAAATGGGATGTCAAGTAGAAGAAAATGAGCATTTTCGACACCTCCTTCTGTTCACGTTCAGTCGAGGGAATAAAGCTGCCAAAGCTGCTCGCGATATTTGAAAAGTGTACGGTAAAGATGCTATGAATGAAAGGACAGCTCGTCGATGGTTTTTGCGTTTCAAAGACGGTAATTTCGACCTGAAAGACATGGAGCGTTCCGGGTGACCAGTGGACTTCGACGAGGGCCGCTTAGTTATTCAAGAAGATCCCCTTCAAACCACCGTAGTCAGATGAATTGTAGTCACATGACTGTATACCGCCATCTTAAATCAATGGGAAAAGTCCAGAAGTTCGGCGCTTGGGTTCCACATGTTTTGAGTGATGACAACAAAAATCAACGTTCGACAATTTCTGCTGGTTTGCTCGCGCGTCATCGAGCTACGCATGGCCACAAGCAAAGGTTCCTTTACCGCATCATTACTGGTAATGAAAAATGGTGCCTTTATGTGAATATGAAGAAACGGAAAGAATGGGTGAGTTATGGTCAACAAGCAACGCCCAGAACTAAACAAGGTTTGAATCCGCGCAAGACGATGATTTGCATCTGGCGGGATTGGCAAGGCGTCATCCCCTACGAGATACTTAAACGCAATCAGACAGTCAATGCGGAGCTATACATTCTGCAAATGCAGTGGCTCAATACTGCAATTCAACAAAAAAGACCGGATCGGCAATATGGCGTTACTCTGCAACACGCCCGCCCTCATATCGCCAACATTACGAAAAATGTCATTCAAACGCTTGGTTGGGAAATCTACCTCTCGCACACTCCATACTCTCCAGACTTTGCGCCGTCGGTTTCCACCTTTTCCGGTCGCTTTCGAATAATTTGCGCGGCGTTTCCTTCAATAATAACGTCGAATTGCGGACATGGCTGGACGAATTCCTCGAGTCAAGACTGGATGGTTTTTATCGCACAGGCATTGAAAAACTTGTAGAACGTTGGCAAGAAGTTGTAAATAATAAAGGAGAATACATCATTGAATAATTTGTTGTAAAATAATGAAGGACAATACATTATTGACTAATTTGTTGTAATTTTTTTTTTGTTGTGTCCTCTTGTTCTCTTCATTTGGAAAAAAACGGATACAATTTATGTTAACACCCAATACTTCAACATATTCGGTTCATTCAATCGTATGGTAATACTTCAACACATCCGGTTCATTCATTCATTCAATCGTATGGTAATACTTCAGCACATCTGAAGTCATAAAGAAGACACCCAGGGAACATAACCTCCCAGCTATTATTTGCTAATGACTATTTAAAGTCTTAGTTTAATGCTGCATTTAGAAATGTTCTTCGTATTGCCATTGATGTACCATTTCTTTCTTTAAAATGGACCCAACCAACGTGTTTAGAGACAATTTCCATGGCCTAGTTGGTAAGACGTTTCTCTTCAACCCTAGAGTTTCACGTTCGATTACCGATGGAACCAAAAAAAGAGTTCCAGCCTAGTAAGAGTTAGGTAACAATACTTGTACGTTTGCAAGTGTTGTTGTATCTTCACGTGCGATAGTGTTACCAGCACGTATAATGATGAACCACGAGTTTTGTGCCTCGTACTCTAGTGGTTTTAAGCCCGAAGGCTCGATTAATGGGGCATATTCAGTATGTCCGAATCACCAATTCGAACATGTTCTAACGGTTCACTGTCACTAATGTTACCACCGTTACCAAACGAATAAGGTGTGAATGTTTAGAGATTGAAAGAAAATTAATCGCATTTTAGGTATCGTCGCAGTCAAAGACATTTAGAAATTAGCTAAATCAAATATGTGACACTGACCCGCGCCCTTGGAGTGGTTCACTGCCATTAAACTGCGTTGAAGACTAAAGCATCGTCGTTACTATACGAATAAAGTCTGAAAGTTTAGAGGACGACGAAAAATGGATTGAATTTCAAAACTTATCATCTCCAAAGTTTTTGTAAAAAATACATTAAAAAAGCTAGAATCAGGTTATAACAGATTAGTGATACTGAACCGTTCTTTAGAGTAGTTCACTGTTACTAAACTACACCGAAGACTAAATCATCGCCGTTACCATACGAATATTAAGTATGAAAGATTAAAGGGCGATATAAAATGGATTGGATTTCAAAAATTGTCACTATCAAAATTATTGGTAAATTTACTAAAGAAGCTACAATCAGGTCAGTGGCACTTAAACACATCTTTGGAGTGTTTTATTACCACTAATCTGTGATGAAAACTAAATTATCATATTAACCAAATGAATAAAGTATGAGAGTTTAGACTATGACACAAAACGGATTGGATTTAAAAAATATATAATCGTTTAAATAAACGATAAGTTTACTAAAGAAGCTACAATCAGGTCACAGCATATTGTGGAAGAATGATGTGACAAGACAGCGCGCAAGATTCCTTCCGCCTCAACGGACAGAGCTAAGTTCGGGAGCAAATTGTGAACGACAGGGGAATTTCACATCTCATTTAGCGACAAAACTCTTGATGATAGAAATCGCTCACGAGGAAACTGGATTGTGAAGAAATAGATATTTACTGAAAATATTAGAAAAAAAGAATAAAATATAAAAATGAACTCCAAAATTAGTGGCCTTTCCACCCAACTCCAAAATTAGTGGAAAGGACGTCCTTGCTGCGAATTGAAGAGACAAAGTAAAAGGGGATAAAGTTTTTCAATTATTTGGGTGACTTCAACCGAAAAAGACTACATCGTCTTGATAAAAATAGACTGGAGCTTATTTGCTTTTATTAAAGCTTCAAATAAGCTTTTTTTAATTAATGATATTCTACAAAAAATCGACATGTCAAATTATAAATAAATTCTCACGTTTCTTTTGTCTTAATAAATATTATATTATCCTCACGGTGGAACGTATAGCTTTTCAGAAAAAGATTTACCTGGAAAAGAATCTCAATATTATGTAGGATCTTCGTTCTCTGGAAAATGCATTCTGAAGGCCTTCAAATTTATCAAACAAATTGTTCCTTCTAAAAATTCTCTTGAATGGCTGCTAACCGCGTAAGAAGTTGAACATCGTGTGCATCAATCCTTATATACTCCGTACAAACTGTTGAATTGGAGGAAGAATATGTATTTCTTCGTATCGTATAATAATAAACATTCAGCGCGTTTGGGATAAAATTAGTTGCAAAACTGTTGCCTTAACGATATTTATCCGTCAAATACAAAACTGTTTTCTGGACCGTTTATTATTTATTAAATAAAATTTAGCAATATTTTGAAATAAAAAAAAGTAATGGGGATTTTTAATTTCACTTACAATAAAAAAATCACTGCATAGTCTGGCAATCCTCAGGTACCTTCTAGTATTTTTCGAAAATAAAAAAAATACAATTTAAGTGTTTGATCATAAACTGTTCGCAATTTTAGTTAGAACTTATATTTTTACTTTGAGCACAAATGATTCATATTTTTTTATGTAAACTAGATCCGTGGCCATACATTATAATAATGGAACGTAATAGATAAGATTGCCTGGTTAAAGAGGCAAGAAATAAGCCACATTCCTTTCATGTCAAATGAAACATGGGCCAAGTATGTGTTCTAGTGGAGGCAACAAAATATTAAAAGCCCACAAAAAACTCTTCAAACACAATGAATGGATCAAATTTAGCATTTGCTGAGATACGATGGATGAAAAACACTGAGAGAGTTTGAAAAAAAAGGGAAAACCTGTAATTATCCAAAAAAAAATATTATAAATAGAATTTCTTATAAATAGACACAAACTATTATAGTTCGGAAATTCTAGGATGAGTCCGTGACAGCTCACAAATTGGCCACAATACAACCTTGTAACTATGTTCAGTAATTTTAATTATTTTATCAACTTTAATATAAGCCTCAATTCTAATAAAAAGCAAGTTATTTAGGTAAATACATAACATAAGGTTGTATTGGGGCTGTCACAGGACTCATTCTAGAATTTCCAAACTATAGTTAAACAATTAGTATTTTGGGTAAGAAAAAATAATTTACCAGTACTTTATGAACAATCCAATTCAACAAGGTGTACTAAAATAAATACTTAAAATTTCATTTTATCAACTTTGTACGACTTTGTGTTGAAAAAAACGCTCTCGTTTTTTTTCAACATCAAAAGAACTCAATAAATCGAAGCATGCTCAACAATTCTTGCCTTTTCAGTTAATTAATTTAAAAATTCTGCGAAAAGCACGCTAGCAAAGGAGTGCTGAATTGCAGATTCATAAGAGCGACCTCCCCAAAATCAAGGGTTTCAAAAACGACTTGAGAGTTGGAGCACGCACTCTTGGTTCGGGATTCGTAAAATGTGTTGCGTCCTAAACTTTGAAGATTCTTATAAAAGAGGTCTTAGCAAAGAATTTGTGGAGGCAGCTGAGGTGGTATTTGCGTGGGTGAAGGGACAAACCCCAACGCGTGGTTTTCTAACAAAATTTCAACGAGAAGATGAGATTGCTTTTAAGCATATTACGGTTAACTACGGTATAATATAAAATAAAATCATTCAGTCTTTCAGTGGCCACAAAATAACTTTTACAAACATGTTTTTTTTTTTTTTTTTTATTATTTTATTTGGAAATATAATTAATGGATTTTTTAATATTATGTGTGAAAAACAACATCCCTCAAATGACCACCATTTTCCTGCTGAAAAAATACAAGCTCTTTCCACAGCATTTTCCATAACTGTACGCAAGGTCGTAAACGTTGGATTTCGGCTCGAATGTTCTCCTTAAGTTCTTAAATTGTTCGAGGTTTATTTACGTAAACCCGTTATTTCAAGTAGCCCCACAAAAAAAAGTATTGTGCCGTCAAATCAGGTGAACGCGGAGGCCAAATAAATTCAGCATTTTTTTTAATTATTCGTTCACCGAAAATTTCTTACAGGAGGTCCATCGTTGCCCTGGCAGTGTGCGCAGAAGCTCCATCCTGTTGGAACTATACCTCCTGATTATCTTCGACTGATGGGCGTAAAAAAATCAAGTATTGTCCTATACAGGGCTCCGTTGATTTTTTCTGGCTGACCTTCCTCATTTTCAAAGAAATAGGGGCCGACAACTCTTTCAGCCATAACACCGCACCAAACAGTGCATTTTTGAGGATTCAATTGATGCTGATGCAATTTCCTGGGTTTCTCAGCATCCCAAAATCTGCAGTTTTTTTGTTGATGTACCCGTTTAAATAAAAATGGACCTCATTATCAAGTTGTTTAAAAAGTTATTGTTATCTCTGGCTAGGTGTTGAAATAGAATGGCGTACTGCAGGTGCTGCTGAGTATCTTGTGGTAGTAATGCTTGGACCATTTGGATCTTGCATGCAAACATTTTTAAATACAGTTTCAGAATCTTCTGTAGCGATGTTCTGGCGATGCCTAGTTGAGCAGAGTGACGACGGGTAGGGGAAAATGGATCCTCAAGGACACTCTGCCATACAGCTTCCACCGCTGCGTCAGTGTGAACAGTGCGCTTAGAATATCTTCCCGAAAGATCCAGTTCTTTCAAACCGGGTGATTTGGTTACGAATCATGTTATCGCTAGGAGATACTCTGACATTAAAGTGTTGCCGGTATTTTCTCTGAGTTTCAATAATTGAACATTTTCAGTGGCCACCCTGTATTTATTCTGATGAGTACTGTTAGACTTATACCTATATTTACTAAATTAAGAGAGAGAGAGCGTTGCCTCCATGCAACAATAAAGCAATAGTTTAAACACTTCTGACACTATTTCTCTCTCAATAAAACTTACCCGGGTCTCAGCGGCATATGAAGAAAATACAGAACAAATACTCTTTCGTCTCAGATCGCGATGGGCTCAATAATAAGTTGTACTAGGCCTCCAAGATATTATCTCCGGGACAAGGGGAACAACAAAGGAAAGACATAAATTTGTGATAATACTTAGTTTAATCCAATGAGATTTTAATAAAAAAAACTCCGCAATAATGCCGAGAAAAAATTATATATATTACAAAAGTACCAGAGTAGGCAGACTAATAATTTGGGCTTGCATTAAAGACCGATTCCCGCTCAATATTCATCACAAACATAAAGGTTATGAGGTAAGGAGAAATCAACAATGATAGGTTACAATACAAAGAGATCACTCACCCCACAATACCATGAATATCGATAAGGAACGATACGCGTAGTGTCTATTCTCTCGGAACTGCGGAGGAACCAGAAGATTTCCCCCGAAAACGAAACCGGAACGATGACTCTGATGATGATGATACCGCAAGCGTCCTTTGAAGCTTCGCGCTGCGCCGATACAAAACTCTTCCCTGGCCTTCGGCCTGGGAGAACGATTTCAGACCCGCAGTTATTTAAAGAACCGCTTTTCTTAGTTTCTCGAAACTTTACTTGCTTCACGCCCGTTGGAGCCAATAATAATCCAAGATTATTTCTTTGGAAATACTATTCCGCAGATAAATCCCCGCGTCAAGTCTGGACGGAAGTGCCGGAAGAACTTTCACAAAAAAAAACTAATTATTAATTCGTATGCTCCCAACAGGATATGATAACTCGGAACACAAGGTAACTGACCGATAACTTGAATGAATTAATTAATTATTAATTCGTATTCCCCCGACCGGGATCTGTCTTAATAACAGAACCAGTCGTCCTCACGGTACCGCTCGTAATGATCTACCGACCCTCTTGTCGCCTCACCTGTCCATGGCGCACGTGATGCAATTTCACCCGTCCATAACGTTTGTAAGCGATCTCTTGATTCGTCAAATCTTTGGTCGGGCCGTAATTCGACCAATCAAGCCATTGCATCCGATTATTTTTTATAAGTGACGCAATTGCTCTGTGATAGATGAAATTCTTTATACCGCGCGTTTTGGAATAGAATCTTCCAGAAACAAAGGATGATTGCATCATTCCTTGTCCTAATTACAACTGCGTCACGCTCGGACTTGATTTTATGCGTCATTATTTACCCGTCAAAATCAGAACAAAGGGAAAGTACGTTTTAATTCCGCTCGTAACGACGATCAATTTCGCGCGTTATTTTCCTTTTGGATAAATCCCAAACTTCTCACCCGTCTTTTATGAAAAAATAAATATACTCCTAACAGTACCTTCCCAACCAGTAGCGAGTCCTCAAACGATATCTTGATAAATCTAGTTTTAGCTTCGTTTCTCTTACTGTGTCTTTGCGTTCTTATCCTCGACTCAATAATAGTGTCATCTATTCCCTTCAACATTTCAACAACAACAGATATTTTTACAGATTCACTGGGCGAATCTTCATTTACGTTAAAGATAATCAGATTTGCGATCCTCGTTTTTATGTTTTCAATTTCAGAAATTGTCTGGCACAACTGCGTGGTATCTTGGAGGGATGAACTTGCCGAAGACGCTTCACCGTTCTTGTAAACATTTATTTGGCCCACCATATGAGTCATCGATGACGATAAGTGACTGAAAATAACTATCAACTCCGCCATCCTGGGCATTACTTTTGAAATGTGTTACCTATTGAATTTGTTGGCCGAATTCATCAGAACCTTGCATATTAGGAGTTGGCATGAAATCATATTATTCTTAATGTAAACAGAAAGATCAGATCTCCGTCAGACATGAATTTTTCTTTTTTTTTGCCACATCCATCCATATAACCTTTACATCATGCATACAAGACTCTTCCTCTTTTCAAAATGTATTCATTCTAGTACTTTCTATTCTACTCGATCATATTTCCCTCGTAACTGTTTCGACGTTACCTCATAACATTTAACATTTTTTCTACTTAATCAAACCATCTAAAAACTCCTTTCTAAATATTAAGCACTTAATATTCTCTCATTCCGCAGTTTTCTATACATTCGTTCCTTATTCTGTAATGTATTGTTTCCCCACATGTTTTACGCCAATCTTGCATTTCTATCACATTTATCTTACATCCATCGCTTTTCCACTACGTCCAAATTTCGCTTGTGGATCGTCAAGTTGGAAATCAAGATGTTTTTTGAGCAACCAGTTTTGCTTGTCTGAAAATGATTCAATCGGTTAAGACATTGTATTAGAAACGATTAACAGCCCTGAAAAATTCAAAACCAGATCCATGATTAAACAGATATACTAATGTTGATAGAAAGTATTGTAAAGGTCAAAAGTACCTCGAACTTCTTTCCAATCTCTGTCGAAAAATCAACAGTAACCTTAGCTTTAGCCGGATAAACAGAAAAGGTTTCAACCCCTGCTGTTTGATTAAGATTAATTTCACAGTCCGATTTGTATTTATTTAGTGTCCGTATCACGGGCTGCAACAACATGAGTTCAGGAACTTTGTTTGTGGCTTATAATTCCAATCAGACAGGCGGAAAGTTTCAAATGACGCTCTACTAATGTATTTTTAGGGGCTCTTTTACGTAACATATACATACTACGACAACTTCTATAGCCTTGTTAATGAGATGCGTGATTGCGTTATAAAAAATGTTTACAATCGAAATTTAGACATGAAAAATGTAACAGGTTGGTCTAAATTTAGATGTCTTTGTAAGACGCCTTATAAGTTTGTTTAAAACTAGATTTTTCTAGCCATAATAATAACAGAGCTCTACTGCGTAGCACAGATGGGCGTTGTATCGGAATATAAATGGTGTTGTAAATAAGGGCTCTAGATATAAGTGAATTCAACAATATATCTCTTTGAAACCATTGTTCAACATAATAAGAATGAATTAAATAGAAGGACCAGTCATGTGTCACTTGCGGACGGACCACTACGTAGTGGCTTGTCATCTTTACAAAATGGGAATTGTGAAGCATTCCAGCTGCGAGTGTGTTCTAGATGAAGAAACTATATATCATGTGTTTTTTCATTACCCTTTACGGGGCAGATTTGATTTACTAAACGCTATATCTTTGTCACGTTAAATTTATGTGGCGTGTTTTCTTTCTTCGAGGAACTTTTCCACTTAAAGACCGATTGTTACATTTTTAAAGTTTAATCAGCTGAAGCTTACAATTGTCTAAAATTGTATTTTTTTTTAATTAGTTTAATTATATTGGCTTATATTATTGCATAGTAACTTTGATGGGTGGCACAAATCATCCTAGTGTGGGTGGATTGCCTATTCAAAAACATACATTTACTTTCAAATAACATTTTTTTAGAAATGTACAGAAGTAGAACATATTGTTATTAATATTTAACTGAAAATGATTAACTACCGAAGAAAGAAATATGCTGAGAACGTTTTTTATCGGATTTTATTTAAAAAATTAATGTGTGATTTTGTACAGTAGAACGACCTTCGTGGACTGGTTAGTATGACTGCTGTCTTCTAATTATCTAGTCATACTCGTACATGCCCATCTGTTTCCCACATATGCGTACTTCTTACCGTCATAAGGGTATATTTATCAATTTGTTTTAAGCGTAATTTTTTTATTAGTTGACTTTTTTAATGCATGATTGTTATCTTATGTTAAGTAACATATTACTTTTATTCAATTTGTTTTCTCGAATGTTTTGTGGTTCTTTAATATTATATTTGGTTCTATTGTGCTGCACAAGAGAAAGTATCAATATATCAAAGCAACTCCAATGGGAATACATAGGGCTTAACTTCTATGTAATAAGGTTAGACTATCTACGCTTTATAGTCGAAGTCATCGTCTCCTCTGAGAATCTTGACATACGTGTATAATGGGGATGTTTGATCAACTTGGCAGTATTATCTAGTTTTCTTAGATCATACGTTTTTTCGTTCAACACTTTCATGCAAATACATCTTCCAATCAATAAGCTTTTCTTTCTGAATTATTATCGGTATCTTATTACATAATATTTGAGCAAATGTAACAAAAATGGAAAAAAGTAGAAGATTTAGCGATGAGCAATATTGTGAGATAAATAATAATTTAACATTAAAATTAAAGAAATAAACCCACCAAATTATACTGTTATTTATTTATTTTATTATTTGTAGTCGATTTCGACTTACTGTATTTAAATATTTATAATACATCACATTTGAAGTGTGTTTAAAACAAAAGTTTAAGATGTAAAAAAAATATAAACATGAATAAGACACTCAAAATTATACTAAAAAGAAGTACTCGTGCATACACACACATATAAATACACAATAGAGAAGGGATCAGATGGCCCAGGGCCGTATCCAGTACATTGGAAATATTCTTAATAAATAATAACACACAAAAAAATAACCTGTTTATTTTTTTTAAATCTACATTTTCTCATATGATTCACCTATTCAACACTTAGGATATGAAATCGGTAGGAAGTGTTAGAAAATATGAAATTTTATAAATATGCTTATTGTAATTTTTAAGAATGGAATATTGAATTATAGTTGCTTCACTAGTGAGGATCGTAACCTCCTCCAGACATCTTTTTCTATTCGATTCTGTAGACTGAGTTTAGAAAATAAGTTCATAGACCAGCAGTGGCTTGTATTGTTTTGATAAAATAAGTTCATAGACCAGCAGTGGTTTGTATTGTTTTGATAAAATCTCGTAAATTTACATTTTCTCCTTACATCACAATTTGAGGAATTTAATCTTCGTCTGTTCCTAAAAACATACATACCATCATGTCATATTCTTGTTTATATAGGCAGAGAAGACATAGCACCAAATTTTCCTATCACGGCATACTTCTTTCGTCTGCTTCACATTCATACAACTCCTTTACTTTTATTTAATTCTTGCTTTTCTTTCACGCAAAATATCATTTACTTGGTCTAAATATTTTTTTTGTCGTCTTCCACCACGAATCCCACTTAAACTTGCATTTCAAATTTGTTTAGTCAGTCTTTCATCACCCATCCGTTCAACATGTCTAAATGTATACATCAGTTTTGAGCTAACATTCATCCTTAAAAATTACATTTCTTATTTTGTTATACATTGTTATACATTTTCCCTTCATTCCTTGACTCTTATCATTCATTTTCCACGTTTCACTCCTATACATAAATGTTAGCACTAATATACTTTTGTGAACCCACATTTCAGCAGATCTCAACTTCGCTAAGTTTGAATGTACGAGTACAATTTGCTGTTCAACATCTCGTTTCACCTTTCCTTCGCCTGAATACGTTTATTCCATATAATAAAATTCTTCTAAAAATATTTTGTTTAAATCAATGAATGTGTGAAAGAAATTACCAAAAGAATTCATATTTTAAACCGTTGTGTTCAGTGAATTATTAACGAAGCGATATCCTCAAATTAGTGCAAAGCTTTTTGTTTTTACGTTGATGTTTTTTTTTTTGTTAATTTTTGAATTGTGGATAGTAATAACCCAATAATCGTCAAGCACAAAAACCACATTCAAGTAATCATAAAGCTTTTAACTTGTATTAAAAATATCTGTAAAAAGTAGATTATGAATATTTTTCATCCAACTTCCTTTATTAAAACCATAAATAAATATTTCTGTTCACATAATGTCTCTTGACTGAAAGGAAAAAAACGCGATAACATTACGATTAATTTCCTAATTGTTTAATATTTAGGAATGGTTATTATATAACTATATTAAGTTCCTTAAATCCCTTTGTCTCGTTTTATATAATAAGATCATTATTTCGTTGATAAAAAAATAACAATTTTCTGGAATAATAGACAAGGGTAGAGGTTTTCAAAGTATGTGCCAATTCATGTGAGTTATTCTCAGGGATTCCACCAATTTTTTTTAATTCGTTGACTTGACGTCGCTAAACGACGAGAGTGTGATGGAGGAACTGCGTTGCGATAAAACATTAAAAAAAATTTGTCGATATGAAACTGGTTGTGTTTTTGATATCAGTAAAGAATGAATATAATTTTCTGATTTATAAAGCTCAGAGAATGGCAGTTCAATATGTGACGATTGCCTCAGCCAAGCTAGGTTTTCTGCGATAGCATATGAATGAGGGTTGCTAAATTTAGATTCCAAGATTTTACGTGTGTAGTGAAAAACAAGCCCACTCATCTAACTTATTGTAATGATTGTTTTAGGATACCGTGTAAAAATCTTTATACGCTAAGGGTGCCGTAAAATAAAAAAGTTTAAAAACCACTCCGTTCGAGCTTTTGTCATTAATTTCAACTTCATTTATTCCAAACGTTTTAGCATTTCAACATAAAAAATCGTCCATTTTGGTGGTTGATTCGTTTTAGTGCTTAAATACTGGAAAAAACTTTCATGGTTGGAAAGACTAAAATAATAATTATCAATTGCCAGTGTAAAAAAGCGTTCTGCGTTTTATTACTATGAATGAAATGTTTTGACTATTCACTCTGTAACTTGTAAAAAGAAAATTTGAAACGAAAAACAAAACAAAATGTAAAAGATAATAAATGAAACTTGAAGACTATTTTGTATGAAAGTTAAATCCAGAGTAGCCATCGTAAAAGTGGTATTTTTTGCAATCAGAGTACGCCATGTATTTTCGTATCGCATCGTACAATGCTATATTTTTTAATTCACCTAGATAATTGAAATTTTATAAACATTCATTGAATATAACATATAGTATTAAAATGTATTAAAATATTTCTTATACACCGCATTCTTAATTCGTAAAAAAATGTTCTTAGAATAACTGGAGCACAGGTTTTCCGGACGCTCGTTTGGTATAGGCAATACCTATACTCGTACTATATATGGTACCTTTCGCAATTCTAAGATAACTTTGCTTCATTTTCACAGCTTTGCCGAAACACCTTTTCGAAGTACCTATTTTCTAGTAAAGCCTCTCCACTTGTTGGTGGATTGACCGGATTTTCTTTTTAAATCTAGTTTATCAGATAATAAGGTTATTTCCCCGCAGTGTTTTTATTTTGTCACAATGTTACACGCTTCATTAGAAGTGAATATCGACAAACGGTTTATCACTCAACGTCAGTTCAATGCACATCTAAAGATATCATCGAACCGTCAATCTACAGGGTAAATAAAATGCTGCCCTAGCAAGTTGTTGAGTTTTTAGTTTATGGTTATTTATAATGTTATATTAACAGTGGTTTTAAAAATTTGTTCGTCACCAGAACATATTATTTTGATTTTTTTTCCGTACGGTCGTACTCTAACGGTTAGAATTCACGATAAGCAATTGGGCGCCCTGGGTTTGATTCGTGACGAATTCACTTCCGGGATAGTTTTAGGTCTAAATTTACATTTTTTCTGTAGCTTATGTTCTGTGTACCATACTAATTAAACTTTAATAAATACGATTTTTTTAACATTTCGATTTCTGGTTTAGCGACCGCCGTCACTCATTCACGTTAATTACATAGTAGCACTCCTAATGAATAAATTGCTAAATGACTTGAGGGGATACGATACATTCGAATTATTTTTATTTGTAACTTTATGTATTTATCAATTTAATGTCGTAGAAATATTTTTATATTTGCGGGTATTAACGCACGTGTCAAAATAAAATATCCACCTTACTACTCTCGTTTCAAAATTCATAAAAATGAACGAAGGACATTTTCATTTGCGGTCTATTTGGCGCGAATGTGGAACGAACATCCAAGAGTTATCAGATGTGCACCATTCTTATAACATTCGAGATAAAATTGAAATTCCATCAATTTGTTCTATATAAAACGAAAGTTTAATACTATATAATGATACTTTAAATTTAACTGATTAGTGTTGTTACCAACAATGCAGCGTGCATATTGGCATGCGGCAATCTTTTCCGATTGACCAAAAAGGTGTTAAAGACTGGAATTTTAGGAATAGCAGACTGGAATTCTCTTCGTGTCGGAAGACAAACATCTTACCTACTCTGCTTAAGGTCGTTATCAGTGGCAATCCAGAGCGGACACCATATTTGAGTGCGGTATCACAAATACGGATTTTTTAAACTACACTTAATACACACGATCGTTTACTGTATCGTCGTGATACACTTTACACACTTTTGCGGTAGTAAAAAAATATCAAGCACCAAAAAAACATCGTATTTAGTTCCATCCTCAAAAGAAGGTTTGAATTAACAATGATCGAAATCCTCTGAAGCAATTTAAATCAACAATGATCGAAAAATGTGCTAATCTGTTTACATACTACCTTTTATAATATTATACATTCAGCACGTTTGGAATGAAATCAACAACTATAAATTTGTCCTTGTGACATCTATCCGAGAAATACGAAACTATCTTCGAGACAACATATTATCTTTCCAATAAATGGATTTCAGTGCAAAGTATCTGAAAGAACTTTATCGTCTGTCAAAAAGGAGAATTCGCACTAAAACTCATCATTCTATTCTCTAACAAAACAAAAACATACTAGTATTCGGCAACTAAATTTCAGACTTTGAATTATTGAAAAAGTTATGAATAATTTTCGTAACTATTGTCGTACACATTTTATTAAAAAAAATTATATTCCCAATGTATGGTTTAAATTAAAGCAAAAATATAACTGATTTTAAAATGAATAAAATCTTTCATTAATTTTCCCTGTCCATCAAATACTTACTAAAATATCAACAAACAATATAAAACCGATTGTACTTACGTCTATATGTAACAATAGGTCCTCTGCAAGTTACGATTTAATAGTTATTGTTTAATCAGATAAAAAACTGAAGTAGTTAGGATATTTTTATTTTTCAAATATTTTTATTTGTCAGCTGCGACTTCTTAATATAGTTATAAGAAATAAAACAACAATTATAACGAACGAGCGATACTAGAAACGCAGCAACACGATGACACCATAAAGATACACAAAGACAAGCACAACGTCATATTAAAAAAAAAACATTTTCGTCCTTATTGACGGGTTATTACTAGAATTTTTTTTAATGTCTACTAAGGAAGAGTAACGAATTAATTACCGAAATTAATATTCCTTTTTTTAATCCATCAATTTGGAAAAAATTGCCTTGAAAAAATACTCTCGACTTCCCAATAATTGCCAGAAAGTAAAATAATTTTTTTTTAAATCGTCTTTATTTACATATACTTCAATGCACCAATCACAATCTTACACCCAATCAACCAAATGTTTTCAAAATTGATCCGTTCGAATAGTGCCCGTCAACATATCGGAAATTATGTGAATGCATTAAAAAGCGTGGTGAGGAGACAATATTTTCTTCGGCCCCATTAATCGAGCCCTTTGGAAATACTACCCCACGTGGATAGGCAACAGATGTCACGCACATCCAATGCATGCGAGCATTGTTACGAAAATTACATTATTTTCCTTTTATTGTGTATCATCAGGAATCCAACCCGAACCCCTCGGGTGGAAGATCAGTATCTTTCCAACTAAACCAAGAAGTCGCTTTGAGGGAATGTGAAATATTAAACAACGACATGTTATTATTTCCCTTTTTATAAATAATAATATTCCCCTTTACAGAATGGCTATTGTGGAGAATCTCGACTGCGAGGGTGGTCTAGATGATGAAACTGTAGACCATGTATTTTTCGATTGTCCTTTATGAGACAGATTTAATTTACTAAAGGCTGTATCTTTGCCGCGTCCTATGAATGTTGCGTTTCTTCTTTCTTCGTGGAACTTTTCCACTTATACTATAGATCAATTGTCAAATTTTTTTATGCATAATCAGCTAAAACTTGAAATGGTCTAGAATATTTTTTTCTAAATAGTTTTATTATATTGACTCATATAATTGCATTATGCCTTGAATTTGATGGCACAAATTACCTTGTTTGGGTGGATTTCCTATTAAAAAATATATATATTAAATGAACAATTTATATAGCGCCATTTAGAGAGTAAAATCTTCTCAAGGGCGCCCTTTTTCAGAATTTGAACACACTTTTGTTAAGATATTTAAAATGTAACAAAAAAATACGTACATACATATAGTGTAAGGATAGGAAGGTAGTGGTTGCGGCCATTAGAGTACATACTCCCTCGTATTTGCATATGTTAATTAAAAACACATTTGGTAAGATAACCGCAGAAAACTTACATAGGGAAGACAAACTACATAGAAACTTTTGTAGATCTTCGGCTTTAGGTTTAGTGTAGTGTATTTTTTAGTATTCATATAACATATATTTTAATAAGACCTTCCAAAAAGGGTTGTCGTTAAATACTCCCTAGCGCTGTACACGGCACCCGTATCTCTAATTATAAGAGGCAAACCACCAAAAGCTTTAACATTGTTCTCCGCTCTATTAGATCGATTTGGAACAACCAATTTAGTAGATGAAGAAGAAATCTACATTCACTTCTCTTCGAAGAAACACCTCTAAGACACAGGTTTGAAATATATAATTTGTCTGACTTTTTGTAGATACGTTCATTTTGGGAGTACAACATTAAAATAAATGCGCTGGATCTGATACGGATCTAAAATCGAAGAATGTTCGTTAAGATAGAATAATGTAGACGCAGAAGATTGAAGATGCAAAGACTTGGCCATTCCATTTTAAAAGAAGAATTAATAAAATAAAATTAAATAAATAACATTTAACATTAATTCATACATTAACGTATAATCGTAAATAAACAATAAAACGAATGAGATTTTGTTTGAATTATTGCTCCATGCAACATCAATGTTATTTTCATAGGTCAAGAATATCAATCGTTGACCTATTACAATAACAAGACTAGTTGACCTTTCAAAAATTATTCGAACGAAGATCAGCAAGTAACTGGAAAGACTTTTGTGAAACGTTCAAACAAATTAATTTTATGATAAAAGTCATTTTTGTCATTTTATGATAAAACAGCTGTTACTAAGCAAATAAAAAAGGTTATATAACCAGGGAAGCGTTTGATTTTTATTACCTAAAATAAAAAAATATTTATCGAAAAGGATTTTTAAGTTCAAACCTGTCATTGATAAATTTAAAGATATTTTTTTACAAAATCCAAAATAAAACTCTGGTTTATTTCAATTAATTGAAATACACATATATCAAAAAAATTACAAAGTCATTTTGGTTTGAGATTGTAGCCGAAAAAGTACAAAAATTATTGTTTCAAAACAGAAATACGCCCAAAGTGTTTTATTATGCAAATTTCTAGTCCGAGCTAAAGTTTATTATTTTCCTCCAGAAATATAACTGATTTATGCGCATCAATAATTTGATGTGATATATTTTTATATTTATCGGAAAATTATTTTAAAACATAACGAAAAAAACTCATTCCGTAAATTAAAATACATTCCTTTGCTTTCATTTATAAGATCATGTTGAAATTGGCTTTTCATCGGCGCCGTTCAATTAAACTACTTAATTTCCAAAAGTTACACTTTCGTTATATGTAATATACTACAACATGCAGCTTTAGAAAAGATTGAAATATAAAATGCTAAAAAAATCTTACAAATCAAGTTTATGTCACACTCTTAGCGATGACAATATGTTACTTGAGCTGAAATCCAGAATTTCTAACTCAAATAATGGTGTTAAATATAAAGTGACATGAGAACAGGTATGGAACCCCTCAGGCAGTTTAATTGTAACAGTTTCTTCTTGAAAGCTATAAACCTTTAAATATGAGCATTTTTGCAACCATTCGAAGATCGACCTTCATTTTTATGCTTTGATTTATAAAATGTGTTCCCTTGAAACTTTTCCACTTCAAATCTGCCACTCCAATTCAAAATTGTTGAATGAAATTGGTAACATCAATAAATCTATATTCACTGCTTAATAACTTGTCAATCACAGATCGAGCAATCTTCTTTGATCGCGTGCTTAGAATTTTGAGTGCAGGGTAAAGAGAGGTTTACAGTTAATGGCATTCGTAGCTTAAAAAAGCTTTTCCATCTTCGCAAACATTTTGCATAAAAATTGAGTTTACTAATAATGCATAACGATAAAATAATGTTTATTCGGGTCCTGTGCCGGTGGATGTGGTCTAACAATTCGCATTCACCTTAATCTAGCGGGCGTCCCATGGTCAATTCCTGACTGATCAACTTATGAACTGGTTTTAATTTTAGACCGTTTTACACCTGAATTTATGTTTTTCTTTAACTTAGAACTTTGATCTTCTTACCATCGAAACATTGTATTGTATTACACTTTTGCTGTACACACTATAACCTGGTGGGCTTATTACTATGTGTTGATCTCTCCGATTAACCAAAAATATGCTAAAGAGGCCTTAAGTAAAAACTAGACTAGAATCCTTTTTGAAAAATCTTAGTACCAGTGAAATTTGAATCCGCAACCTCTGGGCTGGGCGACAGGCGTCTTATCAACTATGCCATGGAGGTCATTTGGAATTTAATCTGTCCAAACTGTGTGTTTGCTGAAGTGCAACAGCTTGCACACAACAAAAAATACGATGCTGACAATAATTCTCGATCACTAGATAGCCTATCAATACCAAATCGTCTCAAATTTATCAATTTATAAATCAAAATCACATCGATTAATCCTTTTGATATCGATATATGACTTCTAATTAAATCATGCATCATTATTATTTATTTGTATTTTACTCCTCCCTATATCCGAATTAGCGATATGAGCATATTAAAAAGCATGGTCGTGAGAAAACATTGTCCTCCACCCCGCCCCTCCCCGTTCATCGAGCTTTTGGATTTAGAACCACTGGAGTAGGCATAAATAATATTAATATCACCACACGTGAAGACACAACTAAACTCGCACACTTCTAGCGCGAGTATTTTAACCAGGTAAACTCGACCAGAATGGGACTTTTTTTTCTTAAATTTGTATGTACCATCGAGATTCGAACACGAAACATTGGATGGAAGTAAAACATCTAACCAGCTTTTTCAACTCAAAATTAGATACAAAAAAGTAAGATACTAATAAAAAAAATTATCGTTATATTCATATTTAAAAGGTTATACGTAATATTTTCAGTGGGAAATTTGTCAATATCCAAACCTCAATTCAATGAAGTTATCCCACGTGCCAATGGGATTTCTTTTAATTAATTATATCGATATTATTAACCCAGCTTTCAAAGCAAATCTGTTGACTATTGGAGAAAGCTGTTAAACAATAAGAGTGGATATATTAGAAAATTTCACAGGTGTCGCATAATTTAACAATAATTTGATTTTTTAAGGAATTATTTTTGTCTTATTATTTCGAGCAAATAACTTGATGTTTCAAACTGATCACACAGCTGTGTGAATCCTGAGGACGGACTGTACGATCAGCCCGAAAGATAAAGTTATCTACACGAAATTGTAATGCACAGTAATTTTTGTTTTTATTATACTTTTAGTATTCGGGAATCGGACTCACAGTGCTGGAAAACAAACGTCTTTTCAACTAGACTACGGAGGTCACCACAAAATTTCTTAAAACCACACTTTTCTGAAAAAAATGAAGGCTGTTAATAGAAACTTGCTTTCAACACTTGTCGTTAATAAAGCTTATAAAAATAACTATACACCACAATTATCCCGTAATTTGAAAGAAACGAAACGAATGAACTAAATTAAAATTCTAATAAATCCTATTTTCCAACTTTTTCAAAGTTTCCGTCTGATAGAATTATTTGCCTTTTCAAAATGCAGACAAAACAAACTTAATTTGTTAAGTTTTTTTGTATCTCTGCTGTTAAAATGTCTGATCACTTTTTAACCTGATTTAAAAAATGTAAGGTGTACGGGGTTGTATCCTGGACATTCGAATAGAGTTTTAAGAGCAGCATAATTAATAATACCCACCACGCCATGCCCTTATTGGAATAAACAGAGAGGACATATCACAAGACTTCCCTATATCGACACACATCCTCAGCCTATTCCACATACATACACCTTCTTATACAACTACTACGATTTATCTGATGTTTCTTCCTCTCAAAATATCATTCACTTGATTCAGCCATATTTTCCTTGGTCTTCCTTTACCACATTTACGCTCTTAATCTGTTTTATCAGTCATCATTTATTAATTTGCTCCACATACTCAAACCATCTCAGGGTGCTTTTTTCATCTTACTCAACACATAAACCTTATTCACATTCATCCCTTATCACTTAATTTCGTATTCTGTCATATGTGGTCAGAATACGCAATTAAGTGATAAGGTATTCTTCTCTTGACACGTATTTCTAGTATTTTTATAATACAGTAAAGAGTAATAATAAATAATAAAGACCCAGAAAAAATATTCTTCACAAGAAAATGTTTTTAATTTTGTAACATATATTCCGAATAGTACAGTTGAAGGGTGACCTAAAAACTGGAAGGGTGTCGATAAGCTTCCAGTTACCATAGTTTGATGACGTACACTTTGAAAAGATTGAAAGCAGATCGCTCGAAATACATAATTATGGTCGAAATAAAAAAGAAAGAATTTTTTAACACTGCAAAAGAAAAAAAAATTTTAACAGCTGATAAAAATCATTCATTTATCAAGCCTGTCTTTTTACGTATACATTAAAATATGACTATTTATCTTAAATCATGCGTTACTTGTTATCTTATTGATATTTTGTATTTTACTTTAATCCGCATTTTCCCCATATTTATGTCTTGTTTGATCATGGTGTTATATAAAACAAGAAGTAAACTAACTTGATGATTGAATATGTATGAAAATTTTCGGATAAACATCTCGAGTTTCCTCAACTTTTATTGGTTCTCAAAATATTTTCCTACCGTTCACAAACTCACATTGTTTGTCGTGAGCAAACTGACGTAATTATTCTTAACATAATATATTGAATATATTTTAAAAAGGAATAGAAGCATAAAAAGATCATTAATGTGCGTTGCGTGTAAGAAATTGTTATTTTAGAACCCTTATACACCTAAATTATTATTTAACATCAAATATTGATTTTTTTTCTAATTTTTTCAAGTAATAAAGTGTCACAAAAGGTTTAATTTCAAACTTTGTGTCGGTATTCAAATCCTTTAATTACATGTCTCCGTTTCATACTTTGAATTGGTTAAAATGTCTTAGTGTCTGACAAATGTTCCTTCCGCATACTTCTAGCGCATACTAAAAATAAATTATATATTATTTATAGTTAAGGCCATATACGCTGTGGAAGTCTACAGACATGTATTTATTTAACACTTTTATTGCAAATACAATCTGGCGGGCGTATTGCCAGGTGGCAATCTCTTCCAACCAACCAGACAAAAGTAAATGAAGCAAGTTATATGGTCGCAAAAATCATTCAAATGACTATCCATCCCCACGAAATCCATATACACATACGTGAGTATATGCCCACAAACCCCACAAAGACGGACAATCACCCGAATATTCCTCTTCATATAAAGTGAGATAATATCAATCAAAGGAAAAGGATGGTGGAGAGGAAAGGAAAAAAATATCAGGAATGAAACACGTTATTTTACTGACTAGAAATTAAGAGTTTTTTAAGTCGCTTCTTAAAGCATGCCAATGACTTACTATATTGGTTTGTGACTGATTCCAGAATCTCAAAACATGGACAGTGAAGGACGACGTAAAAAAGAAGAGTGGTAAACTGGTAGCGCTAATCCATTATTGGAAAGACGCTGAAATTTTTCGGCAAGATAAGAGAGAGCGGCGAGAGAGTTAATGATATTATACAATAGAGACAGTATGTAACATTGTAATATGTTTAATCAAGCACGGTTTATTGCACTTTATATAAAGTGGAATAAACAATTTTTGACCAAGGAAATTACAAAAAAAAATTTAAAAAATTTCACTGCACTAAGATTCATTCATATTTCTATCCTCACATACGTACATATCCCTCACAGGAAAGGCAAAGAGAATAAATATCCATATTCTTCTATCCAAATGCATAACCGCACCCTCCACTTTCATAAATATCAAGTAATGCACAATATTATATTATTCACACTTCTCACTTTACCTGCATTCAAAATTTGGTCCACTTGATTTAGTTAGGTTTTCCTCGGTCTACCTCTTCTACGAACTTATATACTCGCTTAGTCATTCTTTTGTCATTCATTCATCCACGTGTTCAAACCTTCTTAACGCTCCTTTCTTCATCTTACTTACATTAATTTCTGGCGTCTCGATTACGCCTTCTGTCATACATTTCCTCAACAATTTCTCAGTGCACGCATCTCTACAGCATTAAACTTATTTTACTTTTATCTTTCTGCCACGTCCAAGCTTCACTTCCATACGTCAAGGTGAGCACCAGCACAGTATGATGTATTTTCATTTTCATTACTATTTGGTAGCCTGGTTGTTAAATATTACATTCAGCGCTCCGTTAACATATTGATACTTTCAATATGCACCTTTTCTTTTCTACGACCACAATAATCAAGCCATGAGGTTTAGAACCACTGAAGATGGCACAAAATGTAATTAAAGTGTTTATATTATTTAACTTATGATTTTATAGTACTGAAAACTATTATAAATGGATCATTGAAATAATAGACCACAAGAGAATTGTATTTCCAACTTCGATGTATGAAAGGGAAACGTAGAAAAATACTAAAAGCAGTCGAATAAATGCTATTGAAATGCGTGCTCTGAGTAAAACACATGGGTTCATATCTGGCGTGGTCAAATAAGACAGATAAAGTGTAGTTCGTTAAGTAAATGATATTTAGAAAGAATGAAAAATAAAAAGTCACAGGACTTTTATGAGACGGTGGTTAGATATAAAAGAGGCGATGTGTCTCGCGATAGGAAAGTCTCACGCTCCCTTCTCACTGCCTACCCCAATAGGGAAACGGCGTGATGATATCGAAAAAAAAACAAAGAAGATATTTTATTACCGTACATTTTCTATTACTATGCTTCTTAGATGAGAAACACTTTTTAACACTGAACTATTTACGTATTTCATATATCAAAAACTTTCATTAGTATTTATACGGGTAACAACGTAATCGTTATATCATGGCTACTTTATATTATTATTGTATAGTAAAGTTGGGACATTTCTTTTCTTCCGTTTTTAACGATTATTAGGCGACCTTGAATTAATAAAATTGGGCATAGAACCGACTACTATCAAAACAAATAAACATTATTTTTGCTGATTGGCATTTTTGACGAAAATAACTGAAACTTTAACGATTCACTTTGAAATCTTACATAATAAAAAAATAAAAAGTGTATTGATAGTAATACATATGTTATGAAAACATAAATGTTGAAATTACTCATATACGCATATGCCAAGACAGTGGTAAAATATTAATTTGAGAGGGAAGCTATGACGAGGTATGGACTCATCTAATAATATCTTCCCAGTAGGGATTAACCCCCATCAATAGAAGGGCAAGCCAGGCCGCGAGGATGTTAGATGGTTTTCAGTCCACACCCTTGCACATGTAAACTATACAAAAATTATAACAAAGAAGCAGTTGATACAATTCAAAACACAATAAATACGAGTATGTACAAACATTGTTCAAAATATAAATGCACACATACACACAACCCCAGAGTCATAGCAGTGCAAAATATAAACACATACAACCCCAGATCCATCGCAGCGCAAAAAGAAAAAATAATATCTCAATTATTTTATTTCTTTTAAAAAAATATTTAAGTTTTTTTAATTATCTAAATTTGGGTTTGATTCGTAATTGACTTTAGCTTTATGGTAATCTCATTAAATTCTCATTTATGTAAGTTGGTTCATTAAATGGGGCTAGATATGTACATAAACTGCACTTCACCTAAAGGCGAATATGTTACTAGCACATACCGAAAGATCTGCAAAGGTTTTGTTATTGTTTGTCTTCCCTTGGTAAGTTTTTTGCGGTTTTCTTACCAATATGTTTTACTAAACATGTGCAGATACGGGACTGTACCCAACCTGGCTACAGCCTCCCCCTTCTTAAACTGACACAAATTATATTTTTTTGTAGTATTTTAAATCTCTCACTAAAAGAGAGTTCGATTTTCGAGCACCCTTGAGGAGAATCTGCTCTCTTAACTTCGCTAAAGAAATTGTCTTTTTATAATTAATTTTACTTAAATTATATCTCACAATATATTTTCTATATAAATTCGATACCACTATTTTATTTTATTTTTTAGATATTAAAACAATACAATAAGTGTTTCTTGATGTCAAAAACATTTCAAACAAATTAAATACACTCAGCACTGGAAAATAATTGTCAACATTCACATGAGATTTTTTTATCAAAAATACGCTGAAATTATTTAATTATTGTACACTATAATTACAATCATTTGATAATATATGAAAGGTTTAAAATTCAGTATTCTTAATTTTAAAGTTAGTAGATCATTATTATCACGCATGTCCCTATTGGGATAAGCAGATAAGACAGAGACTCTCTTAATTATACCCTAGCACACAGATTTCGCATATGTAACGTCTATGGTATATATGTACATCGTCATGCATACTTACCTATTATAAGAGCTTTTCGTTCTTCTATCTTTCAGAATTTGATTTATTTGCTCGTGTCACGTTTTAGTAGGTCTTCTGAAACTTCTCGTATTTGTTATACTGCTGCCATAGATTGGTTATGGTAAAATTTTCATTACTCATTCTTTCTACGCGGCTGAACCATTAGAATACTCAGTTCTTCATCTTAAGTAATATATATTCTTTAAATCTACATTATTTTCTAAAGTCCTTATTCTATCATACATTGTTTTCTTATACATTGTACGCAACGGTCTCATTTCAACCACATTTATCTTACTTTCATAACTTTTTTGCCACGTCCAAGTTTCACTTACATATTCTATAATGGTGGGAAGATGTATCGACATAATTGGTCACGAAGTTGTACAAGTAGGAATTAAAACAAAACATAGGTTAAAGTAACTCTGGAGAATCTAACATATTACTTATTAAGTTGAAGTGGCTTCAAACAATTTTCAAATTCGCTTTTAAGCAAAATTTGGAAGGTAATAAATACATTACGAGACACCATTTCTGGATTATCACAGGTTGAGGTGTGACGAAAAGATTGTTTACAAATTGTGCCTTGTGGTCTTCAAATGCCTCAAGGGAACGGAGCCTGACAACATCTCAGAGTTCTAAGTTTATGACACCTATCATGAACTTCGAAGTAAAGCGTTGAGATCCGCCACCTCAACAATGAATCAGGTCATAGCGCTAAACAGGACTAATTAGTTAAAGATTTTGACAAGGCTTTCTATGTCGCTGAACTTGTTCAGTGAAACAACATGCATATAAAGATACGCTTACTTTTTTCTCGTTTGTGCCGCATCTTTCCCTTTGCAGTAGTAAAAAATTAAAGGTTTAAAAGAATCACTTATTGGGTTTTATCTTCCAAATTACGTATCGGTCCATACACTTTCAAACCTCTTCAGGCAGGATACTTTTTGACCTAAGTTGCTATGTACGAGTATCTTACATTCAATAGTCAAATTGATTGATAATCAAATCAAATTGATTGCAAAAACAGCAAATTGAAAAAAAAAATGATTTGGTTAAGGTATTTAATATTTTAAATATTGTGATAATGAACTATATAATTAGTGATAATGAACTATATGTTATGATAATGACGATATGATACCTTTTGTTTGAAAAAAAAACGAATATCCTATTTTTATTTCCAATTCTCCAGATTTTCATCTCTGCGTATCTTTATATGCATGTTGTTTCTGAACAAGTTCAGCGACATAGAAAGACTTGTCAAAATCTTTAACTAATTAATCCTGTTTAGCGCTATTACCTGATTCATTGTTGAGGTGGCGGATCTCAACGCTTTACTTCGAAGTTCATGAAAGGTGTCATAAACTTAGAACTCTGAGATGTTGTCAGGCTCCATTCCCTTGAGGCCTTTGAAGACCACAAGGCACAATTTGTAAACAATCTTCTCGTCACACCTCAACCTGTGAAATTAATCCAGAAATGGTGTCTCGTAATGTATTTATTAGCTTCAAAATTTTGCTTAAAAGCGAATTTGAAAATTGTTTGAAGCCACTTCAATATAATAGACCTACATACTAATAATTTGCATGATCCAACCATACTTTCCTTGGTCTTCTTCTACCCCGCATTCCACTCAAATTTATATTATGTATATATACCTATATATATATATTTGTATTGTTAGTTTTTTTTAATTCATCCATTCTACATGTCAAAACCATCTCAGAGTACACTTCTTTATTTTATTCATGACATCAGCCTTTCACATTCATCCCAAATCATTTGATTTTATATTCTGTGATACATTATCACCCCACGTATACATCTCGGTGCACGCATTTCTACAGCATTTATTCGAGTTATTTCAATTGTTTTGTTTTTGTACGTCTACGTTTCACTTCCATACATCAAAGTTAGTTCTAAAATACTGTTGTAGATTATCGGCTTAGCAGATTTTGGTCCTACAGCATATATACTCGAACCGGACAGGTTCGAGTATAAATGTTTTAGTACTACATTGACTATGTTTCCTCTCCCTACATGGCGTTCGATATTCATTATCTCTATTATCTGAGATAATACTACCCAAATAGCAGAAAACCTCAAATTGCTCCAATCTTTGATTTATCACATTTACATATCGCTACATATCGGTGTCTTATCGCTACACGTTATTCGATATCTCACGTAGCTATTCCATTACCTGAGAAAATCCTACCTAAATAACAGAATTCCTTGATTTGCTGTAATCTCCTGTTATTATCACATATTTTACTAATATATCTAGAATATACACTGTTTTAATGTTAAACAGGTTAGTTCTGTAAAATATGGAAGTAATGCGTGCAAATTCCTATTGAAAATTATATTTCGAATTTGTACATCATTTTCGTTAATAAAATAATAATAAATATTATGTTAAAATCTTCTTGCGATGAGATGTTTCAAAGTTAAGATTTCTTCAAAACGCATCCAAATTTTGTCATATTTACAAAAGTGGCTTGAAACATTTCTGCGGGTTGTTTTTTTACCTTTTTAAACCAGGGATATTTCATTTTTGTCTTTCGAAAAACGTAGTTACGAAACGGTCGTAAATCTCGAATAATTTGAAATATAAACCGTAACAAACTACTTAAAAAACTAAATTTTCTTTTACTTTTACCATAATACTTGCAGTTTTAGATACAACCTCTTTTACTGACTTCCTAATTTCTCTTTTTCAATCGCTCTGATTCTAATTCATTCCAATTAGGTTGGATGACTTTCAATGAAACACTAATAAATTCAACATAATAAATTAAGAGTGACAGGTTTGTTTAGCTATTTGGTAACAGGCAGACTATATGTGTGTTCAGTATTTCGTTGTGGAAGCTTTTATATAAAAAAAATCAATTTGAGAGACTTTGATACAGTAAGAAACGATCGGATAAAGGATAACTGTTTGCTAGAGACGGATTTTATGAAGAGAAATAAGAAAGTAATTTGGATATGGTTTAGCCACATTGAGAGAATAAGTTACGAAAGAATTACGAGTACGTGACAAATATGTGTCTAAAATAAATAAAAATTGAAAAAGATAGTGGAAAGATACCTACAATTGAAAAATATTTTACTGAAATAAAGGTAAGAAGTATAAGAAACAGAAAAGTATGTATGATATAGATGAAAGGAGAACTGCGTACATGGACAGAAAGGCGTAGAGATCGGTCCTCTGTGTATTTATGTATTTTTAGTTCATATTTTAAAACAATACTTACCAACAATACCAAGGCATACGTAGCATCTTAAAATGTAGGAAATTTAACAATAATAGCACTCAAGCAATAATCAAATTTATGACAATGATGCATTGAGACAGAGGTATATTAAAAAGCTCTACACCATTTATGATGAAGTTGACGAAGAAAAACTTTGAAGATTGCTAAATCTGATGTGGCTTAGAAGAGTGGAGAGATCAAGGCTGAGATGGTCGGAATGTGTAACAGAGAACTACGGTGTACTGGATATAACCAATTAGAGAAGGGGTGCTGGTGAGATATGCAACAGCTGATAATCTCTCTCGGTTACTTTTTTGTATCATCAAACTCATCATTCATTGGGTATAAACCAATTGGAGAAGGGGTGCTGTTAAGAGATATAAGTGGCTGAAAATCTCTCTTTTGGATACTTTTTCTTTCATCAGACTCATCATTCGTTAGATCCGCTAAAAATACCTCTAATTTCCCATTTTCGGATAATTATTCATTCATATATTCAATTTACTTTTTATTAACATTCTGCAAAAAACATGATAAATACATTTTATTTTTCGTCACTAAAATTACGAGTGTTTGTCAAATTCATAAATGCATATTCAATTTCTAGTTCACATTTCACAGGAACAATATTTTAGTACCAACTTTGACATAAAAAACTGAAACGTAGACATGCAAAAACGAGGCAACTAAAGGAGTCGAATAAATGCTAAATAAATCGATACACTTAGAAAAATACATAGGGTGACAATTTATAACAAAATACAGAATTAGCTTATGAGAGATACTTATGTGTAGAGTATGGTAAAGAAAAGCACTCTGAGATATTTTGGGCGCGTGAAACGAATGAATAAAAAAATATTGACAAAACATATATACAGTGCTAATGTGAGAGAAATGAGTGATTGAGGATGACCAAGGAAAGTATGGTTGAATCAGGTGTATGATAGTTTGAACAACATGATAAAAATATTCAAAGAAATTGTTTGAGAAGGTGTATGTATGTAAAAGAGATGAAATATGTGTGTCGTGATAGGAAAGTCTGGCACTCTTGCTTTTCTGCCTACCCTGACATGGAAACTGTATGATGGTATGTATGTACTTTCTGGTTATACTCATATGTAATTAGCACAATTCTTTATAACCATTACACATGCGATATTGTAAGTAACCAACCAAATTGAAATGATTTGTACAATTTTCTTTTAAAACACATTAATCGTGGATTGATATCTCACCAACCTAAGTGAACTTTTACTATTTTGCAATGGATAGGTATACTCGTATTATTAATTATAAAAAGCCTGGATAAGTTCATTGGACGAGGAAAAGCAACGTTATTTATCGATTCATAACGATTAGATAAAACAGTGGTTGAAGTTAAAGAAAATACATAAATACCATAACACCATCCCCTTTCGAGGCAGGCAGAGAGGACCGAGCTCCACACTTTCCTAACTCGACACACATCTTAAGCCTCTTCCATATCTATACACATTCTCGTACCACCCTGTGATTTCTCTGATTTTCTACTTTTTCTTCTTTCAGAATGTTATTCACTTGATCCAACAATGCTTTCCTTGGTCTTCCTCTCATACACATTCCACTCACATCTACACTATTTACCTGTTTTATTTATCTTTCTTCATCCATTCGTTTTACATGCCCAAACCATCTCAATTTACTTTTTTTTCATCTTACATAACACATCAGCCTTTAGTTCACATTCATCCCTTATCACTTCATTTCGTATTCTATCATACATTGTCACTCCATGTATTCTTCTCAATGCACGTATCTCTACAGCATTTATTCGGTGTCTCTGTTTTTTCCATGTCCACGTTTCACTCCCACACATCAAAGTGAGCACCAAAATGCTATGTGGACTGTCCAATTCGAGTATATATATTTAAGTGCCCAATTGACATGGTTTCCTATCGCTACACACCATTCAATCTCCATCTTAACTATTCCATCATCTGAAAATATTCTGCCCAAATAGCAGAATTCTTTAACTTGCTACAATCTTTCATTTTTCAGCCACATATCGTATTTTCTTTTCCTTGTACACTTTTCTTTCACCTTTACATTGGATTTTGCAAAACTCATTCTCAGATCTTTCTCCCGCATCAATCATATAATATGTGTATATAAAAAGAATCTTATCCTCATTTTACCCATTGTGAGTTATTTTGAAAAAAAAAACGTTGCATTTTAAGGGCTTAAGAACCCAGCAAGTGAATTTCCCCTGCAGAAAAATTACCGCCAACTCTGAACTGTCGTGGAGGACCTGGAAATATCCTAACAGACTTCGAATAGAAGTTAAGAGAAGCAACAACATGTTTAAATGAGGTTTTTTGCGTGATGGATCGACTATTTGTGTCTGCGGTGAGAAGGAGTCTATGCGACACTTGCAGCAGTGCCCAAGGAGCCCGGAGTCTTGACTGAATACTATAGTAATGTCCAGGTGCTAGAATTCTGAGCATTATAATGCGTTTGACACGAAAATAAGAAGAATAAATAGTTTGTATTTAACACAATAACAAATTGAAATTTAGTCAAACAATTCATTATAGTACTCGTATCTTCATCATAATCCCCCATATATTCGAGCAAGAACACAGGGATGGCAAAAAACACTTACATTAAGGTCGGTCCTCAGCCCCACACTCCACGTCATTTCCTCTCAGGCCGAGACTATGTATCTCCTTTTCGTAATATTGGTACAACATACTCATCCATGCCGAATGGATGTCCAATTTCTTTAAGTTCCTTAACGAAATTTAATCATAAAATAACATATTATATTATCCTGTCTTAATATTTTTACACAAAAAAAATCTATGCGATTCGTCCTTCGAAGTTCTTCTCCTTTTTAGAGGTTGTCGATCATCACGATTAGCTTGGCCTTTGAGGCAGCAGCTCTGAATAAATGTATTCAAGTTAGTTCTTCTTCCGACTCTTCTACCATAAATTTTCCCCTGCATAATCAATTAAGGGTTGAGAACCTTTATCTTCTCGCATTAAACCATATGTCCAAAGTATTGTAACTTTATCCTTTTGATGATGGATAATACTTTTCTATCTTTATTCATCCATTTCAACATGTCATCATTACGAACTTTGTCACACCATTTTCGATAGCATTTTATTTTTTTCAATCTAGTTTTTTTGGGGCTGCCTGAGTAAGTGTACATGCTTCAACACCATAGAAAAGTACGAAGAATATATAGTAACGCAAAATTCGCGTACGTAAATCGAGATTGAAATCCTTGTTACAGAGGAGAAGCTTCTTCTTTAAAATGCAGGATATGTGATTATTTGTTTAAAAAATACAATCGAAATGAGTTTTATGAGATGGGTCCATTTCGCATCTAAACTACCTAATATAATCAATGTTATTCTCATCCAGACCAAGCCACAACAATACCTTATTTAATACTTTTAATGTTTATTCGTAATTGTCGAATGTTATTATTTTCAGTATTTATTCATAAAAATATATTGTAATTATATCAATATTTTTTTACTTACAATTGATTATCTGTAATGTAATATTTTAATCAACCATTTATCTGTAATGTTATATTTTTCACATTATAACATAATAATTATATAACTGTCCAGATCTACCCGGAACACTGAAGTTAAAAAAATGTTAAATATAAAAACAGATGTCAGCCTCACATTATAATAATAATTTAGATAATTCTGATTTGCAATAACAGATGTCGTATTTTTTTATTTTTGTAAATAAAATGAGATGCGCGCTACTTTAATTGAATTATAAAATTTTAATAATTTCTTATTATTCACGTCCTATTTAGTGTTGAATAAATAATAGTCGCAAGTGAAGATTTTTTAATTTTGATATTCAGCTGTCAGGTGATGTGTCGGGGCGGTATTGTTTTGTTGAATGTGGTAGTTTATTTAGGAAATTGATATAAAATGTGTTTGTAGGAGTAGTAATTAGTTAGCCCCGTGTTATTTATTATATTCACGCACCGTTTTATAACAGTTCAGAAACTTTATAAAAAAACTCGGAGATCGTGGAAGACACGGGTTATGTTATTATAATATTTGATGACAAAGGTAATTGAATTCTTTCAAATCATCCAATTCATGTATGTAATAGAGGTATAATATTATATTGCACATAAGCTTCGATTAATTTGAAGAATACTTTAAAATAATATTCAACAAAAACGTATTCTAATAATATTTCTTTCTCAAGAAAACAAGCGTCTTAAGTTTAACATTTTACTAATATATTATCTTCAGTTTAACATTAAACAAATATATTATCTTTAGTTTAACATTAAACCAATATATTATCAGCAGTTTAACATTAAACAAATATATTATCTTTAGTTTAACATTAAACCAATATATTATCTTCAGTTTAACATTAAACAAATATATTGTCTTCAAAGTACATTTCCGTTAAATGCTATTTTCAAATAAAACTCAGTTATTTCATGAAATAAAATACATTTTGATTTGATTTAACTCGTGTTTAAAAATCTAACTTAAACCAAGCTTATAGAGCATCTTACTTAGAAAATAATGGAAATTTCCATTTAGACCTGCTTGAAACTTTTTTTTACCTGTCAATTTTGGATTGAATTTAAATGCTGTTAAAATATTTTACTTTCAACTATATTTAAACTGAAAAAGAAACAGTAAAGATAGTTTATGTAAAGATTTGCTTAGTTAATTAACAAATTCAACAATCGGCAGGTTTCTGTCTTGTTTACTTCCAGAGTGGAATAGTCTGCGATCGATACGTCCCTCTTTCATTCGATAAGAACTTCAACGGCTTGTCATCGGGCCACTTGACTTTATTATTGTACTGACAACAGATTAAGAATAAACATTTTCTTTCTAGGGATGATTACCGGCTTAAACAATTTATCAATATTTTTTAGCACAGAATTAAATTTCCGGTATTTTGTCACAGAGAAAATCAATATTGAATTTTCTAGATTAATTGTATTTCAATCATATTGAAAACCGGTTTTAACATAAGCTTTTATTGAATTTTTTGTCCAGAGTATTTTTTTCCTATTTGTTTTACTGTCTTTAAATAAGCTATAAAATATGCATTTAAATACTATATGAATAATATTTATAGTACAAAAGATATTTTCGGATTTAGGTACCAATAACAATACTTTTTTCGTTAAATTTTAATTGGCATATTCAATTACTTGTCTTTAGAATGTTGATATGAGATAATGTTTAATATGTTTTCATATCACAATAATATTTTAAGCATCCTTATTTTTCTGATTTTTAGTGTCTGTAATATTTTAAAACATACTAATGACACGTTTTTATAAAATCGATTAAACCAATCCCTTTTTTAATGAAACTAAAAATAGTCATATTTCCTTTCTCATCTGGTTTTTGACATGTTTCTGTTGGCAAGGGGTGATCTAATAATAGTGTTTAAAAATAAATTATAAAGTAACGACATGAAGGTTCATATTTTAAAATTGATAAAAACGTTTTAAGTTGTTTAAAAAATAATTTTCCAAATTATCCTGAAATATTTTGTTAAAAATTAAAATATTTGGAAACTTTCATTGAAATAAATACAATAATAAGGTATTAACATTATAAATTAAATCAACTTACCTTATTGTATGAACCCAATGAAAAGAAGAATCCAATTTCTATTAAAATTCAAAGCACAAACAAAACTTTTGTTTTTCAACAATCCGTTACGTTTTGTTTATAAACTTTGAATGTTACAATTGTAGGTAGGATTAACAAACAAACCAAGAAAAAACAAACTCACAAATCAACTTATCAAATTTGTAATCCATTTATTTTCTAACTATAAAATATACACTTCAAGTTTTTACCGCGAAAAAATACCGTTGATAGTTGATACTGTGGAGAAAATCGGTTTCGTAGCACGTTCGTAACCGAGAACGTAGCGACTGAAAGCAGCGAGCGCCCAATCACTACTGACTGCTGAAAGCGCGCTGGTTCTACGAAGATACGACGTAGAACTCTTTCGAATCGTTCATAAACTCTCGCGCGCATATTTCAACAACTCCAAAAATATGTGCAACACTTTAAGACTTATTTTTATTCACAAAGTTCAAAACAATTTTAATAAAAACTTGGATAGCGAAGAAAAAGCAGTGAATTTTATATATTTTATCTCTCTGAATTCGGAATCAACGGGATGGCAAAAAATATTAGTTTTTTTGATAATTTTTTTTTATGAATAATAAAATATTAAAAATATTCAACTCTTCAACAAAACAATATTGAGTACTCGAAATACCTACAGCTTTAAACATTGATTTAAATTTCAAGTGTCTTCATAAATGACCCTGTTGGTAAGATTTCTGTCTTTCAACCCGAGGAAAAGGATGTTATTTCCGTTGGTATTCATTTTTGACAGGTTTTTACTTAAAACCTCTTTTACATGTTTTCAATTGGTCGGAATAAATTGCCAAATGAGAATAAATCTGTCAGCTCATAATATATACCTGGAAAGCGAACCACAATATATTATAATAAATTTTATAGTAAACATATGTTTGGAAAATAAAAATTGTAAGCGTTGCAAATGTTTTTTTGTGTACATTATACCTATCTAGTTTATTACTAATCTATTTCGACATCTAGAGACGTGTTTATACCTATCAGATTTATTACTAATCTCTTTCGACATCTGGAGACGTGTTTATACCTGTCAGATTTATTACTTATCTCTTTCGACATCTAGAGACGTGTTTATACCTATCAGATTTATTAATAATCTCTTTCGACATCTAGAGACGTGTTTAACAATCTTGAAATGAAAACAAAACTAGAACTTTTTTTTTAAATCTGACAATAAAAATATTTTAATATTGCTCTCGATCATAATTTGCAAAACGAGTTGGCTTATTAATCATATTATCGATCTGATTAATGGGAGTACAACGAAATGTTGATGTAAGAGAGAGAAACGCGGACCTGGAAAAGACTGAGAGGAGTCGAATAAATGATTTGAGAAGAATGCATGGAGGGATAATGTATGACAGAATATGAAATGACGTGTTAAGGGATAAATGTGAACTTAAGTCTGATGTGTTAAGTTAGATGAAGAAGAACACACTGTTATGGTTTAGCTATGTGGAACGAATGAATGAAGAAATACTAACAAAATAGATATATAGTGTAAATGTTAGTGGAAAGCGGGTAAGAGGAAGCCCAAAAAAGTATAGTTGGATCAAGTAATTGATATTCTGAAAGAAAGAAACGAAAAAGTTCAGAGAAATTGTTGTAGTTGTACAAGAAGGTGTATGGATGTGGGTTAAAGATGTGTTTAGAGATAGGAAGTGTGGCAAAATATTATCTCTATCTACCCCGACAGCGAAAGAACGTGACGGCGGATATATATATATGTATGTATCAGTCTGATGAAACAGGTTGGTTAATTCTTAAATTCGATGTAAAGCTGGTTAATATATTATTATGTTCTCATTCAAACCATCCGTTGTTGACTGCTTACGATGTAAAGCTGGTTAATATATTATTATGTTCTCATTCAAACCATCCGTTGTTGACTGCTTACGATGTAAAGCTGGTTAATATATTATTATGTTCTCATTCAAACCATCCGTTGTTGACTGCTTACGATGTAAAGCTGGTTAATATATTATTATGTTCTCATTCAAACCATCCGTTGTTGACTGCTTACGATGTAAAGCTGGTTAATATATTATTATGTTCTCATTCAAACCATCCGTTGTTGACTGCTTACGATGTAAAGCTGGTTAATATATTATTATGTTCTCATTCAAACCATCCGTTGTTGACTGCTTACGATGTAAAGCTGGTTAATATATTATTATGTTCTCATTCAAACCATCCGTTGTTGACTGCTTACGATGTAAAGCTGGTTAATATATTATTATGTTCTCATTCAAACCATCCGTTGTTGACTGCTTACGATGTAAAGCTGGTTAATATATTATTATGTTCTCATTCAAACCATCCGTTGTTGACTGCTTACGATGTAAAGCTGGTTAATATATTATTATGTTCTCATTCAAACCATCCGTTGTTGACTGCTTACGATGTAAAGCTGGTTAATATATTATTATGTTCTCATTCAAACCATCCGTTGTTGACTGCTTACGATGTAAAGCTGGTTAATATATTATTATGTTCTCATTCAAACCATCCGTTGTTGACTGCTTACGATGTAAAGCTGGTTAATATATTATTATGTTCTCATTCAAACCATCCGTTGTTGACTGCTTACGATGTAAAGCTGGTTAATATATTATTATGTTCTCATTCAAACCATCCGTTGTTGACTGCTTACGATGTAAAGCTGGTTAATATATTATTATGTTCTCATTCAAACCATCCGTTGTTGACTGCTTACGATGTAAAGCTGGTTAATATATTATTATGTTCTCATTCAAACCATCCGTTGTTGACTGCTTACGATGTAAAGCTGGTTAATATATTATTATGTTCTCATTCAAACCATCCGTTGTTGACTGCTTACGATGTAAAGCTGGTTAATATATTATTATGTTCTCATTCAAACCATCCGTTGTTGACTGCTTACGATGTAAAGCTGGTTAATATATTATTATGTTCTCATTCAAACCATCCGTTGTTGACTGCTTACGATGTAAAGCTGGTTAATATATTATTATGTTCTCATTCAAACCATCCGTTGTTGACTGCTTACGATGTAAAGCTGGTTAATATATTATTATGTTCTCATTCAAACCATCCGTTGTTGACTGCTTACGATGTAAAGCTGGTTAATATATTATTGTGTTCTCATTCAAACCATCCGTTGTTGACTGCTTACGATGTAAAGCTGGTTAATATATTATTATGTTCTCATTCAAACCATCCGTTGTTGACTGCTTACGATGTAAAGCTGGTTAATATATTATTATGTTCTCATCCAAACCATCCGTTGTTGACTGCTTACGATGTAAAGCTGGTTAATCTATTATTATGTTCTCATCCAAACCATCCGTTGTTGACTGCTTACGAACTTACGAACTCGTATTATCTAAGTTGTCGGAAACCTTAATCCGATAAGCAAAGTATTTTTAAAACTGTCTGATTTCAATTCTAAAGAGAAATCGGGCTGATTTATTTGTAACTAATTATATTTCTACTTAACATATCTTGTCTGCTTCTCTAGTTCATTATTTTCTTTTAAGCATATTTAAACATATTTAACCTTTATGAAATACGTAGTCATTGAAAGCTCAGCTTTAGTCTGCCCGTACTTCGCTGAAATTCAATAACATCCATACTAGAAACAATACAACAAATTAGTTTTTTATGAGGTACCATCGGAAATTTAATTCAAAACTCCCGAGCTGAAGACTTGAAGTAGAGTGGATAATTATGAGGAATTATCGGATATGTTATATTATTTTAGCTTATATGTTGAGTAAGATGAAGGAGAGCACACTGACATGGTGTGAGAGGAAGACCAAGGAAAGTATGGTTATATCAAGTGATTAATATTTTGAAAGAATGTGACATAGAAAGTCAGGAAAATCTTAGAAGTTGAATGGATTTGGAGGAGACTAAGGATGTGTGTCGAGATAGGAAAATCTGATGATGTGTCCTCTCTGGCTACCCCGACAGGTAGATGGAGTGATAGTATGTATGTGTGTATGTTATTTTGGAAGAAAAGGATTTTATGTGTATTTTATTAGCCACTTACAAAGGCAGTAGTATTTTAAAATTTCACCAATAGATCTTTTATGTTGAAATAATAAAAATATCTATACAAACCAAGAAATAGGTTTATCGGTGCCAAAGTTTGTTAAATGGGATAATTCTAATGAAGAAAAGTCTTTTAAATATTCTGATTTTAAATATATGTACTTTCATATATCATTTCATCTGATTTATTTAGTGACACGAGTATATACTGATTTTATAAATTAAAAATCCTATTTTGTGGAGTTATTTTTTATATGAAACAGAGCAATGCTAGTAACATATTCTATTTGCTTTTGTTTTATTAGAGTATTAAACGATCTCCGTAGCTTAGTAGATAAGACGCTTGTCTTTTTAAGACTTATTGCGAAAAACCAGCCTAGAATTATTTATATTTTTAGGTAGAACGCTTGACTTCTAAACCAAAACCCTGAAACATACGAGTATGTTAACTCAAGTTTTATTGTACTAAGTTACGGAGGTCATCAGGATGTTTTTGTTGTTAGTTTATTAAAAAATTTAAACAGTTAAACCTCTTACACGGATAATTTGGACTCCTATCAGCTTTTCTCTTTTTTTCTTGGTGACAGTTAACCTGAGGTGGCATTTGTCGTTTTCCTTTTTTTTCTGCTATATATTTATTTTCATGTATTTTTTTAGTCTACATGTACAAAGGTGCGAGCTGAAAAACTCTGGTGTCCTCTCGGCTGTGCTCGCCCTATATTGGGGGGGGTGTATCTTTGCCGGGAGGGTGTTATGAGATGAGCCCAGACCTTTTGACAGTTTCTCTCTTAAATGTATTTTCTCTTATTTATCTTGAGCTATACGAGTATATGTGATTTTGGAATGTATGGAAATATGTATCATACATAATATGTTGCTATCATTAAACCTATATTTATTTATTTGATTGCTGTTGGAAAGTACCTCATTATAAATTCATTTTAAGAATGACATTCAAAAAGATAGAAAATTACTGGAATTTAAAATCTCTAAAATGGCCTCCTGACAGGAACAGACCACGGGGTCAACTATAATGAAGAAAAATATAAATACGATGCCATCAACAGTCAAAGACACGTAGAATATATGTGATTTACTGAATAAAAAAAAATATTAGACCGTGCCAGTCATTCGGAAAAAAACGGAAATGTTACCGAATAGTTCCGCAAATGCAGGTCCAAAAGATTTTAACCTAAACAAATTATAGCATATATGGACAGATACCACGCCGACCACGCCCACCGCTTGGTCAGGTGATATTACTATTAAATGGAAATACTTTTACCCTCAATAGTATGTCACATTGAATCGGTATAAGACGAAGCTTCAATCAAAAAAGAACTTTTGAAAGAAACTTGATTGTATTGTATTATACTTTCGTTGTGTTCAGTACAATCGGGCGGACTTATTGCCATCTGGCAATATCTTCCAACCAACCAGAAAGATTTTAAAGAATTCTTAAGTGAAAACCAGACCGAATTCCTTTTTAACCAAATCTGGGTTCCAACGGGAATCGAACACAATCTCCAGGCTGGGAGACAAGCGTCTTACCAACTAGCTCACGGAGGTTGTCTTGGTATTTTGATATAACTTCTTCCGTCAATATCTCGTCAAAACTATCAGGACAATTATTTCTGTGAAACCCTAACAATATTATTATTTAAAACATGTGCTGTACCACATCATGGGTTTATTGCAAAGTGGCAATCTCTTACAACCAATGAGGAAGATTCACCGTTTACCAATTGGTAAACAATGGGTCAACTTATATTTGTTAAGGATTACGATTCACAAATTCAATCATTTGATTTACTTCCGTCATTATTACTTCCGTCAATAATGACGGAAGTAAATCAAATGATTGAATTTGCAATCTTTTTACACGGGCTGTTTATTTATTTATGTTATAAAGCTTACATAAACATATTAAATCTAATTATATAGAAAGGTTAAAGAAAATTATATCTACAGTAACAATAAATAAAAATTAATAAATAAGAAATGCTTGTTAAGCCGAAGCAATTAACTCCCATTACTAAGAAATATTAAAATGCTTTCTTGAAAAACATTTTCGAAATGCTGAAGATATTATCCGAGGCTCGATTTAAAAGGGACAGCCCGTGAAACGAAGTTAGACCAAATGGCAAGTTAATTTTACTTATTACAGGTCTAAATCGATCAATATTTCTGTACCTCGAATAATTGTCCGGAGCATAAAACCATTTATTTTCTAACATAGTTGGATTATATGTTGCTTCCATCAGCGACTTAAATATAATTATAAAGAGATGCCCTTAAGTCCCTCCTCATGCTTTTTTGTTTAATTTTATTTTATTTTACATTTGATACATGTTTAACCCGATTACATCAAATAACAAGAAATAAATAAAATCTCTGTCAAGTAACTCAGTTATACATTCAAAGTATTGTACAAAACTACTTTCCCGGACAACCTATTAAAATAAACTCCCTAGTCAACCAGCATGTCTGCATCATCGATATGAAATGTTGAAGTTTTCTACACGAATGAATGAAGCTTTAATAATTTTTTTGCGGTATCAATACAACAAAAATTAAGTAGTCTCAGTGTATTTTCATTTGTTAAAACTAGGTTAAACTTTCTTTATATATTTTTTACAGGTAAGAAGTTATTAAATCAAGAAATTAAAAGCGTGACTTCATAAAAAAACCAAGTACAAACTTGTATCATGTAATTAGCAGTAATTATGTAATTTCATTTTGCATGAAAAAGAAAAACTGCCACATAATATATTTTAACTATTAATTTCAAAGTTTTATTAACACGCCATTATAATTACTATTGCACTTGAGCTGTAAATATTTTAAATAAAAAAACAACCCATTTCCTATTGCGAAGTTATAAGAAAAAATAATTAAACCATTTTATATTCGTGAAGGAAACAAACTTCCTCGATTATTTGCATCGATGGGACATGCACTTGCTGAGCAGCGCCTCACTTCTTACGAAAATGGCTCGATCATTGGTTTGCCTCAAAAGAGCAACCTTTTTTTGGCGTGGCATCTACAAATTGCCAGAGAGATGGAAAAAATGTGTAGCTAGCGATGGGCAATACTTTGAATAAAATATTTTTCACTATTTTCATACAATAAATGTGTATTTTATATAAAAAAAAACTGGTTTCATATTTACAGACCTGATACATACGAGGGTCATCTAGAAAGTAAGGTTACAACATTTATGTAGGATCGAAAAATGCTTGTATTTAATTGAAATTCACAGGATACTTCACAAATATATTAAACTATTTTTCAACGTAATTGCCGTCGAGATCGAGACATTTCTGTAGTCGGGGCACCAGCTTTTGTATGCCAGTGTCATAGACCTCCGCCGCCAGCTCTTTCAGCCACTTCTTCACAGCTTCCTCGACTTCCTGATCGTTGGAAGATTATTGGGGTGTAGTGACACACTCACGTCTCATCCCCCGTCACGATAGAGTCCAGAAAAGCTTCTCCCTCCTGTGTAAAACGATCCAAAAATTCACGCGCGGTCATTTCGCACATGTTCTTCATTCAATTTTTTGCACAAATTCTTCAGAAATCACTGCCTTGCCTCGTCGTGAGTATCAGTACGGCCTTCTCTGAACAACCTAACCCACTTCGTGGCATGTTTTCGACTCATCACATCACTACCATAAACTTTCACGAGCTTCCGATGGATATTCTCGGCGGTATTGTTCTGCAAAGTCAAAAAATGGATGACCTAGCGGATCTCGGACGGACGGGAGGTGGCGGGAGCGCGCGACAACCTCTCCATCGGAAGAATTTACTGTGACTGAACAAAATGGCTGACAAAGGTAGTTCTATTTATATGGGCGACACGGCACATCAAGCAACTCGGCCCAGGACTACTGTTATCTAGTGAGATACTATGGAGTTAAACTATTTTACAACTAAACTACATAGTTTACAACTAAATGAATATTTACAATAAGATGATAGTTAAATGTATGTGAGCGAGCGAATGATTTAAATTTAATTTTCTATCGATATTTATCATATATATTATACATATATTTTATTACAGGTTAATTTTGTTTTTGTTAATAAAATGAGTGATGCTATTCAATATGGACATTTGAGGCTCAACAGGTGGGGAAGATTTGCGGGGAGTAATATTTTTATTTGTTTTTTAAAGGTCAAAGGGAAAGTATTCAGAGAACTGGAGAAAAGGATATGTTCAAGATCTCATCCTTTACTTGTATTTTTCTACTTTTTAATAGATTGTCTCTCAATCAAACCGATCCGTTTCCTTCACACTTTGAAATGTCAAACTCTGACAGTTCCCATTTCGTTTTAAATTTCGAGTCGTAGCGGACTCGAAAATCAACCAAAACGGGGCTGGTTATAAAACATTTTGGCGTCAATGTTTAAAAATTGTAAAACATTTTTGAAAACGCACGTATATAATTTAAATATGTACTCAAATAGCATACCTATCGCTTATTTATTTCTATCGTACCCATTATTATAAATACTTTTCAACCCATTATTATTATTACTAACAATAATAATAATGTATACGTGTATATGTTTCTACGTTTCATCACCAGGCCAGACCGTACGGTCAATAAGGAGTATTATCTTGAGATTTTAGGCAATTTGCGTGAGGTGATCCGAATAAAATGATCAGAATTGTGGGCAAACAACTACCTACGGGATTTTGCACCATGACAACACACTGGCTCACACTTCACTATTAATTTGTAAAATTTTCACCAAAACCAACTCCGTTGTGATGGCACAGCTCTGATTATTTTATTCAGTTTTTAGTTCATATTCATCTTTCCTAAGTACGTTTTATATTCTGTCAAACATTAACTCTTCACATATTTTCTCATAGTTACTTGACTTCTGTCATTCCTCTAACATGCCCACTTTCAATTTGCAAACATCAAAATTATTACCCATTTACCGTGTGAATATTTTGAATTCTCTTTATTATTTTAAGTGGTATTTAACACACTATGTTATACGAGTATATTATTCAACATACTCAGATTCATCTGGAGGGAATCGTTTGTGATACTCTTCAAGTAGCTCTTTATACTCGTACTTCTGATGTTCCTTGTTGAATTGGACTCTCAATATTGTGCGTTTTTCTGGACTTACACTTTTTCATCTCAAGAATATCTCTTTCATTCTGTCCTGCGAAACAAATATAATGATCATTACAATAATACATTTTCACTCAAATTATTAGCATTCAAGTTAAGGAAGAAGAATCCCGGTGGATTCACTTCCGACTGGTTTTACTCTTAGACCTTTTTTCATTTGAATTGGTTTTTCTGTACTTTATCAGCAACTTGATATAAATTCTAAGAGCACAATTAAGCAACAAAAATTGTTCCATATAAATCTGCAAAACTGAAAGGCTCCTGCATATTGAACCAATTATCATGTTACTTTGATCTCCCTAACATCGGACCTTTGTGTTTGATTGTCATGACTGGTCCAATATACCCACAGGCGGCATTATCCATGTATAGCTTTATCCATACATATTAAAAATTCTCCTCGATTGCAAGGATTGCATATCATCATAAAATTTATAATCGGCAATTTTATAAAATTTATAGTGGCAGTTTGTTATGAATCGTAGCACCCTTCCGGTGGTTCGTATCAAACGGCTCCAGCCCGCAAACCGCTCCAGTCGCGGTAGCGCCGTCTTGATCGCGCTAGTGACACCAATGTGTTTCACTTTCCCTTTCATTGTCAAGGGGGCGTGGTCCGGCTTCAAACGCGACCTCTCCGCTCGCAATTTCCCAGGCTCGTGCGATTTCAACGCCACAGAGCGCGGTGGGTTCTGTCGCACCGCCGTTTCTTTCCATGACGTCTCGCGCTTCTTTTGTTTGGCGACGACGTCATCCATCTTGGCGCGACGTGTCGATGAGGATCGCGCCTTGATGTCCCATCTCGGCACATCCGCCGGTTCTCGGCGCCCCGCTCGTCTGGCGGCCACGCGTTGTCTTTCTTCCGGAAAGAGGCGCGCATTGCGCAATTTCGATTTGCTCAATGTCCTTTGTGCAATGTTATTTTGCGCAATATTGGTTTGCGCAATGTCCCGTAGGCAGAGGACGAGTCGTAGTTCCAACTTCCGTTCGGCGTATTCGTGTGTCAGCTCGCACTGTTGATGCGAACCCCAGTGCTCCGACATCGAAATTCAACATAGTCCTCTGGCTTCTTGTTACATCAGTGGGTAAATCCTTGCCCACATGGGTGACCCACCCCAGGGCGGTGCGTGAGGTAATGCGACCATCCTCGCGTTTGACTTCTCGATAATTATCTCGGGTTTGACTTCTCGCATCCGCTCCAGACTGGCCTCCAGGGATTGCACAAGCTGCCGAGGGAGATCCAATTTCTCCATTGTACTATTATTATGTACTATTATTGTGTATTATTGTTATTACTCGTTATTATTGTTAATAATAATAATGGGTTGAAAAGTATTTATAATAATGGGTACGATAGAAATAAATAAGCGATAGGTATGTTATTTGAGTGCATATTTAAATTATATACGTGTGTTTTCAAAATTCCTGATGGCTGGCAATGCAGTGTACGGCGATGCGTTCGTCTGCAATTACCGACGCCGCATCTCTGTCTCTTACAGTCAGGAGCTCGATGCGTGGATTCCAGGCAGTTGAAACATAGCTTAGCTGTCATCTCAAATTTATTTATTACGTTTCTGCGCGAACTGCTAGTATGACTGGTATGTATTTATGGTTTTTAAATAATTATAAAAAATCTTTAAAGTTTAGAAATCATTCACATATATTTCGAGTTGATTTTTGTTAAAAAGTTATCATTTCTGAGGTTTTGTTTACGTTTACATAGTATAACCCATATTTTTGTAAAGTTTTATGAGATTTATATTTTCATCATAAAAGCTATATTACGAACATAAAGGTTATGTTACCATAATATATCACGAATATGTCGTGTTATTTAATGGATCGTTTTGTAAATGTTATTTAATACATTATTATTTATATTAGCATTAATGTTTTTTATAATTTACAGGTAAATAAAAAAATCACGGTTAGACGATGTATTAAAGAATACAAAGAAAATGGGAGAAAATTCACAACTCTAGGCAAAAAAAGGAAGGGTCACCCTAAAAACGAATTGGACGATTTCAATATCGGTGCCATTTGCCAACAGATTCGAAACTTAAAACAACTTTCAAAATTTATTTCAAATTTTCCTTAATTAGCTTAAGCAAAATGATTTTGTTAACTCAGAAATTCAACGGAATATAGTGAAATACCATTTATACTCTTTTTATATTACATTTTATATTATAGGTAAGTTCATCAAAACGGCTAGTGTTTTTTTTTTCCACATTTTTTTTTGTGGGTTAGTGCATTTTTGCAATCAGCTATACACAACTATGGTGATGCCAATTAGGCGATCGCAGCGCCTTCATTTATTTTCAACTCTTTTTTGAAAGGCTGTAGTACTGCTATACAAAATAATTCACTCAGTGATTGATGCACCCCACTTACTCGCAAGCATTTCATTTCGTATTCCTACAGCTCAATCCCTTCTATACCGAAGATTTCTATACTAATTATAAAATCAACTCCTCTATAATTCATATGCAAAGGCGAGTTATGCAACAATTTAGATATTTTTAATGTAAGTATATATAGTATTCGCCAGAATATCACAACAATATTTAGAAATAGCTACTAACTTTGTGCTCTCCTTTATTAATATAAATAACCTAGTATAAACGAAACATTAAGGACATCACTTTGCCTTTGAAGTTAAGTAACCCTGCACCAACACGTGTAAGGTTTCGATTCTGCAAAGCAACTTGCATCTCGTTCTACAATTGAGCCCATGTGTTTTTTTTATATCTCAAGATCTGTCCATAAAATTCTCAAAAAATCCAATTTTTGTTCTAAGCGTTGTTCCACTAAAAACAAATCTGAGTTATTTACCTCTATAAAATAAGTCTCCGACAATTACGTAAGTCTGCTTGGTGAAGTTTGGTAATATTTTGTGGTATACATACATAACATATATTGAACTTAAATATACATATAATTATTAAATAATTTTAAACAATGACTGTAATCTATTATTACTACTGCTTTTGTATCTTCATGTTAGTTTAAGATAAAGTTTTGTATTTTTTGTCAATAATTTTAAGTACTTGTATAACCTGTCACATGTTCATCTGTATATAAAGACACTGTTGTGTCGTTAATAAAATAAAATAAATAAATAAAAAATTTAATTGGAGTTTAATGAGCTGTTTTTTTATAAATCCTAGAACACAGCGTTTCTAAAGTGACATTCAATTATAAAACAGCACTATATAAGTCATCAATTATTATTATTATTCATCCCGGCATCTTTTCCGTAAAGTCAGTTACCAGATGGCATTTCTCTATTGCTTCTCTAAACCATTTTTCCTGGATCCGATGTCTGACCCTCCCTCGAGCTTCTCACAAGAGTCATATGAACATACCACAGGTATTATTACTCAGTTTATTATTTTTATCTTTTATATACTTAATCAGAGGAAGAAATAAAATGTTTCAAAGTTTTTTTTAAACGTTTTTGAACTGTTATGTTATTAAATGGTGGAGTTTGAGGGCAAACAAACGAAAAATATATACGAGTATACCATATTCAGTCACAAAAACGAAAAAATATATTTTTTTAAATATTCACGAGCTTCACTACTTGCAAATCCTTTTAATACATTATATCAATTTCCCAAATAAAAGACAGTTAAACACAATAATACCGTCCCGACACGTCAAAAAAAATCTTCACTCGCGACTATATTTTATTCTACATTACACCAGGATGTGTATAAATAGAAATGGAGAGAATCAAAACTCGACAATAAATTCATTATAAAAATTAAACTAGTATGACACAATTTATAGAATCATAACTTTCTAGTAAAAACATCAATTGTAAAAAAAATAGACGATTTCTTTCGAAGAGAATCAAAACTCAACAATAAAAATATTGATTGAAAAAAAATAAGCAACGTCCCAAAATTTTCTTTCAGAGAAAGTCAAAACTTTCCAATAAAGACATTAATTGTAAAAAGTGTGCCAAAATTTTCAAAAACATGACATTTTCAAATTTTAAGTTATGAAAAAATGTATTCATTATATATTACAATATAATAACTGAAAAACTTGACATTTTGCCCGAAACACAGAGCTATCGTCTAAATGAAAGTCAAATTCGTGCGGTTCAACTACGTACGAGTTGAATTCCATCAACGCCAAGCTATGGCAAAAGTTCTGGACAGTTCCAGACCGAAAAACTTCCATGCTGTATAGTTAATTCTTGGCGATGTGAAACTGCCACAATTATAAAAACTACTGAACTGAGTTTTTACGAGAGTCACACCAAAAGTTTGCCTCATTATTTTACCCAAAAGTTTTAAAATGCATAATGTTAGTGTCATTCATTAAAATCGCCATACTGTTTCAACATGTTGTCAACGGAAGAAAGCACATGTTTTCTTTAAGCCACAACAATAATATTTTGATAAAATAGATATCTTGTCTATAGTATATAGCACAGTTTTGTATCAAAATATTCCCTTAAGTTTTCTAATTTATAAAAGGCAGCTCATAAACACCGCTAAATAAATACCGATAGAATGATATCTGGGTGTTAGTTTAAAACCTGAATGTGAATAATATACTACAAGGTATCAGGCCATTAGCACCAGTGATGGGTCTGATGTAAGGCGCGGTATCTATATTATTGCGACGTAATCATGACGTAGAATCAAAAGTACAAAGGAACTGATTACTGTGATGGTAAAATAATAATAATAAAATAGCAACGATTGGAGTGAATTGTACCTTGACTGAATGATTTAATATTTCGAAAGGGGTAAAACAAGAATGTGTTATGTCACCTTGGTTGTTCAATATTTATACAATATATATTAATGTGTGAAGGAACTACACAGGTCAATTGGTGGCATACAAATGTCAAATGAGAACATATGCGGAATGATGTATGCAGATGATATGGTAGCATTGGCGGAGAGTTTAGGTCAATTGCAGAATGTGACAAGTAAATTGTACGAGAGATGCGAAGATAAAGATCTGAAAATGAATGTTGCAAAATCCAAAGTAATGGTGATAGAAAAGTTTGAAAGGAAAATTAAATACGATATATGGGTAAAAAATTAAAGATTGCAGCAAGTTGAAAAATTCTGCTATTTGGTAGTATATTCTCAGATAGTGGAAGAGTTAAAAGGGATATTGAACGACGTGTAGTGTTTGAAAACAAAGTTAATTGGGTGCTTAACCATGTGTACTCGAACCAGACAGTATTAAAATCTGCTAAAATGATAGTATATGTTACAATATTATTTTGGTGTCAACGTTGATGCTTGAAAGTAAAACGTAGACTTGGAAAAGACTGAGAGGAGCCGAATAAATGTTGTAGAGATGCGTGCATTTAGAAGAATACATGGAGTGACAATATATGACAGAATACGGAATGAAGATATAAGGGATGAATGTGAACTTAAGAATGATATGTTAAGTAAAAGTATGTTACGTTGAGATGGTTTGAGCATGTCGAACAAATGAATGAAGAAATACTAATTGAACGGATATATGTTACCGTGCAGGTGGGAGTGGGAAGGCGTATGAAAGGAAGACTAAAGAAAATATTATTGGATCAAGTGAATGATATTCTGAAAGAAGAAAAGGTAGAAAGTCAGAGAAATCGGAGACGTTGTATGAGAAGGTGTATGGATGTGAAAGAGGTTAAGGATGTGTGTCGAGCTAGGAAATTATAGCGATCTGTCCTCTTTGTCTACGAAATGGCGTGATGGTATGCGTGTATGTATGGTATGTATAAAAGGACAATTTATATAGCGCCGTTTAAAGAGCAAACTCTTATCAATGGCGATCTAACTCAGGATTCGAACCCACTCATAAATTTTGATTAGACCTCCCAAAAAAGATTTTCTTTAAGTACTTCCTAAAGCTGCACTTGCCACCCACATCTATGACACTAGGAGGCAGATCATTCCACACCACAGGATAACTAATTGCATAAGCTCTATCATAATACTCCACCCTTTAGGATTGATTTGGAACAACCAATTTATTAGATGAAAAAGATATCGACCTCAAAGTTCTACTTCTCTTCGAAGGAACATCCCTCAGATACAGATTCCAAAAATGATCCAGCGATCTACAGTCTCCCAAACCGTATAGATAGTACGCCTACAATCTATAAGGATAGCCTCACGTGCTGCTGCAATAGGTATACATTTTCCAGTTTTGTGCTTGTTGAAGGTCTTCCAGAATGTTCTTTGTCATTCTTTGTTGAAGCGGAATCGACACAGAAATTCTACTTTGGTTCATAGCATTATAACATATAAGATATAAATTTGGTTTACGCCACATGCTTTATTTTTATCATAATTAAAAGAAACTATATTATGTTTAAGTTTATTACTGAGAATAAAAAGTAAAATCATTTATTATGCTCAAAACCTTGTGATAACTTTGAAAGGGGTCTCGAGGTCACATTGAGAACCATTCCTCTTAACTCTCGACTTCCCTCGGGTCCTGAATCACTTTGAGTTACAACTTATAGCCACCTCTGTGTAACCATTACTCCTTAAATGTTTCTTTTTGCTAAATATGGTATGTTGGTATATTTTGACATGTGTTTTATAGTTTCCAGTAAATTCGAATTTAATTTAACCTTATCTTTTTTTTTTCGAGATGGAAGTTTACAACTTTTTGGATATTTTATCCTTTTATGAACTTTATTATACGTGTGTAGTATTAATACTTCGTCCAAGATTAGCTGTAAAATATCGCCGTTACAACTTTACTAAAATATCGCCGTTACAACTTTACTAAAATAACTTTAACAACACCATGTACCACAAAATATATAAACCCATTGTGAAAAAGGTTATATTTAAATCTGTGAATATGTTTATCTCTCTCTAATAGCGTCGAGTTTCCTTTTCTCCCTTACTCAGCTCTTACACAACGTTAGGATACAAAACGATGTTTCTCACTTCGTATGATATTTCATCATTTATGCCTATTTTCTTTACCTCCTTTCTCATCCCCTAGGTCGCTCAATATATTTCTTCTGAGCTTTATCTAGGTCTTCATATGGACCGTTTTCCACTTAGTTTTGCCTCATCGTTGGATGTCGATGCCATAGCCCAACGGTCAGCGTGCTTGCTTAGAACCCAGGCGTCCCGGGCTCGATTGCCGAACTGATTTTACTTTAAGGCATTTTTCCATCCGAATTAATTATTGTTCTTAAAAACTTATATAAATATTTGGAGCGTTCTTGTGGTAACCGGTTCTAGGCAATAGCACTGTATAAATTCCTAGATTTATTTTATTATTTTTTATGGTTGGTCATTGCACTTGACCAAACCATACTAGATAAATCAACGGCACTGTTGAACGTTTAAGGCTGTTTGGATAGAATTTAAAATTCTTTGTTGCTTCTATATCGGTATTTCTATGTTTTTGTTCCAACATTTTTTTCCCTATCGCCCCGGATAATCCTGAATCTTCTTTATGTATGAAAAACATCTCGGTTTTTCTACGCCAGGGGTCCCCAAACTTTTTTGAAAATCGACCACTTCATGAATTTCCCGACTTTTATTGACCCCCTGTATTTTACTTTTATCTAATTATAAAAGGACAATAAAAAAATTCAGCTTTCTTCACGTGACTGACATCCCCGGCTGCCTCCGTCCTGCCCGTCCCGCGTGCTAGAGCCGCCTCGCCATCCCTCCCGGACCAGCATAGCTGCTACCTGGAGCCACCCTGCCGTCCCGCCCGGATCAGCGTTGCCGCCTGCTAGAGCTGCCTCGCCGTCTCGCCCGGATCAGCATTGCCGCTACCTTGAGCCGCTCTGCCGTCCCGCTTGGACCAGCATTACCACCCACCTCGAGCGTTCTAAACCCATTCTCAGGCCATCACGGCTACCCTAACACATCGATCAATAAGTTCCGGGACTAACTATTAAAACAACATTTGTTTGCCAAAATTCTTCTTTATTCATCAACATAGTCTCCTTCAAGAGCAATACATTCATTCCAACGCTTTCCTAACTTTTCTATGCCAGCCGTATAGAAAGATTTATCTTTGGTTTCAAAATAGGCGTTAAGTTTCGGCAATCACTTATTCATTGGAGCCAAATCTCTTTCCCCAGAGCATCTTTTTGAGGTCTGCGAACAGCCAATAGTCACTGGGGGGCAAATCTGGAGAATACGCTGGGTGCGGAAGCAATTCGAAGTTCAACTCATGCAATTTGGCCATCGTTACCATCGACTTGTGACACGGTGCATTGTCCTGATGAAAGAAAACTTTTTTCTTCTTCATATGGGGCCGTTTTTTTGCAAATTCTGCCTTCAAACGCTCCAAGAACGCGATGTTATATTCGCTATTGATGGTTTTTTTCCCTTTTCAAGGGGATCGATAAATAATATACCATGCGAATCCCAAAATACGGAGGCCATAAACTTCCCGGCCAACTGTTGAGTGTTTGGTCGCTTCGGACGACTTTCACCGGATGCTCTCCACTCAGCTGACTGCCGATTTGATTCCGGAATATAGTGGTGGATCCAAGTTTCATGCATTGTCACATACCGATGCAAAAACTCCTGTTTATTTCGCGTAAACAGTGCCAAACAGCGCTCTGAATCATCGATGCGTTGTTGTTTTTGTTCCATTGAGAGCAAACGCGGCACCCATTTCGAAAAAAGCTTTTTCATGACCAAATGTTCATGCAAAATAGTGTAAACACTACCAAATGATATATTCAGGATGTCAGCTATCTCACGCAACTTTACTTTGCGATTTTCCATCACGATTTTGAGTTTTTTTTTAATGTTTTGAGGCCTCATTGGGACGACCAGAGCATTCAGCATCATTTGTATCTGTACGACCGCGTTTGAAATCAGCATACCACCGATAAATGGTTGTTTTCGACAGAACAGAGCCCGGATAACACTTTTTAAGCTATCTCTGAGTTTGAACGGTAACAAAGCTACGTTTTATCAACACACGAAATTCGTGTTTTTCCATTGTTTTGAAAATAGCAAAAGTAGCGTCACTAAAACCACTGTAACTCAATGACACAATGTCGGAATGTCATGAAAGTTTGACACGTAACTTCTAAAGGCTGGTACTAACTGATAATGGATTTGTTATTAGAGGCGCCATATGTTGGTAAGTCTCGGGAATTGTTGATTGATGTATTACTTGAACCGCTACCGGCCTACTGTATCGCCTCTACATTCAAATAAAAAATTGTTTTTGAGTTGTCATTGTCGCCCTGAGCCCCTTGAATATGCTCTTCCAGTCACGGTAGTAGTACCTTAAAGATTATTTTTCTATTTTACTGGGGGGGGGGGGGTATCATTACACTTAGATATATTTAGTTATTTATTATATTAGTGATTTTGAATTAACTTTTTTTCGTCGACCCCCGAGCCCGAATCAACCCTTAACAATGATATCGATATTGATTACTTCGGGGACCCTGCTCTACGCTATCACACAATTTGTTTGCCACCTATGAAAATATATAGTGACTAAAGAATCTTGTTCCAATTCATTCAAAATTTATCCTTGCTTCTAACCATACAAATGACACAAAGCGATCTATGAGAAAACCATCGAACTAAAATAAGATTGACAAAAATAAATTAATCTAGCGGTACTTTAGTGAACTACAACATTCGCTCCGTGAATGAGTGGCGTTGGTAAAATTGTGATTCGGTTTTAAATTGCTCAGTCGTATACAGACTTTTAAAATAAATGTATAGGTATGCTGTATGAACCAATCATACATGCACACACACATCGGGACTTTTTCACAGCTGGGCGTCGGTAAAATTTTAAAAGCCCAAACGGGCTAAAAATACAAAATAAATAATACGTCCATTAAACATCTTTCTAACACTCGTACATTCCGCGAAACGGTAAGTGCAAAGCTTGATTTACATTTAACCCTGATCCCCAGTTTACCACCCCCGTGCCTTGCAAATAATTCCGATCTCAAAAATGTGCTATCTCGCTTATATTCATGTTTTTAGTTATATTTTTACATCAAATTTATTATACGTCTTTGATAATCCGCATTGTTAAACATTTCCATATTTCAGGTTATATTACATTACCGATCGGTCGCTGTGCAATCTGGATATACAAAATAATTATTATCAAAATTATTTATTTGACGGCTCCACGATAGGAGACCAAAATCGCTTCGTTTTTTCCAATTTGATTTCAAGTCTGCCCCAAGTCGTAAGTATGCAATTTTATAACATTTTTCTTTTCGTTCAAACCATTTTGACATTTGGTTAAAATATGAACAAAAGCGTCTAGAAATGATTTGTTTGTTTCTGATGCGTAGCGCATTTGTGAATTCATAACCCCAACACACCCTTGCTTGTCAAAAAAAACTAAATCAAATTTTGCACAAGATCATTTTCCTTTATAATGAATTGACATTGATAAAAATATAAAATTTAGTCATATGAATACAACCTATCTTTATTAATTAAAATAAATTGTCGACATAATTATAAAAGATTAGTTTATAATGAAAAACACTGTCAGCAGGCACATTTTGGCATTATTAGATTGTAATTGTTTTGTGAATTTAATGCAATTAAAAATAGCTACCCATCGCTAAGGTTGGTGTATTTGTTTGTCACAATTGTCGTTTATTTTTACAAAAAATATGTGAAATATGAAAAATATGTAAAAATGTTTACGAAATGTACGAAATGTATGTTTACGAAATGTATGTTTACGAAAAATATGTAAAAATATTTTTACAAAAAATATGTCAACTCAAAAGTATGACATTTTTAGAACTTATATTCATACTTACCAAATATAATGTAAAAAAACCAAGATATCATACATATTTTTCTGTATACAATAAAATTTATGATACAAATCAAATTTATACCACATTAAATGATAAATATTTGAGAAATTTAGTTTTCAAATATTCAAAAGAAATCTGATTTTCGTTAAGGATTCTCATATATATAATAGACATATGGATGCAAGTTTTAAAAAATTTACCTCTGTCATGATATTCTGTTTGATAAAGATTTAGATTGAAAATTGCATTACCTTTTGGTTATTGTTGCCATTATATATTTTATCAATGTGCACGGTCATCGTATGTATTTCTCTCATTAGATAAATTGCATAATAGGTATTAAAAATCTAAGTACTGGATGCAAAATTGAAGGTTGTAAGCTATCTTGTATGCCGTATACCGTTGACTTCAATCTGACCACTAATAAAATTAAGACCTAAGTACTTGTTATTAACTGATACACTCAGCTTGCACATAGCAATTCTCTACTAATCTCAAACAATGCCAAAATTCAAAGACTGAAAATGGCTATGATGAAATATAGAATGACTAATCTTTAAAAACTATGACTTAATTCTCAATACATTTGAATGATGATGTTTTTCATCAGAGTGTGCACGGCAATATCAGTGTTAAGTGATTTTAAAATGAAGTGCTGGCGGCGAATACTGTTCATCCCGGGGAATTTACAGTGAACATATATCTACTAAAAATTTGTAGACTTTCTTATACTTTAGACATATCACTAGATAAAATCACAATCTGAAGAAGCTTGAATGGTGAAGAGCAAATATACAGGATGTCTGTTATTTATTACAAGGCACATAGGTCAAATAAAGAAATAACATAATCTTCACTGAATTTTAAATACGACATTGCTCTGCATTGGAAAAATTTAAAAGGATTCATCATCAACGATTCTCAAGTGTAGAGCAGGCATTTTTTTGTTATTGCCAGTCTTTTTTCAACAGATATTATTGTGATTTGCTTGTGCTGTAATATATTGCATACTTGTACTAAAGAGCTAATATGGTTTGGTATATGATTGGACATTTAGTTTCGGTGGACTACTTCAGAATGACTTCCTTTCAGGATCCAGAACACCATCTTATTAATAACACATCGATCAATAAGTCCCGGGACTAACCAACAGATGGCACCTTTAATAACAAATCCACATCATTCTCCGTTAGTACCAATCTTTAGAAGTTACGTGTCAAACTTTCATGACATTCCGACATTGTGTCATTGAGTTACAGTGGTTTTAATGACGCTACTTTTGCTATTTTCAAAACAATGGGAAAAACCGAATTTCGTGTGTTGATAAAACATTGCTTTTTAATGGGAAAAAATACCGTTCAAACTCAGCGATGGCTTGAAAAGTGTTATCCGGGCTCTGCTCTGTCGAAAACAACCATTTGTCGGTGGTATGCTGATTTCAAACGCGGTCGTACAGACACAAATGATGCTGAACGCTCTGGTCGTCCAAATGAGGCTATTACACCAGAAAACAAAAAAAAACTCAAAATCGTGATGGAAAATCGCAAAGTAAAGTTGCGTGAGATAGCTGACATCCTGAAGATATCATTTGGTAGTGTTTACACTATTTTGTATGAACATTTGGTCATGAAAAAGCTTTTTTCGAAATGGTTTGCTCACAATGGAACAGAAACAACAACGCATCGATGATTCAGAGTGCTATTTGACACTGTTTACGCAAAATAAACAGGAGTTTTTGCGTCGGTATGTGACAATGGATGAAACTTGGATCCGCCACTATACTTCGGAATCAAATCGGCAGTCAGCTGAGTGGAGAGCAGCCGGTGGAAGTCGTCCGAAATGACCAAAAACTTAATAGTCGGCCGGGAAGGTTATGGCCTCCGTATTTTGGGATTCGCATGGTATAATATTCATCGATCACCTTGAAAAGGGAAAAACCATCAATAGCTAATATTACATAGCGTTATTGGAGCGTTTGAAGGCAGAAATTGCAAAAAAACAGCTCCATATGAAGAAGAAAAAGTTCTCTTTCATCAGGACAATGCACCATGTCACAAGTCGATGGTAACGATGGCCAAATTGCATCCGCACCCACCGTATTCTCCAGATTTGCCCCCCAGTGACCATTGGCTGTTCGCAGACCTCAAAAAGATGCTCCAGGGAAAGAGAGTTGGCTCCAATGAAGAAGTGATTGACGAAACTAACGCCTATTTTGAAACCAAAGATAAATCGTTCTACACAGCTGGCATAGAAAAGTTAGGAAAGCGTTGGAATGAGTGTATCGCTCTTGAAGGAGACTATGTTGATGAAAAAGAAGAATTTTGGCAAACAAATGTTGTTTTAGTAGTTAGTCCCGGGACTTATTGATCGATGTGTCGAGTCATTGAGCAACAATAATCTTTGATCATTTTCGTTGCAGTTTCATAATAAAAAGGGAAATTTAAAAAAAATAGTATTTGATGTGAGAAACAAATCAAATTTTCTGAAATAGGAAATATATTCTTAGAAAATTTTTAAACTTAGCGATTTAATTAGATTAACTTTGTAAATCCAACATATCTCAAATATTGACCTGTAATTGTTGTTTCAATTTAAGTCAATATCTTCCTTTCCGGTGATGTTTCCTCAAATAATGTCATCACTGAACATTAATAGGATGAGATTCGAACCGGCAATCCTTGATAATATTTTAGGGCTGTATTTTAAAACTTGCATATTCATATTTTCCCCTTTTCAAATTATGCCAACTTTGCTGAATGGTTGAATCCATTTTATACTGTGGTTCAAAGTAAGAAAACACAATTTAGTAAATCTAACATTTACCTATATCTTCTTTCATATCAATACACACATATTGGCGCGCACACATACATACATCATGGTAGTGAAGTGACCAAAGTTGTACAATAAACAATTTATACTGAAAACATATGTTGAATGTTAACCTGATTAAGACTATTAAATTATATGACTGGTTATGGCCATCAAGTCTGCATTGGCACTTACAGCTTTAACACAATCAATGCTCACCCCTAGGGATAAACCTCCATGCTAAAAACGTGGAGAGAAACAAGTTCGATATCCTGAGATTGTGTGAGACACACTTGAAGCATCAAGTTAAGAGAGTAAGTTTACATGTATACATTCTATACCAGAAATAGTGGATATCACTGTACCAGAGAGTGACCTACTATGTTACTCTCTAGGATGGCAGCCAGATGCTTAGCCAGATGAGAACCCGGGTCTGAGAGGTTAAACTTTGCTCTTTTTAAAACAGGCAATAGTTCTCTGAAAATAGTGTTCTCTCCCCACTGAAGTTGCCTGGTGAAAAGACGATTGTACGATGCCTGCTATAATCATTGGATATCTCCCAAAAGGAGAAGTGAAATGAACACTCGAGTGAGATCAACCATGTTGCATGAACTATCTAAAATTGGCCTTGGAAGCACAAACAGTATATGCAATACTACCTGGACCTCCCCCGACTTTCGTTATAGGTGGCACTCTATTTTCCCATAAAGACATCCATTATGTATACCTGAACCTCCCCTGATAATAGAACCAAGGTGCAAGAAACCATTTCCTCTACAGCTTTGTACACTACACAGGTGAGAGCTTCTCGAAATCAGAAGCTTCCGAAAAGAACTAGCTGTTCAGATTACTATGACCAATATCGCATTCAGCAGCATTAAAATGTTTGCGCATCATCTCAATACTAATCTACTGATATTAATCCTTACGTCTGTCGAAGGTTCAGGGACAAGGACTGCTGGGCTTGGAAAACAGTTGTTTGTGCCGGATCCTGAATATGCATTAGAATGACTATGAGAAATGAGGTAATAAGCAAATGAATTCGACAGACTCTCATTACAGTGGATCAAGGGCGGGGTACCTCAGCTAGTTTGGTCACATTCTACGAATGCAGCTGGAATCCTCTTGCACTAGTTGGCTGTTTTTCGAACCTTTACTGTTGATTTCCACCATCCTGGTAAACTTTTGAAATACTTTATACAGTATTCGATGGAGCCTTCAGAGGCCGGTATTACTTTGCAAGAAGCAAAGCCGCTTGTACCTGACCAAGCTAGATGGCGAGAATTCGTGGCCTCCACATGCTCTATGCGGGGAATTGAAACGGTAGTAGTAATGTTTGAGTTTATTCATCCATTCTTCATGTCTGAGGATAATAATCCTTTTCGTTTTCATCACTACATACAAGTACATGCATATCATTACGCTGTATCTCTTTGTTGGGTAGGCAGAGAGAACTGATCTCCAAACTTTTCTTTGCAAGCACACAACTTTCGCCTCCTTCACATTCATCCATCTCTTCATGCACATCTTCTATTACTCACACTTCTCATTTTACCATCTATCGAAATCCGTTCGACTTGATCCAGCCATGTTTTCCTCGGTCTATCTCTTACACGCATTGCTCGCACTTCTGATTTGTATATTCGCTAATTGACATGCCACAGATTTTTCTTCATTTACACATCTCCACAAGATTAATCTTTTATTCTTCTGTCAAGTCCAAGTTTCATTTCCATACATCAAGGTGAGCACCAATACTATCATTATGGTTTGTCATTATTGCTACTTTTATATAGCACTGTTATTATATATTACATTAAGTGCTCCATTTACCTTATTCCCTGTTTCTACCCTTCTTTCATTGTCCCTTTCAACTCGCCCATCACACGTAAACATACTGCCCAGATAACAGAACTCATCAACCTGATACAGCTTCTCTGAGTTAACTTATACATGACACACTTTTTTTTTAATACAGATCTTTCTATAATCATAACATTCATTTTTGCTACATTCATTTTCAAACCTTTTACTAGACATCTCACACATATCATTTATCATATCCCTTAAATCACATTCATTTTCAGCAATCATAACCATATCTGCATAGAGAAGTTCACTTATATTTATTTCACTCATTCTTACACTTCCATCATCTTTTAAATCGCACACACATGTATCTACTCATATATATAAATAAATAGTCAATGTGACATTACATATCCTTGCTTTACGCCTTTAGTATTTTTAAACCACTCAGTAAGTTCTTGATTTACTCTTCCTCATGCACTAAGGTATTCGTACAATGAAGCAGTTGCACTTATTAATTTATTGTTTACACCACAATCTTTCAGTACTCCCCGCAATTTCTCTCTTACACTTTCTCTGTCTACAAATGCACAAAATACCTTTTTCTTAAACATTTCTCAGATATGTTCCGAAACATAAAAATCTAGTCCGTGCATCCTCTAATGACAAAAAAAATTACCTTGTGCATCCCATACTTTGTTATTTTCCTCACTCTCAATCAAAATCCTTGCGTACAATTTACCTGATGGCTTTGTTATTACACTCCATTCTAGAGCCCTTTCCCTTATAGAATGGTACAACAGTTGCATTCCTCCAATGAATAGGAGTGTGTCCAGAATTCCAACATTTAACAACAACAATAGTTCTTTCGACCCAACTAAGAAACGATCTTCCTGACTCAGTCAATTGTGCTTCATCCTTATCAATAAACAATTAACTGATTGGTTGGAAGAAAGTGCTGTATAGAATAAAAATAAATAAAAAAAAACATTATTTATCTCAAAATATTCCTCGTCTGTAACTCCCTTACAATTCCCATCTTAATCCCTATTTTCCTTGAGATTTATTTTAGTAGCCTTCATATGTTGCGTTAAAGATGGCATAGATATCAATAATATTTATTTAAAAAAAGTTGGTTGATTGGAAGATATTGCTTTAAAACAATAAATCTGCCAGATGTATTTGCACGAAAGTGTTAAATAAATTTGTTTAAAAAATACATGCATCGCTTCAATCAATCCAACCCATCCATATGCAACATACTTAGGGGCTATACTATCATACCCTGCAGCTTTCCTCTTTTTCATATCATTTACAGCCACTTTACCTCCTCTAAGGCCTTCATACGTATCATCTATCTCAATAGAGTCACTCACACTTATACATTTAGGATTATTAATATTACATCCGTTGCACTTTCATACACTTCCTCAAAGAATCCCTTCTATTGTTCGTTTCTTTTTCTGTTAATGTTGATCTATTCTTAACCTTCACTCCGCTCATTCTTCATGCATTAGAATTCCCACAAGCTTTCTTTATTTTCTTCTACGCTGCAACTAATGCGTTCATTCCTCTTACATTCTTTACTTTTTGAGTTTACTTTCCAGCATTTGTATCACTAAACGTATTAAAGGATTATAAGTTGGTGCCTACGGTCTAGTGGTTAGACGTGGGTTCATTTCCTAACTGGTTTAATGTTTACTCTTTCCTCTGAATTTGTTTATGTTGGGTTGTTTAGGTAAAATTCAAAAGCAATGCACCAAATACTCGTGGATGGTGGTTTTTGACATTTTTAGTCTCTCAGCAATCGTTCGTGCCATAGAATGCTGATTATTCTCAATCAAAGCCTTGATTTAATCGTCATCAATTGTAATCAGCCTTCTAGAGCGGACACCATCTTCAAGTGTCATATTAGCATTACAGAATTTTTGAACCACATTCACAAACAATCGTTGACTGCATTGCCGCTATATACTAGACATATCTATTTTTTGGTTTGTTACATTTTTTCCTTTGCGGTAGTCAAAAACCAACATGCACAGAAAAAATAACTTATTTCATTCCATCTTCAAAGTTATGCTAAGGAAACTGCCCAAGCAATTTTGGCAAATAAAAAGTGGCTGATAAAATGTGCTAAACTATCACATTTCATAATGATATACATTCGGCACTTTTGAAATTAAGTTAGCAATGAAAATTTGGTCCTAACGATATCTATCTGGAAAGTAGTTTCTTCTTTCGGGACATCTGGACCATTGAGAAACATTGATGTTATTAGATACTTTACATAAATTGTGAGAGCAACAAATTATAATTCCAAATAAATTGACTCATTGAAAAGCTGCCACAGATTGCACCTGCCGATTGTCTCAGAACTTGAATCTCTTGTAACAGGACATCTATGAAGACTATACTTGCTGAAGTGTGACAACTTGCACATAACAAAGCAAGACACGCACAGGCTTCGTTCACCTATAGCATAAACTTCGGTCATTAAAATTATTTGTTTTTATTACACAGGGGCAGGTGGTGTGTGCGGGTGCCATGCCCCGCTGCAGCAAGAGACAGGCCACCGCCCCAGCGCCCCCTTCTCCCCTCACCACGCTGCACGGGGCTCCATTGGAGCCCCAGCACCACACCAAAAGGTCCAGACATGCCAGGTGAGCCCAACAATCGCACTCCTCACTGCACAGATTATTGTAAGCACACATTTTTATTGTATTGAAATTCCGGAATTTGGATTTATTTTTAATATTTTGTTATCTAATAAAACATCTTGAACAATATTTTGTTATCTAATAAAACATCTTGAACAAAAGGATTGTTGACTTGCAACTCAACTGTCACTTCTTTCTTAATGGCACTAATTTATTAGGTGTACAAATAAGTTTCCGCCGTTTTTTATCAAAAATTGGGCATTTATTGTGAAAGAACGGAACCTCATGTTTTATTCGAAGTATTGCCCATCGCTTGCCACTACCTTTTCCCATCTTTCTGGCAGCATACGGATACAGCGTCGGAAGAATGCTTCATCTTTTGAGGCTATCCACGAATCGACTCAATTTTTGGTATCTTCATATGATGTGAAGTGCTGCTCAGACAGGCCATGCGTCATCGATCAAAACAAGTGGTAATCAGAAGGAGCAATGTCTGGTGAATACAACGGGTGGGGTAAAACTTCTCAATTGAGTGTTTCCAAATAGGTTTTGACCGGTGCCGCAACATGTGGACTAGCATTATCATGCAGGAGAATAATTTTGTCGTGTCTGGCGTAGTAGTGGGCGCGCTTTTCCTCGAGTGCTCGACTCAATCTCATCAATTATGTTCGGTAGACAGCCCCAGCAATGGTTTCATTCGGTTTGAGCAACTCATAATACACGACACCAAGCTGATCCCACCAAATACACAACAAGAGTTTTTTTCCATGAATATTTGGCTTAGCCGTAGATGTTGAAGCATGACCAGGGGATCCCCATGATTTCTTCCTTTTTGGATTATCATAATGGATGCATTTTTCATCACCAGTGACTATACGGTGCAGAAAACCCTTTCGTTTATGCCTGGCAAGCAGCATTTCACATGTGGAAAATCGGCGTTCAACGTTTCTCGGTCTCAGTTCATATGGAACCCAATTTCCTTGTTTTTGAATCATTCCCAATGATTTCAACCTATGTGAAATTGCTTGTTGAGTCACTCCTAATGTAAGTGCAAGTTCTTCTTGCGTTTGGCACGAATCTTGATCCAATAATACTTCCAATTCCGCGTCTTCGTACACTTTCGGCCTTCCGCTACGTTCTTTGTCTTCGATGTCAAATTCACCGTTCTTAAACTTTTGAAACCACTCACGACAACTTCTCTCACTTAAGGCAGCCTCACCATATGCTTCTACAAGCAATCGATGCGCCTCAGCTGCAGATTTCTTCAAATTGAAGAAGTAAATCAAAAGTTCCCGCAAATGACGCTTATTCGGCTCAAAACTTGACATTTTCGAACACAAAAAAATATGTTATACTGATAAAAATTCACTAATATTTCAAGGTCATGTTGTTGACAGATGTCCAACCTTACGATAATGACATTTTACATCTGACAATTTTAACCATAACTTACTGGTGGCGCCAACTTTTGTCAAACGGCGGTGACTTATTTGTACACCCAATAATATTTAACCAATTTTACTGAAGCATAATTTTTTTACTTAATCCGAACAAATGTAAAAATAAAAAACAAAGCAATACGTAAAGATATTTGAATATCAGATATGCTGATATGATATGATAAAGAAAACAAAGACAAACTCCAAAGATAATAAAAAAAGAAACCATAGAGAAACCCGATAAATGACAGTGGTGATACACTGATTATAACAAGAATATAGAAAAGTCTTAAAATATCCTCACGCACTATAATTTACATATGTACGGAAATTATTGCATAAGCCGACTAACGACCAGATCAACTTACGACCTGTTTATCGTAACTGAGTGCGGTCGTAAGTCGACGAATACCTGTACATGAATATGGAAAATACCAGGGTCTGTGTTAACCAAACTTTTGCCGTTTTTGAGATAATTTGATTCTTCCATATGCATTTCTGGCGAGTTATAAATATAATATAATCTGGTGAGTTTGAATTCTTCTTGTGAATTATTTTTCACAACCGCCTGTCACATATATAGTACTATGTTAAATTCCAGATACACAAATTTATGCATGATTTCAAAGTTTTGCAGCATATCAATATTTTTCAATGGTCCAGATCTATTAATTTTGTTTGGACTATCAGCTTTATTATGGAGACATTAACAGTAGTTCACATCGCTAACTCTCTTCCTCTACTATCCGCAGCAATTCAACTATTTCTATTTGGTTTGCTACAAAAAGTGTTCCGTCTTTGAATCTCATATTATCAATTCAATGGCTGTCTATATTTATGCCTTCAGATCTCTTTGTATTATATATTCTCTATAGATATTTATAAGCTGAGATGACAAAATAAACCCCATCCTTACACTCTTTTCTGTTCTGTATCTTTCAAACAGTATATTGTCAATTTTTACCCTAGATGAACTCTGATTGTACAGTACTAATTTTCTCAGGTGGCTAGGTAGCCCCATATCTGTGAGGATATTCTAGATACAACTCCATGTATCATACAAACACCTCGGTGTCATCTATGAAATATCTTTGAAACATGGAAGTCTACTAGTACTCATACATTTGATATTTGTTCTCTAGTTCCTGATCTTTAATGAAACCTGCTTTTTCTAAGGGGATTTGCCAATTGATAGTACGAGGCGTATCCAGAAAGTAAGTGTACTGAGGCTCTCACGGCCGGATGGATTTTATTTTCGACATATTGGCTACACTTCCGTGTAGCCTGACCCTTCCCCTCCGCAACGAGACCGGTTCGAGGTCAGTACGTTGCGAAGCGTCGACGCGACAACACGTTTCGTGAAAAATGTCAATCCAATCTCCCACCAAGTGCGAAATACGCGGCGTCATCCGTTATCTCGTTTGGAAGGGAAAACCTCCGGTTAAAGTTTATAACGCGGTGAAAACTGCATATGGTGATAAAGCTATGAATCGTACGAGTGTGTACAAGTGGTGTCGCGAGTTTAAAAACGGTCGTACGTCTGTGCATGATGATCAGAGGAGCGGAAGACCTTCAATTGTGACTGACGAAATTGTGGAAAAAATCGAAAATGCACTCCGTGACGATCGCAGATTGACTGTGGATGAACTTTCTGCGATATTTCCGCAAATCTCCAGATCTCTACTACACGAAACCATCACAGAAACCCTCGGATATCGGAAACTGTCCGCGAGGTGGGTCCCAAAACAGCTGACAGACCAATACAAGTTGAATCGAGTGGAGGCCGGGCAAGAGTTTTTGAGGCGCTGCAAACTCCATGGAGATGAATTTCTCCGCTCCATCGTTACTGGAGATGAAACTTGGGTTGCACACTACACGCCTGAAACCAAAAGGCAGTCTCAACAGTGGCGTCACACCTCTACACCCTCCGCCAAAAAGTTCAAAACCACAATTTCAGCCAAGAAAATCATAGCATCCGTGTTTTGGGACTGTCAAGGCATAATTTTAATTGAATATATGCCTCAAGGGGAGACCATCAACTCTGCAAGATACTGTGAGACCCTAAAAAAATTGCGGAGGGCGATTCAGAACAAGAGGAGAGGCATGCTGACAAAGGGAGTCTGCCTGCTGCACGACAATGCCAGCCCACACACGGCCAACGCCACAAAGGAACTGCTCGCCTCGTTTAAATGGGATGTCCTGAACCATCCCGCGCATTCCCCTGACCTAGCACCTTCAGATTACTATCTCTTTACCTCCCTGAAGCTGCACATGGGTGGAAAAAGGTTTTCAACCGACGAGGAGGTAAAGGAGGAGGTGGAGAAGTGGACGGAGGGGTTGGCGGGAAACTACTTTGAGGAAGGCATCGAAAAGTTGATACCCCGCTTCACCACCTGCATTGAGAGGAATGGCGACTATGTCGAAAAATAGCTTACATATGTACTACGGTAACCACGTAATTTTTTTGTTTAAATAAAAAAAATTGTAACATTACAAAAATTCAGTACACTTACTTTCTGGATATGCCTCGTATATTTAAAAAAAAAGCATTATCTTGCTTTCATGTGAGATTATGGAAATGGTTCTACCATTTCCTTGTAGAACCTCTTTTCTGAAGTGGAATATTTGTTGACAGAGTATCAGGTCTGTAAATATGAAACCGGATTTTTTTAATAGAAAATACACATTTATTGTGTGAAAATGGTAAATATTTAATTTAAAGTATTGCCCATCGCTAGCTACACATTTTTCCCATCTCTCTGGCAATTTGTGGCCCCGCCAAAAAAACTGTTGCTCTTTTGAGGCAAACCAATCATCGAGCCATTTTCGTAAGAAGTGAAGCACTGCTCAGCAAGCGTGTGTCCCATCGATGCAAATAAGTAGTAATCGGATGGAGCCAAGTCTGGTGAGTAAGCCGCATGTGAAAGTATTTGCCAACTAAACGCCTCAATCGTTTCCTTGACCGGTTTTGCTGTGTGCGATGGTGCATTATCATGAAGCAAAATCACTTTGTGTTGCCTCTTTTGATATTCTGGTCGTTTTTCACGCAATGCTCGGTTCAAATCCATCATTTGTTGTCGGTAGCGTCCAGTATTAACGGTTTCGCCAGGTTTTAGCAGCTCATAATAGATAACACCCTTCTGATCCCACCAAACACAGAGCATTGTCTTCCGTCCATAGCGATTTGGCCTTGCAGTCGATGTCGCCGGTTTGCTTGGAGTTACCCATGATCTTTTACGCTTAGGATTCTCGAAATATATCCAATTTTTATCGCCAGTCACAATTCGATGGAGAAATGATTTTCTTTCGTACCTGGCGAGCAGTATTTCGCAAGTAGTTTTTCAGTTTTCCTGCTGTCTTTCATTCAGTTCTTGTGGAACCCATTTTCTCACCTTCTGGATCTTTCCCATGGTATTCAAACGTATGGAGACAGCTTCTCGTGTCACATTTAATTGATCCGCGAGTTGTTGTTGCGTTTGAGCATCATCATCAGTTAAATTTTCACCCGTTTTTTATTTACGAATCCAATCCAATCTACTTTTGTAATAAGACTCAATCCATGGCAGTTTGATGCAACTGTAACGATGCTATTATACTATTATAATAGTTTATAACTTCTTCATCACTGTCTCCTTTACCACAAACAGTGAGAGAAATGTCGTTACACCATTTTTTTATAGTATTTTCCTTCTTTTTTTTTTTCTTTGGCGCAGAAACATTGTGTTCTTCTTCCTCCTGGACGCCTATATAAATGTCTTCAGAAGCAGTGGGTTTTCTTTGTAGTTCTACTTGAGAACGGAGCATACAACTAGGAAGATGGAGCAAATTAGCTTAATTTTCATCTCCACTTTCTTCGTCAGTAATCATACCATCGTCAGGTGGAAATAAAATAATATCGCCGTGGTCTTCCCCGGCCTCTAATTCCTCGACAATCTCTTGTAATGTCAACCTGTAAGACGTAAACAAGCTCTAAATCTCATCACCATAAAGCAGTAAAACAAGCGCTAAACAATAGTGTTGTTATAATACTGCCCAGTGTCACCTACAAGTGACACGTCATATTTTGAATGTAGTCATAACCATGCCAAGCGTTATATATATAGTAAAATACATTGGCATTATAGCTTATAGGTGCATTGATCACATTAAATTATAAAAAAGACAGTACTTACGGTCTAGACATAATTATCCCGGTTTTTATTGCAAGAAATACACCAACACCACAAATTTGATAGATGACAGATAACAGATGACCAAAATTTGACGATGATGTACGGTTAACGTTTCCTGAAAAAAATATAATTTATAGTCACATATTGGTTTTTTAGTGATAATAATAGAAAGCAAAAAATTTATTTCCTTATGTTTAAAAAATATATTAAAGATCTGTCATCTACAGGTGACACTGGGAATTGATGGGTTAATTAAAAATTAGTAAGAATTATACCAAAAGTAAGATATTTCTTGTTTATTTGCATAAGGTCTTTCAACATCTTTCTGGTTGGATGCAAAAAATTACCATGCTGAAATAAGTCTGCCAAGTGGTAGTACTGAATATAACAGAATTGTAATATGACTTATTTTCCATTTACCTTAAGATAATAATCTTTTCAAATACATAGTTATAAAAGTAATGGGAATGTCGGGTATTTTGCTTTTGAAAAGGGGATAATTTGAATTGTTAGAATGATAAAAAAAATTATCTCTTTTAAAATTATTTAGATCATCTCTCATTTTCTTGGGGTATGCGTGACGAGTCATCTCTCTCCAAGACCCTTTCTGGAATCAGCTTCAGCTCTCTTGTGGCTTGACTGATGCTATCCATCCGCCGCTTTCTTAGACAATGTCTTTCTCGACTCTTACAAATATCTACATGATTTCCCAGATACACATGATTTCCCAGATATTAATATTATTTTGTTTTTTGAAAATAACATTTGAGTGTAGAAAAAATATTACCAATAGTTAACACATCGATCAATAAGTCCCGGGACTAACCAACAGATGGCGCCTCTAATAACAAATCCATACCATTCTCAGTTAGTACCAACCTTTAGAAGTTACGTGTCAAACTTTCATGACATTCCGACATTGTGTCATTAAGTTAGTGGTTTTAGTGACGCTACTTTTGCTATTTTCAAAATAATGGAAAAAACCGAATTTCGTGTGTTGATAACATAAAACATTGCTTTTTAATGGGAAAAAAAACCGATCAAACTCAGCGATGGCTTGAAAAGTGTTGTCCGGGCTCTGCTCTGTCGAAAACAACCATTTGTCGGTGATATGCTAATTTCAAACGCGGCCGTACAGACACAAATGATGCTGAACGCTCTGGTCCTCCAAATGAGGCGGTTACACCAGAAAACATTAAAAAACCCTCAAAATCGTGATGGAAAATTGCAAAGTAACGTTGCGTGAAATAGCTGACATCCTGAAGATATAATTTGGTAGTGTTTACACTATTTTGCATGAACATTTGGTCATGAATAAGCTTTTTTCGAAATGGGTGCCACGTTTGCTCACAATGGAACAGAAACAACAATGTATCGATGATGCAGAGCGCTGTTTGGCACTGTTTACGCGAAATAAACAAGATTTTTTGCATCAGTATGTGATAATGGATGAAACTTGGATTGACCACTATACTTCGGAATCAAATCGGCAGTAACAATGGCCAAATTACATGAGTTGAACTTCGAATTGCTTCCGCACCCACCGTATTCTCCAGATTTGGCCCCCAGCGACTATTGGCTGTTCGCAGACCTCAAAAAGATGCTCCAGGGAAAGAGATTTGGCTCCAATGACGAAGTGATTGACGAAACTAACGCCTATTTTGAAACCAAAGATAAATCGTTCTACACGGCTGGCATAGAAAAGTTAGAAATGCGTTGGAATGAGTGTATCGCTTTTGAAGGAGACTGTTGATGAATAAAGAAGAATTTGTTGTTTTAGTAGTTAGTCCCGGGCCTTATTGATCAATGTGTTTTTTTTCCTTCTGGCCTATAGACTATTTATCATACAAGTATCGTATGTTGTAATTATTTATTTCTGTAAAATAATTTTATAAGTAGAATTTATGACAAAATTTCATAAAATGTCTCAATTTTAACCAAAATATCACTTCTATATACAGCCAAATCTTTCTTTCATAAAGTACCTGTTTATAAAAGATTACCTTTGAATATCTATGAAATCTGAAGGAAAAACATTATTTATCGGATTAACAACTTATATTTAAATCATCTAATTTTTGTTATTCAAAATGAAGTTGTTTTGAAAATAAAAAAACATTTAAGAGAATGGCTGAAAAATTATGCATCCATGCTCTTTCCCAACATGTAACAATCTGGGGAAAGCTGTTTGATTCCACTAGCAAGAGTATAAATACTCAAGATATTTATGCGGCCGCTCAGTATTCTTTATTTCTGCATTGGAGCATTTTATTTTTATCCCAGTTTCACTCAAATTGTGTAGGCCCACACGCTTACCATTTGGCAACTCTCCTGACTATTTAACCGTCTACTCTTATCAAATATATCTGGTGGATTTTACCTTTTTTTCTATTTGCCCAGTTTTTTCACCAATTGTACAAACATCTTGTATTTAATGTAGACCATTTTATATGTAGGGTTTTTATTGCTCATCTGTCAAAAATTATCTGATTTATTGTTGAATTGATGGTGGACCTGTTGAATTATCACTACGGAGTGTAGTTTGTCTGAAATTCCAGTTTATAATTAATTATCTTAAGGTTATATTTTGCTGCAGTTGTATGGATGAAGAAAAGTAAGTGTTCCCAAATTTGGATAATTTTTAGAAAATCTCATTAAATTGAAATGAATGTATTTATAAATGAAATAATGAAAACACATCAGAACCTTTTCTAACTTAAACAAAAGTTAAAAATTCAAATGAACAAACCATTTGTAAACATCTTATTTTTTACTATTACCGGTTCTTATTCGACTATCCTCACTAAGTTTTAAATACCAACAAGGAATTTGTAGTTTTAAATGTATTTATATATCAAGAAAATATATATTTATTAATTTTCTTGCCAATTTTACCTACAGCAAATATATTAACCGTTTTAGTGCTAAGCAATTTTTGCAAAAATGTATGAAAATTGCTATACATATACTATATTGATTAATTTAGAGGAAAAAATAATGGTGTCAAATAAAACACTCTAATTTAGACAAATATCAATCAATTTTAATAATTCTTTTTGCATTATAAAGAAAAAATGTTTATTGATATGAATATGAAAAAATAAACATAAAATATCAATATTATTGTATTTTATTTCTTTTTAAAAATAAAAAATATAAAAAAAAATAGCTCAACAATTATGTTTTGCCGCACAAATAGGGTGTAGGCCTTTCCTACAGCGAACGCAAATAAGGCGGGATCGCTTTATCCCACTCCCTCTGTTACTACACACCGCGCACTGGCGTAAGTTACGTCCCGGTAATTTTTCCAGCGCAAATTTTTTGTTTGATGAAGATGGTTGTGTTGACACGCTATTTTTATGATTCATCCACTCCTTTTCGATATCCTCAATAATTTGCGATGTGAATTGGAGCCGGGTCATTTTTTTTTCGGTAGTGTTGGAAACATACAAAATATTAGAGTTGAGCACCATTCTTCCAAATATGTTGAATACTACTTTTTTCCAATATTTTAGGGTTCTTCGCTCGTCCAAATACACGTACAACATTTTGTCAGATTCGTCCACACCTCCCATGTATTTGTTGTAGTCATCAATCATGCTCGGTTTCACCTTTTCGTATTCAAAATTCCCTTTCTTTTTCTTGATCGTCACACTATTAGTATCTGCATTGGATGAAATCAATATGACTGGGTTTGGTTTGGACTTTTTGTCTCTGAATGAACACATCAAAACATTTTCATGTGCTATGTATTTGTCTTCTATAATAATAGCACGTGACATGGTTATTTTTTTTAAATAATATAAAAAAACGGTAAAAAGTTATTTTTAAATGTATAAGAATGCACTCTCGTTACTAATTACGCGCGAGGTTAGAGTACGTTCACTCCCACGTAGCACCAAAAACACACTGAAACTTGCAGCGTTTTTTCGCTGCGTCGCAATTTTCGATACAAACGATCGCAGCGCTTTTGCGCCGCGTAGCATTCTAACGGTTAATATATGGTCCAAGATTATGGATCCGATCCACCTATGTGTAGATGTAGTCACCTTATGGCATCACTCTATTCCTGATGGAACAAATAGGGTGTTGTTGAAGTATATTAACCTCTCGAGTAGTAAGATATTTTTAAAATTTTAAAACATTGTTCAGTTGTTAAAACATGTAACTAACCGATAAATTATTTAATTGTGTGGTATCATAAATAGATGTCATTGGTACTCCAAATCCAAATCTCGGAATATTCGAGAAATAATCACTGCGCCCCAACCGCGGGGCCATACGCTATCTTACTCAGTATTTTATGGCCCCACGGTTGGGGCGGTACACACGGAGAGGTTAAGAAAAATAATTAATTCCTCTTTTAAAAAAGTGCACTTAACACATCGATCAATAAGTCCCGGGACTAACTACTAAAACAACATTTGTTTGCCAAAATTCTTCTTTATTCATCAACATGGTCTCCTTCAAGAGCGATACATTCATTCCAACGCTTTCCTAACTTTTCTACGCCAGCCGTGTAGAACGATTTATCTTTGGTTTCAAAATAGGCATTAGTTTCGGCAATCACTTCTTCATTGAAACCAAATCTCTTTCCCCGGAGGATCTTTTTGAGGTCTGCAAACAGCCAATAGTCGCTGGGGGCCAAATCTGGAGAATACGGTGGGTGCAGAAGCAATTCGAAGTTCAACTCATGCAATTTGGGCATCGTTACCATCGACTTGTGACACGGTGCATTGTCCTGATGAAAGAGAACTTTTTCTTCTTCATATGGGGCCGTTTTTTTGCAATTTCTGCCTTCAAACGCTCCAATAACGGTATGAAATATTCGCTGTTGATGGTTTTTTCCCTTTTCAAGGTGATCGATGAATATTATACCATGCGCATCCCAAAATATGGAGGCCATAACCTTCACGTGCGACTGTTGAGTTTTTGGTAGCTTCGGACGAGTGTCCGAAGTTTATTTCGCGTAAACAGTGCCAAACAGCGCTCTGAATCATCGATGTGTTGTTGTTTCTGTTCCATTGTGAGCAAACGCGGCACCCATTTCGAAAAAAGCTTTTTCATGACCAAATGTTGATGCAAAATAGTGTAAACACTACCAAATGATATTTTCAGGATGTCAACTATCCCATGCAACTTTACTTTGCGATTTTCCATTACGATTTTGAGGGTTTTTTTTTTTGTAACAGCCTCATTTGGACGACCGAAGCGTTCAGCATAATTTGTGTCTGTATGACCACGTTTTAAATCAGCATACCACCGACAAATGGTTGTTTTTGACGGAGCAGAGCCCGGATAACACTTTTCAAGCCATCGCTGAGTTTGAACGGTATTTTTTCCCATTAGAAATCAATGTTTTATCAACACACGAAATTCGGTTTTTTCCATTGTTTTGAAAATAGCAAAAGTAGCATCACTAAAACCACAGTAACTCAATGACACAATGTCGGAATGTCATGAAAGTTTGACACGTAACTTCTAACTTGGCTTGTGCTAACTGAGAATGGTATGGATTTGTTATTAGAGGCGTCATCTGTTGGTTAGTCCCGGGATTTATTGATCGATGTGTTAGTTTTGATTGTAAGAAATACTTTTATATTTTGATTGATATTGTTCAAATTTGTTCATTGCTGACCTGTGGGTCAGGCTATTGGAAGACTTTATATAACAACTCTAAATTGTCTTATCGAGCATTGCATTCTCAGAGTAATAGGCCTGCGTCTGTTGAGAGGGCTTCGAGCATTACTAGTCCCTAATGGAACATACCGTCACCTACAACATAATACGAGTAATATGTAAGTGCTGCCGGAACAACTCAAAATCCAAAATCATTAAGCCAAGGGTTTATTTTGTCTACTAGAATGTTGAAAACATGATAATTTTGCCATTATTGTTTTTTCATACTCCAAATCTGACAATTGCAAATTTATTTAATACAGCATAACCTTGAAAATTAAATTTTTCTGCATATACACCTTTTTTGTGCTCATTTTTTTTTTCAATATTTGGCCTAATCTCAACTTATTTTTAGAATGTTTTTTATCATGATTTACTATAAAATTATCGCTCATTTGGCATTATACTTCCCTAATCAATTTTACCATTTAGTGTATTGCTTTCCTAATTTAATAAAAAAAAAATGAAAATTCGATTCAAATTTTTCAAAACTTGTTTGAGGACATGGTCCCATATTTTGAATGTTGCCAATTTCCCATTTGCTTCCGAATCTTTTTTCTCTAGATTCTTAAATCACCGTCTTATTAGTGTCTGAATTGCTCCATCCAAATAAAAACAATTATCGGTCCTACCAAGTCAGTTCTCTACAGACCAGTTTTATGCTACCATCGCAATGCAACATTTATTTTAATATTTATCACACGTAGCAGAATAATATTGTAATTCTAATATGAATTAATATCTAGTGAAAAATGTATTGACTTATCTTTCATTAATTTTGTCACACAAAATCACTAAAACTTATATTTCTAGATACAAAAATTCTTTACTATTATGTTCTAGAATATGTTGTACATTAATGTTTGAAGTCTTCAATTCTGATATACAAAGCTAATTTTGGTTGTTTTTTTTTTTGGATTTCCAGCAGCAGAAGATGTTCCAAATCAGAAGACACCAGCTTCAGCGTGAAGAGATGCCTGGCCTGGTTCAGGGAATACACCACACCTGATGAACCTGATGTTCTTGGTAAAACTCACTTCACTTCACTTCCATTACCTTAAATGATTATCCCTGTATGGCTTATGAATAGTTTAGTTTCAAATGTTGAGAACTTACAAAAAATAGATTTAAAGTTATTGGTGTATTTATATTGAGGGATCAAACATACATTTGAAATTGTCTTCCAAGTATTTAACTCCATTCATTTTCAAAGATGTATTAACTTGAAATTTTATTTTTGACGATTCCTACTTAGAATGAAATAAATATTGACAATTCCAAATCGACTTAAAAATATTTAAAAGACCTTTAAAAATTGACATACAATTCATTTCTATTTTTTTCTCGAAAAAGTTAAAACTGAGATTCTATCAATCTTTGTTATTGAACAACTATTATAGAGCTATTTTATATCCTAAAAGTACTATACCAGAAAATATCAAAACAATTACTTTTTTTTTAATTTATCCTTCGTCATCCCCTTAACTGAAATTCAAGATCACTTTGAGCAACTCCATAGCTCTGAACATTTATTCTCTCTATCTCTGCCCATATTTAAAATTCTTAAAAAATAAAAATGATAGGAGCAGGTATATATAATCATTTTTACTTATAAATCCCATCGGGCCACTTCACTGACTTGGTTTTGAATTCAAATCAGCCCGATTATAAAGATATTTGGAATAGAAAGGCGATAAGCATTTTCAGTTACCAACAAAAGTTTATATTAACGCCTATTCATGTTTTTAGAACCAAATATGTTAAAATCTTCCTTTAAATAATTCAGATTGAAAAGGTTTTAGAGTGTATGATGTCATTAATGATTAGTAAATTCATTAGATTCAAATATAAGAGTATTTAACGTAGTAATGTTGTAAAATGATTACTTCTATTGGGCTAGTATAAAAACCCCTTAGAAAAACAATTATTTAGGTATTGTTCGTAGACATTTTATATTTGATTTGAAAATCTTTTTACTTTTCTTATATTTAACAAACTATTCACCTTCAAATATTTAAATATTAAGATACCTTTTCCATGAATAGATATAATTGTATATTTAAGAGATAGTATTGATAGAATAATCCAAATCAGCATTCTGAAAAATGAAATAAGGTCTTTAGGGTCATGACGTTAATCTTGGCCATAGGCTGGATGAACAGAGGAAGTAATCAATTATTTGAAGAAATCCAAACATATTGTTATAAAGATCAAAGTGTAAAACTGCAATATTTGGAACAAATGTGAAGTCCAGGGAAGAACAATGCTTACACCTTATTATGAAATGGAAAAAATTCCTGTTGGAACCCAGATTCTTTAAGGTTTCCAGTTTGGTTTTCACTTACCTTTCCTTCGTCAAATTCTTCAGATACACTGGAGTGATCATGTCACGGATGTCTCGGTCCTGCAATGCTCCAACTGTAAACCTATAGAGGATATGGTTGTAAAGGTGAAATTGCGATGGACCAGATATGTGATACGTATGGGCAACCATAGGCTCCCGATACACGTCTTGTGGGTAGTGGGAATGCGAAGAGTTGATGGGCAGATAAAGTGCTATAAGGACAGTTTGCGAAAGTCACTGACTTTGTGCGTGGCGCCTGAGGACTGGGAGCAGGTGGCTCAGAACCATGGATGATGGAGAGCCACCTGTTCGCGGGCTGATGGCGTCTCAACTGCTAGATGTGTGAGATAAAGTCAGCGTGCTGCGAACATTCGTCAGCATTGCCAGGCAAGTCAACAGGATCCATATGTCTGTGACATCTGCGGGAGGAAGTGTGCATCTAGGATCAGGCTGTTTTCTCATAGAAGCTCACATGATCGACATAGAAACGCAGCTCAAGAAAGGAAATCCTCGAACGCGAAGCCCAGCAACGGCAATTATGAAATAAAAAATCAATCAAAAAATCAATGAGAATATGAAAAATAATGAGACGTGTATAATTTGTAATATCAATGACATGAGTCTTTCTTTAGAGCAACTGTAAATAAAATTATCATAGCCTATATGGTCGCCAATGTCCGCTGAGTGAGTTTGGCACATGAAGATACTATATATTGATTATTGATTAATAATATTATTTTTAATAGGACCTGAGGGCATGGAAAAATTCTGTGAGGATATTGTAGTAGAGCCTGAAAATGTGGTTATGTTGGTGTTGGCTTACAAAATGGGGGCTAAACAAATGGGCTACTTCACACAAGAGGAATGGTTTCAAGGTAAATATCTAGATTGTATTACATCCATTCATATGTCCATACAGAATCACTTTTATCTACTTTTCAGTGTAAATCATAACAGTATATTCGTTTAATCCACAGTAAACAAACATTCCCATCAATTAAAACTCATTGTGTTTTCTCTAACACATTCAAGTAAAATACAAAGTCACAAATATGTCAGAAATATTCCAAATTTATTTTTATTTCCTCTTTATTCATATCTGCCAACAAGTTGTCTCAGGATGTGAGCAGGTGGAGATAAAAAAGGGAATTGTATCTTATTTTCATATGGTCTATACAGATTGCGACAGACACAAAATTTATTTACTAAAGCATTCACTTTGTGGCACCATATTTAAATAATTCATATAAGCCGACTAGTTTTGAGATGTAATCCTTTCTTTGTCAAAAAATAAATTTATTTTTATATACCGTACAACATGAAAAGATAAAAGGAAGATAAAATATTATTGTGAGAGAAAAGGAAATAATAGACTACTATACTTATGGCAATAAAAATGGATCAAATGGCAGGGGAATTGGATAATGGGAACATTTCAACAATGGACTTACATCTAATTGACAGTTAATAATATTCATGTAATTATATCCACTTTTTCTTATCTTGAAATTTTCTCGTATTTTATTATTTTCTATATATACAGGATGTCCCATACCTCAACGTCAAGCCGGTATCGAGGAAGAGGCCAGCTTATGAACTAGCTAGTTCATGTCAAAAATGGTGATATTAGCTCTCTTACTCTAACTCGTTCATGCGCAGTATCGTTTGTCTCGCTCAAATTTATTGAATTTGATCTTTAATTACAGAAATTAATGTTTTAAAATTATTTTTGAAGGAGTATTAGGTATGTATTGTACCATTTTGAAATCCTGACTAAACAGGCCATCTTTTGATGTAACTTGCCTGGTTGGCGCAGTACATTATTTTTACAGTATGATGAGTTAAAGTTAGCTGATAAAAAATATAAATTTTTATGATCGGACAAAAACATTTTTTTTTCGAACGTTAAGGTTTTTTTTTTGTTTTACATCGGACTCCGACTAATAGCAGGGTTATCTAGGATTGTGATGCAACCATGAAAATCATAAAATATGGCAATTTGTAGTCACAGCATATAAACATTTGGCGCAGGGTAGCTACTTTCACAATTTTCGAAGAAATACCTATAACTCTAAAAGTATAAGGCTTTTTCAAGTTTTATTTTAAATTCTGAACCGTCATATGCTGGCATCTTCCTCGATACCAGCTTGACATTGAGGTATGGGACACCCTGTATATAACACATCGATCAATAAGTCACGGGACTAACTACTAAAACAACATTTGTTTGCAAAAATTCTTCTTTATTCATCAACATAGTCTCCTTTAAGAGCGATTCATTCATTACAACGCTTTCCTAACTTTTCTATGCCAGCCGTGCAGAACGATTTATCTTTGGTTTCAAAATAGGCGTTAGTTTCGGCAATCACTTCTTCATTGAAACCAAATCTCTTTCCCTGGAGCATCTTTTTGAGGTCTGCGAACAGCCAATAGTCGCTGGGGGCCAAATCTGGAGAATACGGTGAGTGCGGAAGCTATTCGAAGTTCAACTCATGCAATTTGGCCATCGTTACCATCAACTTGTGACACGGTGCATTTTCCTGATGAAAGAGAACTTTTTCTTCTTCATATGGGACCGTTTTTTTGCAATTTCTGCCTTCAAACACTCCAATAACGCTATGTAATATTCGCTATTGATGGTTTTTCCCTTTTCAAGGTGATCGATGAATATTATACCATGCGCATCCCAAAATATGGAGGCCATAACCTTCCCGGCCGACTGTTGAGTTTTTTGTCGCTTCGGACGACTTTCACCGGCTGCTCTCCACTCAGCTGACTGCCGATTTGATTCCGAAGTATAGTGGTGGATCCAAGTTTCATCCATTGTCACATACCGACGCAAAAACTCCTGTTTATTTTGCGTAAACAGTGCCAAACAGTGCTCTGAATCATCGATGCGTTGTTGTTTCTGTTCCATTGTGAGCAAACGCAGAACCCATTTCGAAAAAAGCTTTTTCATGACTGAATGTTCTTGCAAAATAATGTAAACACTTCCAAATTATATCTTCAGGGTGTCAGCTATCTCACGCAACTTTCCTTCCAATTAACTTAGAACTTAATCTCATTGACACCAGATTAGATTTTTCAAGACCATGGCCTGAATTCATATTTCTGCCTAAATACTAATTTCTAAATAAATATTTCATGATTTGTATTCAGAGTCGGGACCTCACTCTTCAAACTTTAAAGTGAGCTAATGAAACTATGTGACTTTCTTATTTAAGGAAGTTATGACAAATTTATACGAAATTTAACTTTAAATACTGATTTTTTTAAGGAAAAAAACATTTAATATTCACTATTAAAATCGGACTATAAATTCGAACCTGTGTCCTTACTGAAATTTAACAGCTTGCATACAATAAACCAGCACAGGCGTCATCCATACACTGACAATATGTCATATTCCTCTATCACGGGGGTTAGATAACCTATCATCATCAAAGTGATATCTTGAAAAGTTTTGTGATTTTCTAATTTCATCAAAATTAATTGCTTATTTTTTTTCTTTTTTCAGGCTTAGCAGAATTACAATGTGACAGCATTAGTAAACTTCAAAATAAATTGGAATATTTACGGAATCTTTTGAATGAGCCACATCAGTTCAAAGGAATATACAGATACGCTTATGATTTTGCCAGAGTAAGTCGTTATTGTATTTTACCTTAACACTTATAGCCTCACAAGCCAATATATTAGCTTGTCTATTGTGTGCTAAAAGGCTCAGGGTGCCGAAATATCGGTGCTGCATTTTGTGGTTCATTACTAATTTATGGTATTTTTAAATATTGTAAAATTATACTTCCAGGTAGAGAGGTTTATTATACACAAAAAAATATCAAAAAGCAGTACACACAAAATAAAAACTTGAGACAGGTCAATGCTTAGGTAATCAAAGGCCCTAACATACAAAAAGAGAAAAAAAACAATCGAGAAAATAATAACAAAAATATACATACGAATAATTAATTCACTCCTATACACCAAAAGAAAAATACACATCGAAATTTGAACATATTTAATGAGATCTTGAAAAGTTTTAGAGAAACAAAATCAATGAAAAGAAGAGAGAAAAAAATCAATGAGAGTTATGCTGTGGCGGATTTATGGTTCAAACAAATGAAAAATGTTTTCTAAGAGAACTTTTAAAGGCATTAAGACTATCATCAAATATGTTCGAGACTGCAGCATAGTCATTGCCCAATCGATGCAATCTGGGTACGGGAGAATTTGAGAATTCTACAACCCTCGCATTGGAATATATCCTACAATCTCGTACTTCTCGAAGGAATTCAGAAGTCAATCAATTCCAGTAACTTTGGACATTCATTTGTCCTATCCACTATTTTGAAAAGCAGGATCAAATCAAATAGAAAGTCTCATCATCTCATGTTTATATACATATTCTGTATTGATCTGATGTGTTACAGGACAAAGACCAGCGCAGTCTAGAGTGTGTGACGGGACGAGCTATGCTGCAGTTGCTGCTAGGCGGCTCCTGGCCGCTGCTGGCCGGCTTCTCCTCATTCCTGGAAAACTCGCGCTACCGTGTCATCAACCGGGACCAGTGGTGCAACATCCTTGAATTCAGCCGCACAGTTAACCTGCAGCTTGACAATTACGATGCCGATGGAGCATGTCAGTATATCTATCACTTTAACAATCTTTTACATTCCCTATAGATCGAGGATTTAGATATAGAAATTGTTAGCATTTGTCTGGGTTTGTGCGTGTAACCGTGTGATTTAGAAGCACATGATTCGGCTGTCTTGGATTGAGTGTTCTTAGCATAATAAGAATTTACTTGCGTTTCTCTCAAGCCGCAAACATAATTTTTTTTTATAATGGGAAAACAATTAAGGAGAGAATAAGTGTGCAAATTGATACAGATTTATAATTAACATTAATATTACTTAAAATCTTAAATATTAGAAATTTTAAATAAATATATTGCGATATCGGCGAATGCTGGTCTAATTTGGTTTAATGTCAAACGAAGAAGAGAAAGAATGATGCTCTGTCCACCATTTATGGTGTCTCATCATCTGCTCATTCGTGGCATCTGCCGGTCACTGATTGATTTTATTGTGTTACCAGCTAAAAATTTCTTGTACACAATGAAATCTAGTGGACTTATTATCACATTGGAATGTTCTTGAACCAACTGCATTTAGAGTATTAAATATTAATCATATGAATAAAATTTATTTTATTCCTTAGGATAACCGTTTTGACATATTAAGTCCTTGTCAACAAATTTAATATGCCTCAATGGTCATCTTGAGTCAGTGTTTTTAATTTATACTGAGACACTTATTTGGTACCATTGAGAATCTAAATCAAAGCACCACTCGGGTCGTTACTTTTACTTTAATATATTTGGTAAATTTTAAATGACATCTTTAATTTGCATTCATTTTAATTATAGTTAGCTCTTAACTCTACTTATTCTAATAATAATCTTTACTTTTCGGAGACAGCAGAAAACCTATTAGTCCTATATCATTAATTTATTGTTATTCTCAAGAATAAAAAGAATGACACTGAAAACAAATGGTCATTCTTAAAATGTTCAGTTTACTTTTTTCTACCACACTGATGAAATTGAGTGATTTTTGTGGAATGCCATTTTTTATGGTGTGCTTTTCTTTACAAATATATTACACCATGACAAGCCCTAATTCGGTTATCAGCCCAATAAGTTTTATATAAAAATATTTTTCTCATTCATTAAAATCACCTTAACAAAGTATTGATATATTGCTCTATTCATGTTTATAATTAGTATTCAATAGGCCAATTCCATACATTTTTATGCATGCACTTGTTACGTCATTTTGCCAGCATCAAAATTAAACTAAAAAAATAATGACTTAACTCAAAATAGTGATTACACAGAGTGTATATGTTATATACTGACTGAGCACAAATATCAGTTTCTAAGAATTCATTGGACCAAACTAGTTATGACCTTTGGTGCTGAAAGTTATCAGTTTGAAAATATTTTCACATATTTTTCACTAATGCATTATCAAAAAGGAAGTGATATCACGTAACATCATACACAAGTCACTTAACTTTTTGAAAATGAAATATTTCAATAGCTAGGCTATAAAAAATATGAAATATACGAGAATCTTTATGCTTCTCTTGAAGTAAAATAAAAGCATTTTCCTCTCTCTTAGGACATAATATGCCTAACTAGCTAAATGAGCATTTGCAGAGCGTTGTTGAACTTTCATGGGCTATAGTCTAATTCTATATTTGTGGTCTAAGAATCAGTGTACAGTTGAATTTCAAAGTTGGATCAATGAGCCCATTGAGAAATTAATCCAATCTGTCGATAAACTTGCTTCCAACCCTGAATCATTTTTACAATTTAACTGTTTACTAAGTCTTTGTGAAACTTCTTCGTCTCTCATATGGTCTTCACATTTGCTTGGACAACCTCAGCACATATAAAATGACACCCTCTACCCTGACTTAGATCGAAGCTTAAAACTCTCGCAGAAACCAAAAAAGAGGACAAAAGTCGACTGTGTTCTCCGAGAACTGGATCTAACCTCACACAGATAAGTGGGTTATATGAATAATCTTCCCATTATTTGACAGACTTATGATTTATGTGCCCAACAGTATTCTGCTGCAATATTCAACCAGTTTTAGGTACCCTTAAATTACTGATGAAAACACTACTTATACAAGGATTGATCTTGTTTAATAAATTCTTACGTATCGACAATATCTACTACACTGGGTGATTTAAAGGTTATGCTTCTAGTCTAGAGAGTCGACTTCTTAATCATTTGTTGAATTGTTACCTTTACAGCTCAATGAGTCAACAACTGAGTATCAATTCAACGGAGAATTCATGTGGACACTGTATTTAGTCATTTAACCTTTTGGTCTTATGGAACTAATTTCTCATGTGCCTTTAATATATTAAAAGACCCTGAATGTTGTTCCATTTTTACAGTATTTGAGTGCCAATATTTTGTAATTACCTTAAATGGTTTAATTTTTCATTGAAAATATCAGGGGTCAAAAGGTTTATGGACCATGCTGGCACAATACTAATGTTATCATTCCACACGTTCCATCAGAAACACAGGGATGTCACCGTTGTATGGTGTAGAATGGGCACCCAATTTGTCTAGTCACTCGAGGGTGACAAAACAATGTATCACCTGACCAGCCACCAGAAGGTGTCCTCAAGACATGTCATTGACTTGAACACCTCACCCTTATTCTAGTGATTGTAGTAAAGGAACACCTCACCCTTATTGTAGCCAGTGATGCATCTGAAGATGAACTTCATTCATCATATGGTCATACCACCTGACACTCATCATCGTTCCAAGGCATCTGCTCTCCAAATTGAAAAGTCCTCTCTCTTGGGTCTTGGCAACATTCCAAGATTCAGAGCCTTACAGCAAAATAGGCAATATGACACCAAATAGCCAACACTTCGTATTCAGACAATGTTGTGGAATCCCATATTGTCTTCATATCAATACAAATATAATTTTGTATTTATGAATCGGACGTATAACTTAATATTTTTACTATTGAATTTTTAACTAGTATAATTTAGTTAATCATAATTGTTGGCACACACTGTGTAAGTACAGTTCTTTAATGATGAACAAATAAATTGATTTGATTGGGTTTCCTACATACGAGTATTAAATAAAATTCGTAACTTCAGTGTGCACCATAATTAACCAAGTTAATATCTGGGTGTCTTGTTCCACAGCAATCTCGCGTTTGCTCCTCACATAGAAATTATGTGCAACTCAGCTTATAAAGCTCTAGGATTTGTAATGAGAATCTCTAAGTCGTTTGAAAACCAAATGGTGCTCAAAACGTTGTTTAATTCATTGATCCGTAGCAAACTAGAAAGCAATGCTTGCATTTGGAGCCCAGTGGGGGCGCAGAACTCACTCATGGTGGAGAAAGTACAAAAAAAATATCTCCGATATCTCTATATGAGAGAGTTTGGTGTCCATCCATGGCTTTATCCTACTGCTGGGCATGCTCGGGTATAACTCCTTGAGCGTAAGAAGAGATCTGCGCCTCCTGGTACATGTTGTCAAACTCGTTCGAGCAGTTGCGAGCTGTCCAGCATTACTACAAAGATTAGCGTTAAATTTTCCTAACAATTACACTAGACTGCGCCGGCAAGAACTTTTCTCAATAACATACGCAAGCACGGGTCTTCCAGCCGCTATGCCTGTTGGAAGGGCCTTAACTCTTTTGAACGGGACTGCTTCAGATATTGACATATTTCATATCACATTACCAAAAGCAAAAGTAAATTTTCTTCTAAGATTGAGCGCGTTAGAAAGCACTCCTCATCAACGTACTTAAGTGACTGTGAATATATGTGTATATGTTTGTGTGTATATATGTATGCATATACATTATTTTTTATTTTGTAATTTTTCTTTATTGTTAATATGTCTTGTATTTTTCAAAGTAATTGGACTAAGCCTGTTTTGAGAAAATAAATAAATAAAAAAGTAGAACCATTTTCTTGCTACCATCATGTTTTTCAAGATCTCAACAATTGATTATTCATTAATGTTTCCTTCCAGGGCCAGTAATGTTAGACGAATTTGTAGAATGGTTACGACAAGAAAGGGAACAAACAGATATCACCACTGTAGAAGCAGACAGCTGAAAGTGATGCTGCGCCGGGACATACCAGTAGAAGACAGAGTACACCTTCTATCAACACACTCGCATATATCAACATGTATTATCCTTAATGTTATCAATGTAACCTCATCCTATTGTATCGGCAGGCTGAAGGAGGTGATCAGACGGTTGGTTACAAATTATTTGCGGTGCGCCGCGTGTAAGTTTTGTATAATCTTAGAGTAATAAAATACTATAATCTTTTCGCAGAAGGAATATTAGGAGTGTGTGGAAAATGAAACAGAATGACCAAGAAGTAAGTTACGAAAAATGCTCATAGTGAGATTTCGATCACTTAATGAACTTAACGTTATGTGCGGCAGAATAGTTTCCAACCAATCACAAAACACTTGCAACCACGTTTAAATTTTTAGAATGTCTAGTTCTTTTTCAAATTTATTTGGCATATTTTTATTTACAATTAACAAATTTAGTATGTAAAAATAAAGTAATTATTTAGTTATGTTAAAAATACAAATTACCGACGCCCTGACAAGATTACTCTTACATATGAAAATACCATTTCCTTATGTGAAAAGATTATAGCAGCGGTGTGAGGGGAGGAAGGTATTCGCAGCGCAGATTGTATAAGCGAGTATGTGATATGTCTTAGATAGATTTCACGTGATTTGCAAGATTCCGAGTCTGTATACGCTTCTAAGGATAATTTGGATACCTCATTCAATGTTTTCATCCCAGTTACAATATCAATAATGATAATATTGTTCTTTTTTTTATATATATTTTTGTTTGTGTATATAAAATTAAAAAATCTCGATATTTAGGAGAATAATTGTGAGAATATAATATTCTGTTTATTTAAATGGTAGTTATTTTCTAAACAAAAAAATCTACATCTCATAATAAACTAATTTTGCCATAAAACTGATACATGCATTAATCATCGTTGCTTTTGCCAACGTCATAAAAATTTAACTTTTAAATCTTGTTTTGTTTAAAAAAAATACATAGTAATATTGCCACATGATAATCTAAATTTAGTGTAATTTATAAAAGTATTTCTATATGAAAAATATTTTGGCTAGATTTTTTTTATAATTTATCTTACTTGCCTCTTTTGATAAATAAATGCACTTATTGTTGAATTATAAGATAATGTGTTTAAAATGGTGTAATTATATTTTGATTGTTTCCAAAAAAAATATTCTTAATTTTTAAAATGATTAAAAAACAGCTCAAATGTAAACATTTTGCATTCCAACTTTCTCTCACTTGGATCATATTGAAAATATTCTAAAATGAATACAAAATATGAGATTTAGTCCTAAGTATGTAAAATATCCAATATATCATTTTCATAATTTGTATATCGACTGGATTTTGAAGTAATTTTTTAACAAATATTCATATGGTACCCCGCCTCGGTGACAATGAGAATCAAATGTAAAACTTCATTTGTTTTCGAGAATTTTTTTTTTTATTTCTGTAATAACACATTTTTTTTTAGTGATATTGTATTTTCATTCATTTTGTGTGGATTGTGAATTATATCATCCTCAAGACGATTGTTTTATCACTTCTCTAGAAGCAGTTCTTCCTGACCAGAATACCCGTCTGCTTGGCATCAATATGTTAGTTAAAATGTGAACAAAACTAAAAATCATTGTTACTAAAGTGAGGATACATTGAACTGTTAATACAAGTATTTCCTAAAGCCTTTTTTTTTTAATTGATAATTTTCAGCAGACTGATGTTATATTTCTTTGACAAATTCACTAAATGAAGAGCTTAAGATTAGAGTTATTGTAAAAAGATGTTATCAAATCAATATACTATAAGCCTTTCTTTTTGTACTTCCAGTCATTTTTTAACTATTAGTGGTAGTCTTATTAAAATCTATGGCCTATTCTCTCGTGCCAGTACATAGTTTACGATGTTAGACAATTTCAGTCTTTAATAAACCTTGACATGTATTATTAAATTAAAATAACCACGAATGATATTTATTTTAATTTTATATCAGATAATATCGGCCACTTATTAAGTTAACCATCTCACATACTAAACTGAATCAGTTGGCCTGAACCTTTTCCTTTGTTTCTTAAATGTTTCAATTTTATTTATTTCGGTACACATTGTTCCATATTTTATATACATTTTATATTCTAATATCAGATGCACTTGACCTAGTAAAATATTTTTTACATTTCTATTACCACAAATATTTCAAAAAATTTCAAATAATCAATTTGGCATATTTATATTTGTATTCTCACCCATACTTATTGAGAATATATTCAGACCAACAAAGGTGAACAAAGTGTAACAAGATGGTGTCACCAAGGTGAACCAATATCACAAATTGGTTCACCTTGGTGACACCAGTGACAAATACCTTGATCCCACACTTTTAGTGCACCTTTTGAATATACTTGTTATGGAGTAAGAGACATCATAATATCAATGTTTGCAAAGTTTATTATTGATTGAAATATTCTATTTTTTAGTTGTTTATCTGTTGTTTTTTTCTTGTTCTTCTTTATATTATAGTAGTGACAGCATCCTTTTTTATCTGTAAAATGCTACGTCATTAATGTTAACTTACCCACCGTAATTTAGGGGCGTATGACAAGATATGTAAGTGGTTAAAATATTATTTTTATATAAACCAAGAATTATGTAAAGAAGTCTAAATATCATTGCCAAAGAAGGGGAACTACATCTGAATTAAAAGCAATAATATTAAAATATGAAATGAATATGTTATCCGTTTTGTATGGGAAAGTAAAAGAATGAGAATCGAATCTTGTAATTATTTTTTCCCCAAATTTACCAACAGTCGCGAAATTACGAGTTACTTTTCAAAATGAATTCGTCCATATATTGGCAAAAATAATTTTCATGCATTTTCTACTTATTTTCATATCTCATTCAATTAAATGACTTAGTTAACATGACATTGCTCATTTTGAAATGTAACTCAAATACAAATGCAGTGGAGCCCGTTATGGAGTATAGGTATGATATATAGTTCTGGTTACAAAACCTGTTATTGGACTAAGATTTGATTTAGAATTTGTTGTTTGGCAGATTTATCTTCAAATTATAATAAAAAATAAGGGATATAAATAAATGTATCCCTCGCTTCTCTTAATTGGTTTTAGAAAAATATGTGAAATGAATTTATTTTTTAATCTGGGTGCGATATATAAACAAAAGAAATGACTATTAATTTTATTAATCTGGAGATGAGACTAAGCTCATCTATAAGCCATGTATCATTTAAATATAAAGTTCAGTTTAAACCGTTCATACAGTTACAAACTCTGTGACCTCTGCATCCTAGTTGGTAAGACGCTTGTCTTCTAACCCATGAGTTGGGGGTTTGATTCCCGTTGGAACATAGATTTATTTTCAAAAATTATTCCAGACTTTTTAACTTAAGATCTCTTTATCATCTTTCCGGTTGGTTGGAAAAGATTGTTTCGTGGTAATAAGCCAACAGGGTGTACTGTATGCAACAAAAGTGTACAATACAATACAATTCTAACTCAGTAATGGTTGAGAATAAATATGTTCATAAAAAGTTTTTTGATTTATTATATTATATATTGGTCTTCTGTATTACCTTAGTAACTTGTGCCATAACTATTATTTCCAAAAAATTTAGTAATACATAAAAAATATATCAAACTATTGCATCCCTCTTTATTAAAAATTGACCAACGTTTTTTAATTTTGACATATTTTAAATTTCAATTGTTGGTGTACTTTTTTCATTTTCTATATTTGAAATTATTGTGATATTTTGACAATCAGGTTCAACTTTTATTTTGCGTTAATTTGTAAGGATTCCAAATCCTGTTTCATCTCTATCGCTATAATTTTTATGATGTACGGGAACCTATAGCTTTCCTTATATTATCATTAGAGCTCCACTGTCTCATAATATTCAATTAAAACTTGAACAAAAAATGTATCATATATTTTGAGAAGAATTGAAAAATATTCAGTTAGAATATAAGGAGATATCAAATAGTCAATAACAGGATTTCTAAAAGTTCATGAAATATGTATAAAGTAAAAGTCCGTCAATTAGTATTTTTCATCATTTTCTAGGTCCTGAAATTAACTTGCCGTGATAATTCATGTTTTTCATCAAAAAGTATTTATGGATTCTAATAATTCGAAATTTACATAGTAGCTGATTCTGACGGTGGAACCACAGATGGGGTGACCCCTGTATTACGCACCGGCAAGCAGTTCAGTTGCCCCTTATATCCAAAGATTAAATATCAAAATATCTCAAGATTATTATCGTAGTATAAAGTTTTGAATGTTCTTTTCATATAAATTATTACGGTTTTTTAATTTTATTTTACCTTTAATAATTTCACAATAGTGTACATTAATTTATTAAAACTTTGAATCGTAGTTTATGATATTATCAAGAGTGTAACCAAATAAAAACCAATGAATCATATGTATATTACGGGTGCAAACCATAGTAAACAAGTGACCATGTCAAAATCAAACATGTGACAATTATATTGTATCTATTTGACCATTTAATATGTTATGTCTCAATATTACGAAAATATGTTAAAACTTTACTTGCATTATTTTAACAATAAGCAAAAATGGCCGCAATATTCTCAGCCATCGTGATGTGCCGCACATATTCAATTTTTTTTTAGTTACGGTGTTATTTGTAATTAAATTTTTTTTTATGACATTTGGTCCCTAGAATTTTGAATTAATGAACTTTTTCTAAAAAAAATCATGTCACAATGCTCATAAGTGTAAGTATATTTAATAATTAACTTTTTAACTATCATAAGTAAAAAAAAATAAACTAAAATATAAGTACCAGCCTATTGACATAGTTAGCTTGAAGCAAAAAGCAAACCAGAAATTCAGGAAGAATGTGTAAAATAAGAATTATGTCTATCTACATTTTAGTAATAATGGTCTCCTTCCATGTACAAAATTGATGGGCCAATGCAACGACTCGGAGACATCTCTTACTGTGGCTGTGGGGTCTAATCCTAAACCTGTATCTTAGCTCGGGGCATATTTGACTCATTATCATCACACTATGCATTCCATCAGGAACACAGATGCCACAAAACACCTCCAACCCTCCATCCCCTCCACATTATAGATACAGCAAAAGGTCTATTCTCATGTCAGGGGAGAGATACACCATGCTGGAAATTGATATAAGGGGTTAGGGTAAAAGATTAATTTATGACATCATAGATCTGCTCTAATTTTCAACTTTAATAAATTAATTTACTATTTGATATCTCCTACTGTTGATGTAAAAATATATTAATTAAGATGATCAATGTCACACTGTTGTTATTAAGAAATTGTAATTGAAAATATACTCGATAATGTCACACTAGTTTCGTATGTTAAAACATGTTGATTGCTCATTTCTAAATATATATTTTTGGACAATGTAGTTATACTACTGTATAGTAATTGAAAAGATGGGAATGTTATGTGAAGAAAAAGACTGGTTCAACAAAGTTAAACAAAGAATCATTTGTAATAATTGATAAGAGGGAAGTCTGACCTTTCAAAGTTGGGTATGGAAATCCTACTATAAGACATAATCTGTTTGTAACAGTGGCAATTATATGGGTTTTTTAAATATACCAAACAATCAGAGGTCCCAAAAAATTGATAACTTACGTATTTATGAAATACATATTTAAATTCTCTGAGGGACCAAATATTTGTCGACTCGAGAATGTTTAAAGTGGAAATATTAAAACTTTTGTAGAGAAAAAAAATTGAGAAATACTGATTCTTCATGAACTCTTAATGAATAAAAAGCATTAAACCAAGTTCACATTTGATGTATGATTGACAGTGATTCATCAAAGTAAATTTGGCACAACTAGATTGTCAGCCAAGAAGAAAAATCATAATTCATGAATGCGATGATAATTCCATGCATGACATACGGTCACCGCGGCCCAGCTTGACTTCCAACACAGAGGTTGAAGGTTTGATCCCCAGTGGAACATAAAAATAATCTCAGTGTGGCTTTTCACATAAGGCCTTTTAATATAATTTTGTTAGGATGGAAGAAATGTTTAGATTAAGGTTATTAGTCTACTTGACTCTATACAACTGGAGTCTAATGAATAATGTATTAATGGCTTGCAACTTTTATGTCAGGTGTGAATTTACACTTAATTGTGAAATCAAAATATCAGCTTCTCAATATTTTAACAGTATCAAAATGTGAGAAATGAAAAAAAAATATTTCGTTATTAAAATTTATTATTCCTATTTAGTAAATATTTGAAAATTGTTAAGATTTTTTATATGATACTAAACATAAAATTTCAATTTGAAAATCAAGAAATATTTCAAAGGATCCAGTACTTAGTTAACCCATAGTTTCTATATGAATATTGATTGCAAGATATATGAAATAACGCATTCAATAATTGATGTATTCTCAAACCATATTTTTACTATAAACTATTGAAATTTTTATTATGTACCTCATTTCGTTGCTGTTATACACCCAGTTGAACAAAATACATTATCAAAGGAATCATAAATTGATTAGATATTGGTTCATTCCTTTATTATAGAAAAAATTATTTAAAATGTGGTTGTGCAACACACAATGATTTTGAATGGTTCTATTTACTCGTATAAGATCTGATTAAACTACTAACTAGCTACGAGTATATCTTTGAATGGTTCTATTTACTCGTATAAGATCTGATTAAACTACTAACTAGCTACGAGTATATCTTTGAATGGTTCTATTTACTCGTATAAGATCTGATTAAACTACTTACTAGCTACGAGTATATCTTTGAATGGTTCTATTTACTCGTATAAGATCTGATTAAACTACTTACTAGCTACGAGTATATCTTTGAATGTTTCTATTTACTCATATAAGATCTGATTAAACTACTTACTAGCTACGAGTATATCTTTGTTTTTAACATTTGATTTCAATAAATAAAAAATTTATTGGAGAATTTATACAGTGCTATTTTGTAACAACGGTCACTCCGATAGTGCTCTAAGAATTTATGTTAGACTGCTGCTAAGCGCCAGGACAACAATAAATTCATATCAAAATCTGGCAATATTTTCCAACCAACCAGACAAAAATAAATAATGGAAGTTACATGACAAAAATGTTGATAGTACTTTGCTATTTTGAACCATAATTTAAATAGATTTTGATATTGGTTGGTTGAAATATATATCTTGTATATATCTGTTAGTGCCTCATTGACTTTCCTATTTCAACTCGCAGTTCAATGCCTCGGTTTACCTTTCAGTCGTTTATGAACATACTACACAAATAGCTGAATTCTTCATATCGTTTGAATCTTTTGATTTTAAACTCAATTAGAAATAAGACAGTAAACTTTATTGAATAACTAGTGAAAAGAGTTATATAAATTCAAAAACAAATCAATTATAAAAAATTGAAAGAAAAAATGTTTTTAAATTATTTTTAAATTATAGTAAAAAGGACACATTTATATTTATCTCTTAACGCCCGAAGCTAATTTACTTTTTTAAAACTTTAATAGCCGCAACTTTTAAAAAGAATAAACAATAAATTAAAAGATTATACAAAAAAACTAAATTCATTAAGAACGACACTTAAACTAATCGCAAAACACATACTCGTATAATAATAATTAAATACATCAAAACTTGAATACGCAATCAAATTGGAAAAACATTTATGTAAGTACTCTTAGTGTACATACAAACCAATAAAAAAATATGACAGAAAACTAGGTAATATTTTTTTTTAAATATTCCAGTCTGGTTTTCACTTAAGGAAGATATTGCAATTGCAATATGCTCACCAGATTGTACAGTATAAAACAAAAGTGTAAAACAATGCAATACTAGTCAAAAGTAGAAATTTTTGCATTTCATTTTCCTAATTTTTTACCCATTCTCTCTTATGAAAGGGAAGCAGATGCTCTAAGGACAAAATGTAGACAGAGATTATTAATGGTTGAAAAATTACAATATATTAAATTTGATATAGAGTAAAGCTAAATTCCAACTGAATACGAATCTGAGTAATGATATTTTAGAAAGAAAATTATGAGAATAAGTGATATACTGTGCAAAAGAGAATGTATTTATGGAAAAGGTTACAACAGCAGTCTTAATTGTTGGGGGAAGAGACTTAGAAGGAATAATATATGATTATTCATCTAAGACTAATAAATCCTGAGTTCAGTTCCCTTTTTCTATAATGTAATGGAAATTACTTAACACATCGATCAATAAGTCCCGGGACTAACCAACAGATGGCGCCTCTAATAACAAATCCATACCATTCTCCGTTAGTACCGACCTTTAAAAGTTACGTGTCAAACTTTCATGACATTCCGACATAGTGTCATTGAGTTACAGTGGTTTTAGTGACGCTACTTTTGCTATTTTCAAAACAATGGAAAAAACCTAATTTCGTGTGTTGATAAAACATTGCTTTTTAATAGGTAAAATACCATTCAAACTCAGCGATGGCTTGAAAAGTGTTATCCGGGCTCTGCTCCGTCGAAAACAACCATTTATCGGTGGTATGCTGATTTCAAACGCGATCGTACAGACACAAATGATGCTGAACACTCTGGTCGTCCAAATAAGGCTGTTACACCAGAAAACAAAGAAAACCCTCAAAATCGTGATGGAAAATCGCAAAGTAAAGTTGCGTGAGATAGCTGACATCCTGAAGATATCATTTGGTAGTGTTTACATTATTTTGCATGAACATTCAGTCATGAAAAAGCTTTTTTCAAAATGGGTGCCGTGTTTACTCACAATGGAACAGAAACAACAACGCATCGATGATTCAGAGCACTGTTTGGCACTGTTTACGCAAAATAAACAGGAGTTTTTGCGTCGGTATGTGACAATGGATGAAACTTGGATCCACCACTATACTCCGGAATCAAATTGGCAGTCAGATGAGTGGAGAGCAGCCGGTGAAAGTCGTCCGAAGCGACCAAATACTCAAGTCGGCTGGGGAGGTTATGGCCTCCGTATTTTGGGATGCGCATGGTATAATATTCATCGATCACCTTGAAAAGGTTAAACCATCAATAGCGAATATTACATAGCGTTATTGGAGCGTTTGAAGGCAGAAATTGCAAAAAAACAGCCCCATATAAAGAAGAAAAATGTTCTCTTTCATCAGGACAATGCACGTGTCACAAGTCGATGGTAACAATGGCCAAATTACATGAGTTGAACTTCGAATTGCTTCCGTACCCACCGTATTCTCTAGATTTGGCCTCCAGCGACTATTGGCTGTTCGCAGACCTCAAAAAGATGCTCCAGGGAAAGAGATTTGGCTCCAATGAAGTAATTGTCGAAACTAACGCCTATTTTGAAACCAAAGATAAATCGTTCTACACGACTGACGTAGAAAAGTTAGGAAAGCATTGGAATGAATGTATCGCTCTTGAAGGAGTCTATGTTGATGAATAAAGGAGAATTTTGGCAAACAAATGTTGTTTTAGTAGTTAGTCCCGGGACCTATTGATCTATGTGTTAAATATACTTTTATAAAATTTAATTCCATTATTTATCAACCAGTAAATAAAGATTATGGACATAATTATGGTATGTTCTGAATTTAATGTAATTGTTAAACATCTGTAGATAAACCTTAATGAAATCTTTATTTAAAATTGGTAAATAAAAAATTATTTTATTTCATTGTTTGAATATTCAGGATGTTTATCATTTTCTTTAACGATTATGATATATATTAGGCTATATTTTTAGGTCAAATTCAAACATAAAATTGCATCGAGTGCTCGTGGATGGTCATTTTCGATATTTTCTGTATCTCAACAATCTCGTGTCATAGAATGCTAGTTATTCTCTCAATGCCTTTATTTAGTTGTCATTAGTTATAATCGGACTTCCAAAGTGCATACCATCTTCGAATGACTATTATGCCATAATAGAATTTTTTTTAAACCACATTTAACACACATGATTGTATCATTGCCACACTCTATACATATATTTTTTTGATTTATGTCAATTTTTACTTTTACAGTAGTAAAAAGCATCAAACACCAACAAACAACTTATTTTGTTCCATCTTCAAAACGAATGCCAAAAAAAATCAAGCAGATTAAACAATGGCCAAAAATGTACTTGACTATCACCTTTCATAATAATATACATTCAGCACTTTTAAAATGAAATTAGCAATGAAAATTTTGTCCAAACGTCATTTATCTGAGAAATACGAAACTATTGGGTGTACAAATAAGTCACCGCCGTTTGACAAAAGTTGGCGCCACCAGTAAGTTATGGTTAAAATTGTCAGATGTAAAATGTCATTATCGTAAGGTTGGACATCTGTCAACAACATGACCTTGAAATATTAGTGAATTTTTATCAGTATAACATATTTTTTTGTGTTCGAAAATGTCAAGTTTTGAGCCGAATAAGCGTCATTTGCGGGAACTTTTGATTTACTTCTTCAATTTGAAGAAATCTGCAGCTGAGGCGCATCGATTGCTTGTAGAAGCATATGGTGAGGCTGCCTTAAGTGAGAGAAGTTGTCGTGAGTGGTTTCAAAAGTTTAAGAACGGTGAATTTGACATCGAAGACAAAGAACGTAGCGGAAGGCCGAAAGTGTACGAAGACGCGGAATTGGAAGTATTATTGGATCAAGATTCGTGCCAAACGCAAGAAGAACTTGCACTTACATTAGGAGTGACTCAACAAGCAATTTCACATGGGTTGAAATCATTGGGAATGATTCAAAAACAAAGAAATTGGGATTCATATGAACTGACACGGAGAAACTTTGAATGCCAATTTTCCACATGTGAAATGCTGCTTGCCAGGCATAAACGAAAGGGTTTTCTGCACCATATAGTCACTGGTGATGAAAAATGCATCCATTATGATAATCCAAAAAGGAAGAAATCATGGGGATCCCCTGGTCATGCTTCAACATCTACGGCTAAGCCAAATATTCATGGAAAAAAACTCTTGTTGTGTATTTGGTGGGATCAGCTTGGTGTCGTGTATTATGAGTTGCTCAAACCGAATGAAACCATTGCTGGGGCTGTCTACCGAACATAATTGATGAGATTGAGTCGAGCACTCGAGGAAAAGCGCGCCCACTACTACGCCAGACACGACAAAATTATTCTCCTGCATGATAATGCTAGTCCACATGTTGCGGCACCGGTCAAAACCTATTTGGAAACACTCAATTGAGAAATTTTACCCCACCGCTGTATTCACCAGACATTGCTCCTTCTGATAACCACTTGTTTTGATCGATGACGCATGGCCTGTCTGAGCAGCACTTCACATCATATGAAGATACCAAAAATTGAGTCGATTCGTGGATAGCCTCAAAAGATGATGATGATGACTGACGCGGTATTCGTATGCTGACAGAAAGATGGGGAAAAGTAGTGGCAAGCGATGGGTACTACTTCGAATAAAACATGAGGTTCCGTTCTTTCACAATAAATGCCCATTTTTTTATAAAAAACGGCGGAAACTTATTTGTACACCTAATACTTTCCGGACATATTATTGGTTAATAGACTGTTTTGATAAAATTCGTTATTTCCTTAATTAAAAGTGAACATTACCTTTTTATAGATTCATAAAATATCTGGTGGAAAATTTATAACCCATTTTGCAGATCCAAAAACAAAATAGCTACCCATTTAACTCATAATACATTAACCCTTGATTCATAATTACCAAGTGTCTAAAGCTGGATTCCAATTTGATTGTGGTCATATCACGATAAGTCTACTCCAACTTCACTTTGATTGATTAACATAACTATCAGTCAAGAGCATACTCATACAACCATATCATCGAACTTGACACACCATCGTAAAAAATTGTATACAAGCCGTGCTACGATCAACTCATGGATGACCCTAAGGAAACTTGTGAACAGCTTGTGACCTATGACCACGGTTAAGCAGAAATCCAGTCTAAAACTTCAGAAGGAGTAAGGTTAGCACCCAGAGCAGCCAGCATTTTCCAACTTACAAGTTAAAATTGTGTGAATAACCAGACAATGTGACTTCTAGTTCTCTTACTACGAGTACATATAAATGTTATACTAACATTGATCAAGTACCTGTCTAGATTGCCATATTACTATACCAGTTAGTATCTTCAGAAACTATATCCATAAGGGCACAAATTAAAAAGATCATTCAAAAATATAAAATGTTAATATCAATGATATCATTATATACTTGAAATATTTTTAATGATAAATAATAATTAAAATTGTCTACAAAAAACTGTTCATTATCATTTGTTGTGTTTTAAAAAAAAACCTTTTCATCATTCTTCTTTTAGCTTATGTTAAAGAATGAATTAGCATCTGACATAAAACTGCCTTAAATAAATGCTTATGGATTTCTGATTATCAGGGCTTACATCTATTTAACAACCTGATTCCCTTTGAATTCCCCTTGAATAATACTCGATCGAAATGAATTAAATCGTGACATCTTAAGAATGAAGATTTTTTTATTTATTCTCAATCAAGTTCACTTCAAAATGGTAGTGTATCATAATAACTACCTAACTAACCAAACCAGATTTTCTACAATTGAGTATTTTTAAATAGCGTTATGTCATAAAGGGTTAAATGAAATCAAAAGTTTAAATTTATCTTTCTCTGGTTGCTGCTAATGATAATATACTTGCTAACAAAATATGATAAATATATTACGTTTCTCATAGCTGACTTTGCTTTTTGCAGGCTATTTGTACCAATATGAATAATGACATATGATGTAGAGATATTTGGTAATGCCACATCTACAGTGACTTTAGATACATCAATCTAGACAGGCAATCATAGCCACACTTTTTAAGAAGCAAACCTTCTATTAAGCTTGAGCCCAGTCTAAATATTTTTGAAGTGACTATATAATCTTGTCACTATTAAAATATTCTTTATCACTTTAGGTAGAGAAATTGACATTTATAATCATCAGTCAGATACTTAAATTGACAAACATATTAATTTACAATGAATTGCAATAATAGCTTTTTTCCAATTTCTTTTAATAAAACAATTTTTTTTACCAGCAAATTGAATAGATTAGGAGATTATTATTTTCATCCTCTAAAATATTGTTTTGAAATGTATATCCAATTGATGCTAAATTACTATTTTTATGTACCACATAAAATTTGCATAGAAAAATAAAATAGTATGTGATTATAAACAAGATATGGAGATTCATTTCTATGCGTATACATGTGTAATATCCCGAGTTACAATATAAAATTATGTGTGTTAATATAATGATCGGGAAGTTATGATATTTTTTTGCATATTAGAACAATTTTAAAATTAAACATAAATTTATCGAAAAATTTCCAAAAAGCTTTACACATGCTAAATTTCGAAATTAACAGAAAACACTTTTTTTTTTTTAAATAAACATCTGTAAATTAGTGCTAAGTGTTTAATTGAATATGTCTTCCTTTTCCAACAACTCAGAAGTTTCAGCAACTCGACCCAATCTCTTTAAGCTTCCCATATACCTACATTCATACCATTATGCAATTTCCCTATTGGAGTAGGTAGCGAGGACAGAGTGCCTAACTTTCCTATCACAACATACTTCCTGCTGTCAAAATTTCATTCAATTGGTCCAACTATACTTTTCTTCGTCATTAAGTATCACGACCCATCCGTTCAACATGTTCAAACCACAACATGCTCTTTTTCACCCTACTTAATACAACAGTTTTAACCCACAATCACCTTGAATAATTACATTCTTATTCTGCCATACATCGACACACCAAATATTCTTCTTAACGTGTAGTTGACTCCTTTCATTCATTTCCCACAATTCTCTCCCATCAATGTTAGCACTAATACCCTATTTTAGCAGATTAAGATATTGCTCGGTGTGGATAAATGACTTAGACCCCTATTGACATTTCCTGTAACAACTCACCATTCAATATCTCTTTCTACTTTTCCGTTGTTGAAGAACATACTCCCCAAACAACAAAAGTTCTTTCACTAGTTCTAATCTTTCATTGTTCATCCAAATATTACATTTACTTTTCCTTTCACCCTTTTCAATTACCATGACTAGATCGTGCAACATTCATTGTTGAGTCTTTTACTTCATGTATAAGTCACTTATACGTTTTTTTCATTTTGCTAACACTACCATGTCATCGGCATACAACATTACACATGATTTGATGTTTTGCCAATGACCTCAAAAGATCTTTAACACACGAGTCTATATGACTATTAAATAACCACATTGACATGACACATACCAGGTCTGTACCTATGGAACCGGATTTTTTTTATAGAAAATACACATTTATTGTATGAAAATGGTAAAAAATATTTTATTCAAAGTATTACCCATCGCTAGCTACAAATGTTTCCCATCTCTGGCAATTTGTGGATACCACGCCAAAAAACCTCTTGCTCTTTTGAGGCAAACCAATCATCGAGCCATTTTCGTAAGAAGTGAAGCGCTGCTCACCAAGTGCGTGTCCCATCGATGCAAATAAGTAATAATCGGATAGAGCCAAGTCTGGTGAGTAAGCCGCATGCCAAAGTATTTGCCAACTAAACGCCTCAATCGTTTCCTTGACCGGTTTTGCTGTGTGTGATAGTCCATTATCATGAAGCAAAATTACTTTGTGTTGCCTCTTTTGATATTCTGGTCGTTTTTCACGCAATGCTTGGTTCAAATCCATCATTTGTTGTCGGTAGCGTTCAGTATTAACGGTTTCGACAGGTTTTAGCAGCTCATAATAGATAACACCCTTCTGATCCCACCAAACACAGATCATTGTCTTCCGTCCATAGCGATTTGGCCTTGCAGTCGATGTCGCCGGTTTGCTTGGAGTTACCCATAATCAGGACAGGACAAGAATGAGTAAAGAATAAAATGAATTACATTTGTTTTACCATCTTTTTTATTTAATCTATTTTGATATTAGAAATATTTTAAGTTTCAATTAAATGGATAACATCTGGTCTGACTGACTGTTAACAATCTACATGAGTGCGGGCAGGTTTAGGCAGCGGCCTGGATGAGCTCTGTGTACTTCTTCACCTTGCTGGCCACGCTCATGTCCACATACTTGTCTGCAATGGAGACCACCATTCCTCCCATGATGGTGGGGTCAATCTTGGTTGTGAGCTGAAGGGTTTCGTTACTCTTAAGGAATTTCTGAAAATAGTACAAAAACAAAATATTGAATAAGATATTCCGAAAAATTACCTCTGCACAGTGGTTAGCTGATCTTTTTTCATCTGAATTTATTGTCCTGGCGCTTAGTAACTGACCAACATATTAAGCGCCAGGTAACCAGGGTTTAAAACTGGGGTAACCGGTACCAAAATGACACTATATAAATTCTTACTAAAAAAACACTATAAAATTCAAAAATGACTATATAAAGTTTTTTTTAAGATATTTAAAAAACAAATTCTCAATTCGCTAACCACTCGACTAAGTCAAACTTTTTGTTTTGACAATTTAGAAATTCATATACTTTAGCATAAAATGAGACTTACCATTCTTGAATTTCCTACAACTGACGTTATCTCACAATTATTAGACGAGTCTAAGTTTATACTAGTAACCTGGACTATTCCCAGACCTACAAAAACCGCCTGAATATCATAAAGAGAGACAGGAGGAGGATAACCTCAAAATACTCCTTCCATCTCCCTTTAATCAACTCGGAGTCAGAGATGATATTTCTATTTGTGCACTTCTGATTGCTTAAGATTTTCGTTCCAGCAAGTCGTCACACAAAATTGTGAGTTATTTACACTGGCAGGCAGATGTTTAGCTCTAGAAATGCTATATCTGTAGGTATTCTGAGGTGGGCATATTTATCACAATGTACCAAATGCTTAACCTTACAGTTCACACTTTGTTACTAATTGCTATTAGAATTCCGAGTTTTTCTCGCAACACCATTTCAGAGGACCAGCAAATCATCTTGAACGAAAGCCCCAAAGTTTAAAACATACTAAACAAATCATTTTCGAGATTGGCAGGATTTTAATTTGTGGATGTTAACTATCTTACAGACTCCAAAGCCGAGCAGATAGCTTTGGAGTCTAATACTTTTACATAATTCAAAATTTGATGATAGCAGCACCAGAGGTATAGATCGTTCAGCCAGAAGAGTCATTTTGCAATAGTGTGAGTAACACTCTGTATTACACAACTTATGTAGTGGTATTGGTTATAGAATGCCACACGATTGGTTCGCGCAGAGCGCACGTTTGTATTGTTGTTAAAATACTCGGTGATTAGAAAAACACTACCATGTCGAAATTAGGAGTGCCATTTTTGTCTAATGTAATGTATAACTCAAAATTTTTCGAAAGCTTAGAATGTACTTTGTTAAAACTTAAAGTTTCCTAGAATTTAATCACTCCATCCACTATTATTTTAAAACTTTATTATTTTGCATTGTATTTTGAATCTTGAAAAATTTCATTATTGTTATTTAATGTTTTCTAGAATCTGCCATGCCTAAACAATTAATATATGAAATAAACTTACTTTAATTTTATTTTTATGATTATTACAATTTAAGCTGACAGCATTTTTAATTTACAAAACGTGTGTGTTCATTTCAATGTTTGAATATAAAATATTATTTTTATATTTTTTTGCTTTTTCACTTCATTAAAAAAAAAGTGACAAATTTTTGTAAATGCAATGTTACTCACACTATTGCAAAATGAATCTTCTGGCTGAATGAACTTATACCACATTAAGAAATACCACAGTAAGAAATCACAATAGAGTAACCCTCTAATTGCAGCCTTCTAGGGTTTCTCAAATGGGTTTTATACTACTGTGTATTATGCATATCAACACGATTTCTTACCTTCAAAGAAGCTTCCAAATTCTTGCGCTGAGCATCATCTAGGGCCTTAGCAGTGGTAACCTCGCATATGACCTCTCCTCGGTGAGCAGACATGATGGTTTTGAATGAGTTAATAACATTGTTCAACTTTTTTAACCTTCCATTCTCTGCCAATAACTCCAGAAAGTTGCCAGTGGCTGGAGACATGGATGTCTGAAACAATATATGAAATGTTAAATTACAAGTATTATACTCACAGGCACTGAATAATCAGGTTATTGCTTAAAGAATATTATATATATACTATGCATAAGTAGAATTACTACCATACCTAAATTACAAGTATTATACTCACAGGCAATGAATAATCAGGTTATTGCTTAAAGAATCTTATATATACTATGCATAAGTAGAATTACTACCATATCTAAATTACAAGTATTATACTCACAGGCACTGAATAATCAGATTATTGCTTAAAGAATCATATATACTATGCATAAGTAGAATTACTACCATATCTAAATTACAAGTATTATACTCACAGGCACTGAATAATCAGGTTATTGCTTAAAGAATCTTATATATACTATGCATAAGTAGAATTACTACCATATCTAAAAAAATATCCCATTCATGCTTATATGGCACAACTTGGGTTCTGTTAGAAGTAATGTAAAAGGCAAGAGGTTTGTTCATTAATTATCTGATCTTATGAAGAAAAAAAAAGAATAGCTTACTCTAAAGCAAATTCTTCCACTTGTTAAGTGACAACTTTATTTTAACGCTCCTACTTTCCGAAGCTTTTCAAACTCAACTTTTGGAATAGACTAGCTACTTTGTACAGTTTTCCTTCACTGCTTCACATCCTTTAATTTATTTCCTTTCAAGGGTGATTTCAAAATAACAAGTCAAAATTCACAGGGAGCTATGCTAGATTTGTATGGAAGCTGATAGATTTATCTAATGCACTATTTTGACAAATATTCTATATGAGATCAAATGAAGGTGTCAGTCAATACTTTCCTAGATGATGCCATTTTCTTCTCACTGCATCTCTTAATACCGTAAACACTTTTTAGGTATTACTCCTAACCATCTGACCTTGTTGAGCACATTGTATTATGTCATATACTATACAACGAGGTGGCTAGATTGCTATTTGGTAATCTGTTCCAACTATCAAGAAAGATGGTCAGAGACCGTAAATGAAAACCAGACTGAAACCCTTAAATATTTATCATCGGGAATCGAACCTGCAACCTCCAGTTTGGAAGATAGGTGTCTGACCAAATACACGAAGGTTGCGTATCATTGTGTACAATACTTACATGGTCATAGAAAACAGTGAATATTTTCTTGACATTGCTCTTAGACACGCTTCCTTTGATCTTTCTTGTTCTGGCATTTTACAACTGAGAAAACTGAGCTTATGTTATAGCCACAGACCCATGATTCGCCAATGGTGATGACCTTTTTGGAGAAAATCTGGGTTGCTGTCTACCGTTTCCAACATGTTCTGTGTAATTTCCCCTCGGATATCCTTCTGTTGCGCCAGAACCTGTGCAACTAATTTTATAGTCACGATTCACCCCAAATATTTTTTTTCGAAATTCACTGTAAACATACACTTTTATGGGGAAAGAAATCAGTCCAACAGATATACATCACAATTTTATCCAATAATCATTTTTGGTTTCAATATTGGGGAGATGTTAGGCTAGCAATAAATAGCCCCTCTCTCTCTTTGGCTGTAATCTCATTATAGGATAATGAAGTTGCTCATACTCCAAGTAAAGGTATTTATGGCCCCAGTACGAGAGGTAATATACATAAGACAAGTTCTATGGGAAGTATTCCTGAATTTGAATTAATAAAATTATTTTAACCACAGCGTATTAGTACTAACATTGATGTATGGAATAATAATAAAACTGAACTATTACTGATCATTAAAAAATATTATATAAAGGTGAGTATTCTCTTAACTGGGTCTTTATTGTTGAATTAAAAATATGAGAATGAATGTTGCGAAATCCAAAGTTAAGGTGATAGAAAAGTGTGAAAGAGCCCTGGGGGCTTACGAGAGTAAATCCGACCTACCCTTCCGTTATAAGCACAAGCTCCCGAAACATTATCTGTTGCCTGACTAGTCCACCTACAGTATTAGCTGAGACGACCAAGGTCTGAGTGAATGTAATGGAATACAAGTAGCCTGAACGAGTGGACTTGTTTTTGCTAAATAATTAGTGTAAGAATTGTTATCTAGTTATAAGTAGCATGTAGGTGTTAATTATTTCTAAGAACTCATATATTAAGATTGTAAAAAATAAAATAAAATGACACGTAGGAAAATAAGATTATGTAAGTTCATAAATTATAACATATAATTAAGATAAGTTCATAAATTATAACATATAATTAAGAAATGTGGAGGTAGAAAAAGGTTGAAATGAGTGATAAATACTGTAGAAATGCGTACACTGAGAAGAATACATGGGGTGACAATGTATGACAGAATACACTCATTGGGAATGAATGTGAACTTAAGGCTGATGTGTTGAGTGAAGAAGAGGACTCTGAGATGGTTGAGGCGTGTAGAACGAATAAATAAAAAAAAGGCTAGCAAAACATATATACAGTACAACTGTGAGTGGAAGGCATGGTAGAGGAAGACCAAAGAAAGTATGGTTGCATCAAGTGAACAATATTTGAAAGAAGGAAATGTCGAGTCAGAGAAATCGTAGGTGAATCAAAAATCGGAAAGAAGTATCAATTTATTTTTTCATGCTATATGTCGTCAGTGAGATACAGGCAGAAGCCTAGTTTACTGGGGACACGACAAATGAAAGGCAACAAACCCAGATCCGTTAAAGTTTAAAGTTGTGTATCCAAATTATATTACCTGTTGTTTTTTCGCAAATTATGTATATTTCTCGTCATGTGTAAAATAAATAAATGAAAATGGATGTAGAAGAGGCAAAGGATGTCGCGATAAGGTCTGGCGCTCTGTTCTCTTTGCCAACCCCAACAGGGAAATGAAGTGATGGTATGAATGTATGTAAAGGTTTTTTAGAGTTAATTCAGCTTATATCATAATAAAAGCTGTAGAGACAAGCTCTTTTAACCATACATAAAATTTATATTAATTTTATTTCATAATTAAGGCTATTTTAAGTTTTGCTAACAGAGTTGATAAAAAGATTTGAAATTTTTATCAGTGCAAAAATAGGGACATAGAAAAACTTATCATTTCTAGTATTCACATAATTCAGAAACTTAAGGGTAAACTCTGCAAAACGTCTTCATTTCTAAGGATCACAGGAGCACACAAATCAATAATTCACTTCATACTATTCGCTATATAATTATTAATTATATATGGGAACAGTACATACCTTTTGAGCTAAGTGCTTGATAGCGCCGGCTTTAATAGATCGTTTAATGGTTGGATTGATAATAAATTCTTTAAGCTTGGGATCCGTCTTCATTGAACTTTGGAATTTGAGCAATTCCTTCTCCACCACATCTAGTGACTTCATCTTAGTAGCGGCGGAGTATAGCGCCGTAGCATAACGCCCCTCCAGCCCGAACATTTGTATGGGGGGCTTCACCATCTGGCTCGCAGCAGCCGTGGAGCTGAACGAGCGAGTCTGAAAAAAATCATAAAACAAGAATTATTACATAACCTAACCTCAACTAAGGGTTACGTCAAATTGTCAGTGTTGACCATAATGTCAAGTTATCGGAACTCTGTTAATTGTATGTGATTTTAATGTGACTCAATGAATTATAAATTATTAATACTAACAAGAATTGCGCATTTTAAAGATGACATTTTTCTAAAAATCCCAGAGCTGCCTCCCCAAAATTTTGCAGATACCGGAGAAGACCGGGATACCAGCTCTGAAAATAAATTGTAGTCAGATTTGGAAGAACACGAAAAAATATAAAATCCCTAGTTCCTACCTTTACGTTTTATCTTGACTAAACTAGTAGTTAAGATTTATTACTAAGTAAATTTTAACTCGGTACAAAAAAGTCTGCATAGTGGAATGATAATTGATGCCCTCTCTGTGGTGAATAAAATAAATAATTTAGCTACTTCGATTTCTTTTTACTATACACCCTAATACTTAACTATTAAGTAATCTTGATGAACACAATAATTCTGTTAAATGTTTTGACATAATTTTTATGGCAAGACATGATCGAGGTCATTGTCATTCTGCCAACGTAGTGTTGTATATTCTTTGTTTATAGTTCCCTTTGTGACAGTTGATAATTTTGTCGCCTTTGTATTCCGGATGACACATTCCAAACCTTACACCCGCTCGTTCATTCTCGGGTTAACCCCGCTACGCGAGAGTTTCATTTTAATTAATCACCATGTCGACAGTAACGAGTCCATCCAAAGATTCAGTTCAGGATGGAATTTCTAATTGTTCCATTGACGAAGGTCTACCGAGGGAGCTCAGCCAGGCGAGCCTTTCATCTAGTACCAGCCACGACGAGTCATTCCAGTGCCCCGACCATGCAGATGGCAGCCTGCAACGGATGTACGGGTACCTGCAAGCGGGACAACTTTGTGATGTTGTTCTGATGGCCGGGGGAAGGAGGTTTCCAGCCCACAGGCTGGTGCTGTCCGCAGCCAGTGAATACTTCTCAGCCATGTTCACCGGAGCTCTGCGAGAAGCGCACCAGAATGAGATCACTTTGGAGAAAGTTGATGGAAATGCACTACAACAGCTTATTAATTTTTGCTACACAGGAACAATTGGTTTGTTAATTATTGTTTATATTTCATTCAGTTGTCATTGTTTCTATAGCCTTTCGACCCCCCCCCCCCCCCCCCCATTAAAAAATGAATACATCGCGGCTTTAAAATCATGCTGCCTCCCTGTCCTGGAGGACATAACATTTAACTTCTCTGTTATGACACATCTTTCACTTCCACATCCATACACCTTCTCATTCAACTCTGATTTCAACTCTCACTTTTCACATTTGTTTCTTTCAAAATATTCACTTGATCCAACCAGACTTTCAAGACTTCTCCTACCACACCTTCCACTACAATTTACTCTATATATTTATTTTGTTAGTCTTTCTTGATTCATTCATTCTATATGCCCAAACCATATCAGAGTTATCTTCATCTAATTTAATACAACAGAGCCTTAAGTTTTTATTCATCCCTAATCAATTAATTTATTGCTTCATTGTCACCCGATGTATTCTTCTCAAGACATAATAAAGACTGAAAGCGGCCGCTTTCAACCTTTTCTCACATCCACATTTCACTTCTATACATTAAAGTTGGTACTAAAATGCTATTGTGGACTATCATCTTAGCAGATTCTGATACTATCCAGTTAGAACATGTATGTTTTAGTGCCCAATTGACTTTGTTTCCTATTACTATATTCCTTTCTTTATCTCTCGTAACTCTTATCATCTGAGAAAATACTACCTAAATACCAGAATTCTTTAACTCACTCTATCTAATCTTTCATTGCTCACCCATATATCACATTTCATTTTCCTTTCATACATCACTATGTTATTGCCAAAATTCATATGAGTCATATAACTAACTCAAAAGGGTAATTTTAGAACTGTGTGACTAACTCAATGGGTTGTTGAAGTTTTTTATGAGTATTAATTATATTATGCTTAGTTTTTATTTTATTGTATATTATTAACAGTCAACTCTTCAATTTGAGGTTCTTTTCATGTAGTTCATACTCTGTAATCAACCAATAGTAATAATAAACTACAGAGATATGAAAAAATATTTTTTCTTCAACATTCAATCTGTTTCAGTAAAAAATTAAGCCCACATTTTACAATTATCTTGATCAATTTTCCAAAGTTTATATTCTAGTTTAGTCAGCTTATTTTCATCACTAAGCTACGTATACTAAACAATACACTACTAGAATGACTTCCATGGGGAAGGTTGCTTGTTCAAACCCCGCACTCTGCAAACCCCTTGAATGACACAAGCATTTTTCCCACCTAATATTCGAGGGGAATAAATAAGGATACCTATGACTTCGATCATATCTATTCTTTTTAAAATAAAATTATATTTAGCGTAAATTTCTGACCCAATTTTATTTTATCTAATGCTAATCCTGAAATGCTTATTTTGTGTCAATGATTTCTACCTTGTGGCACTCCATATCAGTTGAATAATTGCTTTGTTATTTATAAGTTAACATTTAATAATTACTTTTTTTTTTAATAGATAAGACTGAAGTCATAGGTATCCTCCTACCCCCAAATACTAGACAGAAAAAATGTCTGTGTCATTCAAGGGGAGTAGCAAAGCGCGGAATTCGAACCGATGACCTTCCGCACGGAAGGCCAGTGCGTTACCGCGCATCCGACCACCTCAAATTATTATTTAGTTAATTACATTAATCCGCGCAACACGTGTTTATACCTCCTATCTCCAGGCTCTCTTCAGGCGGATTAATACTGGTCTGATATGAGAGCAATGCTTAGGTCTAACTGGTGTCATGTTTCACCGGGATCGTGATCTATTAACCTAAAGGAAAAAAACACATGAGACGTGAAACCTTTTGCACTTTTTTGTTTTTTATTAGTTTTATTGTTCATTTGTTTGAGTTCTAAATTTAACTATTTTCCAGGTCTTCGAGAAGATACTGTGGAGTTACTGCTTTCAACAGCTTGCCTCTTACAGCTGACGGGGGTTGCCAACGCCTGCTGCAATTTCCTTAAAAAACAACTTCATCCATCCAACTGCTTGGGCATTGCTATGTTTGCAGAGCAACAGTCTTGCAATTCCTTACAAAAACATGCCACTGATTTCACTTGTGAAAATTTCATGCAGGTAAGGTTTTTTTTATTTATCTTTTTCCATATCAAAGAGAGACGAAGAAAATATATTTATTTTTTAATATTTTATCATGAAATAGGAATTCTCTTACAAAAAATGCATCTGTTGTAAACTGACAATCATCTGTGGAAAAATAGTCTTGTTTTTAAAAAATCATTTTTGTTATACGTGGTACTGCATATCTTAAGCGAGTCCAAGTTTATGTTTCCGATATGACTGTTCATGAATGCAAAAAAACAACTTAATTTGCTTTTCATCCTATATTTTTTTCAATATTTTATTTTCATTCATTGAAAACTTTATTAGTTTATTTAAGATTTCAAATTTTAAAAATCTTTAAGCTGCATTGTATAACATCAGATTAAAAAAGTCTTTTAGCTTTCATTGTATACTGTACAATTTAGCAAGTTTTTGTTACCATGTGGCAATCTCATCCAACCAACCGAAAGATGTTAAAGAGGCCTTAAGTGAAAACCAGACTGGAATCATTTAAAAAAAATCTGGGTTCCAATGGAGCTCAAACCTGCAAACCTCAGCTTTGAAGACAGGCATCTTGCCAACTAGTCCACGGAGAATATCATATCATTAGATATAATCTAATTAATTTTTTATGACCGTTCGTGATTTCATCAATGATGTTTGATCAATGAATATATTCTTTCAGGTGTTCAGAAACCAAGAGTTCCTGTCCCTGGATTCCAAACAGCTGGGCAAACTGCTCTGCTCGGATGACCTGAACGTGATCTCTGAGGAATGTGTCTTTGAGAGTGTCATGACGTGGATCAAGCATGACCGGCCAAACCGACAGCAGCACCTGCCGTATTTACTCGAGTTTGTGAAGCTACCGCTTCTACCTCCCTCAGTATGTTTAATTTTTTTTTAATTCTTCGAAGGACAACAACCAATGTTCATATTTTTTTTTATTTTCCATTCAGAATCTTTTTGTTTAGTCATCAATATAGCATTTCATAGTAGTTCTTTGTGAGACAAACTAATTAATCTTACAACCATCTGCTCTCAAATATATAACCAGAGTGATTGTTATTATTTCTTAAACACACTAACAATAAACATTAATTATCCCAATTGACACACCCTAGACAATTATGTAGTTTATGGTTTGATATCTGCATTGGAATACCTTCTTAGTACTGACACGTGTACCTTAAGAAAGCACAAAAAACCTGTTAGTTGAACAAACTCGGTTTGATCCCACCTCCCCTCACGCTGTTATGAGAGACAAAATAAGTTCCACTTCAGCATGATCTATACTAGAAGATCGAAATCTTCTTTTTCTTATGAGCGCAATATATTTGCAAACATATGCTTTGATATTATTCAAATAAATGAAAGTTTAGATTTTCATTATTCTTTTATCGCAGCCAAGTTTATTATTTAGTGTTTATTTTTACTGAATTAAATTATTGATTAAATTATTGCTCTAAAAATGTATGAATTTTGGATCAGTTGAACACTTGAAGTGCTATATCAACATATTTTTTAAATAAAAGTATATTACAATGATATGAGTAAATTGTTAAAAGGTACTTTTCAAATTAAAAAAGTACAATTGTTTAAAGGAACACAATGATTGGGACTGATTTGTTTTTGTAATATCTTAAATATTAAAATAAATCATTGTATCCGATACATCTTCATGATCACCCTGTATGATTTATCAGAAACACAAATCCTTCAATTTCATTCCATATGAATATGTTATGTTGCCCTTAAATATCTCAAAAATTGGATTTCATTTTCTTCTATGTCCAATATATGCTTATTGTTATAATATTTACAATATTATGCCTTCTGCCCAGTTGGCAAAATGTGCTCAATTATTCAGTGACAAATTCCAGTTACAGAATTAATGGTTTATTAATTGATATTCCAGTTCTTATTTGACCATGTGGAGTCAGCATGCGGTGAGGTACCAGCGTGCCAAGCCCTGGTACTCGAGGCACTCAAATGGCACCTGTTGCCTGAATGCCGGTCGCAGTTCTCCTCGCATCGGACCAGCCCCAGAAAGTCCACCGTGGGGCGCTTGCTTGCTGTTGGAGGAATGGATGCCAGTGTTAGTATCTCAGAAACAAATAAAAAATATGATTTTTTTATAGCACTGTTTCATAAATAAATACCATTTCATGAGCTGTCTTGGAGTTTTTCTTAGGGACTACTAAGTATCAATACAAAAATATGCTAATACATACCAGTCCAGGACCCGTGAGAAATCGAAGAATATAAAACAAGCGTGCATACCATTGAAAGACCACTAATGTCAACAAATCATCCTCTTTATTATTATTCCATCAATGTAATGAATGGAATTCACTGATCGGATTGGACCTCTGTGGGACCTTTGACTGTATTTTTATGTGTGGGGGTCTTGCTGGCATGTGTGATTACAAATGAGTTCCATGCCTACGCCAGTGGTTCTAAACCTGAAGGCTCAATTCACGGGGTCGAAGACAATACTGGCTCATGGGCACACTCTTCAATATATCTAAATCACAAATTCAGATAAGTTGAAATATATCGTAAGAATAATTTGGAAGGTAATGAGATTTTGGACAAAAACCAAAGTTAGACTATACTAGTAGCTGTTCTTTTCTTTGCTGCCAAATGACGTATTCTTTTGAGATGTATAAGTTGTCTCAAGTCTCATTATTCCTATTTCTCAAACCACTTCATGACAAGCTCAAAGCAATGAAAAGCTTCAGAATAATATTTTCCCTCTCGAAAATCTCCCCATTGTTTGCTTGATCTTGTTTAACCCTTGCCGATCTGTGAACGGACAAGAGTGACCAAGACGTATATTTTATTTAATTTCTCGAAATATACTGCTTGCAGGGTCTTCATACTTTATGTATTCCTCATCGAAACCTCTATGATTTGAATGATGTCATTACGAAATAAAATCATTAATAAATATCAACAGAAATGAATGATAATAAATCGAGAATTGACGAAATGTCAAAACACTCCGTATGACTCATTCTTTTTTGACAGTTAATATTTTACGAGTACATTCGTTCCAGGGATTGGTTACCAGTTTTATCAAACACCTGTGCGTTTAGTACATAGAATAGAAACAAAAGTTATTTCGTGCCCCAATTGCGATAGACTTTCTCCACAGGATTAAATTTTGATTTTATGATATGTTTGTCCTATTTTCAAATTTTGACCTATTTTCAAAGTGTTTATATTTTCCAAATGGCATATTTTATTGATTTGAATTTTGTGTTTGTTTTTATATTATTATTTTTGAATTTATATATTCATTTTATATTTTGTTAATATGTTAATTATTGTCTTAATTCGAATTATATTTTTATTGCCAAAAAATACACGCTATATTTTATTGTATAATTTTATGATTTTTTTTTAAAAGGCTGGAGACCTCTTTTCAGTCATGCGCATTCTGAACGTTGCGCAGACCGAACGACGCAGTGGGAAAATTATATTCCTATAGAAATATCACCTCTCTGTTTCAACTCTTATTATATCATTTCTTACACTTATTTTATATTATTCGACATTTTATTACATAATAAAGTGATATTTATAGCTAATTACAAAAAAAAACTAATAGATTTTGCATAATTTTAATTTAAAACATACATGTTTACTGTACCCTCAGTGTCCAACACCGTTACTGGCGTAATTTTTTAGCACAGTAAGGGAAGTGTTAAGGGTAAGTCCAATATAGCCTCAATTATTTCCTCATTGTTCAAATTGTTACACGTGAAACTGCTTCAAGAGCAATGTTTGGAAGAAAAAAAAACTAGTGAAGTTTTGTGCCTGCAGATGAATTAATTTCGTACTGTTTGGTAGATGACACTATGTTGCCCTGTGTTACATAGCACATTTGTATAATGCACTATTTTTCTGTTTTCTCATTTATTTTCTCCAATTGGGATGATTGAGATCCAGATAATCGAGTTTCTATTGTATTATAAAGGATTGGGATGAAAAGGGTTTATACTTAAGGACATGCCATATTAATTATGATTCTATATTTATGAAAACAATAGTATTGAATCCTTCAATACTATTTTAGATTAACCAATACCAATTATGATAAAATTTACTTTGTAAATTTCACTAATACAATGTTATAATTTCGACACGGGTTTCAAGTTCCTTTACTGAGATCTTCACCAGGTAAACAGTTTGCCTTATGAAGAGTTTGGTGAAAGAACCCGAAACTAGTCGAGGTAATAGCATCATATTATTATTATTTTGGTAGTCCATAAAGTAAAGTCCAACACATTTAATCAATATTATTGTTATTTTTAGGGTGTGACAACACTCGAAGCATATGATCCTAGGAAAAACACATGGGGTCAACTAAAGATGATTAACATCAAGAAGCTCCAGTTTGGTGTCGTCATGATGCAAGACAAACTGTTGTTGGTGGGTGGCAGGGATGGTCTCAAGACACTCAATACGGTAATTTTTTTATTTCCTTTTTTTCAAGCTAAAACCTCAATAATTATAAGGCAAAGGTTTGAAAGGAGAAACCGAAGTGACAATAATGGATAACAAGTATTATAGATGACCTTTGTGACCTAGTGATAAAATGCTGGTTTCCCATGCAGGAGTCTCAAGTTCCATTTCTTAAGGTGACCATGAAACAACAAAGTTTCAGTCTGGTTTTCTTACATATAGGTCTTTAAACTCTTTCTTGATGAATTAAGAAATACCACATGACACTAAACCCTCCAAATTGTATTGTGCTGTATTACATTTTTGTTGTAAACAGTACAATTTGATGAATTTCTTGCCATTTATTTATTTTCTCAAAACAGGCTTAGCCCAATTACTTTGAAAAATACAAGACATATTAAAAATAAAGAAAAATTACTTAGAATAAAAAAATTATATAAAATAAAAAATAATGTGTATGCATACATATATACAGACAAACATATGATACACATATATTCACAGTCACTTAAGTACGTTGATGAGGAGTGCTTTCTAACGCGATCAATCTTAGAAGAAAATTTACTTTTGCTTTTGGTAATGTGATATGAAATATGTCAATATCCGAAGCAGTCCCGTTCAAAAGAGTTAAGGCCCTTCCAACAGGCATAGTGGCTGGAAGACCCGTTCTTGCGTATGTTATTGAGAACAGTTCTTGCCGGCGCAGTCTAGTGTAATATTTAGGAACATTTAACGCTAATCTTTGTAGTACTGCTGGACAGCTCACAACTCCTCGAACGAGTTTGACAACGTTTACCAAGAGACGCAGATCTCTTCTTACGCTGAAGGAGTTATACCCGAGCATGCCCAGCAGAAACTGAGTAGGATAAAGCCATGGATAGACACCGAACTCTCTCATATAGAGATATCGTAGATATTTTTTTGTGCTTTCTCCACCATGAGTGAGTTCTGCGCCCCCCCACTGGGCTCCAAATGCAAGCATTGCTTTCTAGTTTGCTACGGATCAATGAATTAAACAACGTTTTGAGCACCATTTGGTTTTCAAACGACTTAGAGATTCTCATTACAAATCCTAGAGTTTTATAAGCTGAGTTGCATATAATTTCTATGTGAAGACCAAACACGAGATTGCTGTGGAACAAAACACCCAGATCTTTAATATTATCTGTGTGGGGTATAGGTATAGATTCTAGTGTATATCTATGGAATTTCAAGACGTGTGAGCGATGATACGACATAATTTTGCACTTTGATGCATTGAAATATAATTTATTACTGTGGCTCCACTCACAAACGTTGAGATCTGACTGTAGGTCTAAGCAGTCGGTATAAGAACAAATTTTTTTAAAGATTTTGAGGTCATCAGCAAATAACAGCAAAAAAAGAAACGTGGATTTTTTTATAACTCTACCTATATCATTAATAAAAATAAGAAATAAGGTAAGTCCAATATTAGACCCCTGAGGAACACCTGAGTAGGCAGTGAAGTAATCGGAGTTGTATTGTTAATATCTTCCAACGAGGCAAAAAAGCCTTAATATAAATCCATAATGAAACAGTTTTAAAAAAAAATTGGCACCAACGGGAATAAAACCCGCAACTCCCTAGTTGGAGGATAGGTGTCTTACCAACTATGCCACGGAGGTCGTCAAATTGTAGTGAGACAGCAGAAGTGCAGTACATAAAAGCCCTTTATCCACTAAACCATTGGCAATTTTACCTGAGAACTTGGATAGATATTATAAGTATTATGTTAAAGAAAATAAAATGATGTAGAACATATTAAGACACAATAAATAAATAAAAATAAAATAAATATAGGTTTATTAACAGCAACATAGTATGTACATATATCCTGAAATTGCTCATGTTTGAAATTTATAAAAATCTCTCATTTTTAAATGAAAGAATATTGATGATAAGTATACCATTCATTTTAGCAAGGTTATATCGCCTGTTGAGAATCATAGTGGCTAAACTCCAAAAAATAAATTTTCGAGTTAAGTCTTCCAAATGGCACTAAAATGACTCATTTTTTACGTGCGTAAGTGGCAACTTGAAGAGTCAAGGAGTTGAAATATATCAGGTGTACAAATAAGTCGCCGCCGTTTGACAAAAGTTGGTACCACCAGTAAGTTATGGTTAAAATTATCAGATGTAAAACGTCATTGTCATAAGGTTGGACATCTGTCAACAACATAACCTTGAAATATTAGTGAATTTTTATCAGTATAATATATTCTTTTGTGTACGCAAATGTCAAGTTTTGAGCCGAATAGGCGTCATTTGCGGAAACTTTTGATTTACTTCTTCAATTTGAAGAAATCTGCATCTGAGGCGCATCGATTGCTTGTAGAAGCATATGGTGAGGCTGCCTTAAGTGAGAGAAGTTGTCGTGAGTGGTTTCAAAAGTTTAAGAACGGTGAATTTGACATCGAAGACAAAGAACGTAGCGGAAGGCCGAAAGTGTACGAAGACGTGGAATTGGAAGTATTATTGGATCAAAATTCGTGCCAAACGCAAGAAGAACTTGCACTTGCACTTACATTAGGAGTGACTCAACAAGCAATTTCACATCGGTTGAAATCATTGGGAATGATTCAAAAACAAGGAAATTGGGTTCCATATGAACTGACACCGAAAAACGTTGAACGCCGATTTTCCACATGTGAAATGCTGCTTGCCAGGCATAAACGAAAGGGTTTTCTGCACCGTATAGTCACTGGTGATGACAATTAGATCCACTATGATAATCCAAAAAGGAAGAAATCATGGGGACCCCTGGCCATGCTTCAACATCTACGGCTAAGCCAAATATTCATGGAAAAAAACTCTTGTTGTGTATTTGGTGGGATCAGCTTGGTGTCGTGTATTATGAGTTGCTCAAACCGAATGAAACCATTGCTGGGGCTGTCTACCGAACACAATTGATGAGATTGAGTCAAGCACTCAAGGAAAAGCGCGCCCACTACTACTCCAGACACGACAAAATTATTCTCCTGCATAATAATGCTCGTCCACATGTTGCGGCGCCGGTCAAAACCTATTTGGAAACACTCAATTGGGAAGTTTTACCCCACCCGCCATATTCACCAGACATTGCTCCTTCTGATTTCCACTTGTTTCGATCGATGACGCATGGCCTGTCTGAACAGCACTTCACATCATACGAGGCATATCCAGAAAGTAAGTGTACTGAATTTTTGTAGGTTACAATTTTTTTTATTTCAACAAAAAAATTACGTGGTTACCGTAGTACATATGTAAGCTATTTTTCGACATAGTCGCCATTCCTCTCAATGCAGGTCGTGAAACGGGGTATCAACTTTTTGATGCCTTCCTCGAAGTAGTTTCCCGCCAACCCCTCCGTCCACTTCTCCACCTCCTCATTTACCTCCTCGTCGGTTGAAAACCTTTTTCCACCCATGTGCAGCTTCAGAGAGGTTAAGAGATAAGAGTAATCTGAAGGTGCCAAGTCAGGGGAATGCGCGGGGTGGTTCAGGACATCCCATTTAAACGAGGCGAGCAGTTCCTTCGTGGCGTTGGCCATGTGTGGTCTTGCATTGTCTTGCAGCAGGCAGACTCCCTTTGTCAGCATGCCTCTCCTCTTGTTCTGAATCGCCCTCCGCAATTTTTTTAGGGTCTCACAGTATCTTGCAGAGTTGATGGTCTCCCCTTGAGGCATATATTCAATTAAAATTATGCCTTGGCAGTCCCAAAACACGGATGCCATGATTTTCTTGGCTGAAATTGTGGTTTTGAACTTTTTGGCGGAGGGTGAAGAGGTGTGACGCCACTGTTGAGACTGCCTTTTGGTTTCAGGCGTGTAGTGTGCAACCCAAGTTTCATCTCCAGTAACGATGGAGCGGAGAAATTCATCTCCATGGAGTTTGCAGCGCCTCAAAAACTCTTGCCTTTTTACAAAATTTCGCACTTGGCGGGAGATTTCGCACTTGGCGGGGCCGTTATCTCGTTTGGAAGGGAAAACCTCAACCGGAGGTTTTCCCTTCCAAACGAGATAACGGATGACGCCGCGTATTTCGCACTTGGCGGGAGATTGGATTGACATTTTTCACGAAACGTGTTGTCGCGTCGACACTTCTCAACGTACTGATCTCGAACCGGCCTCGTTGCGGAGGGGAAGGGTCAGGCTACACGGAAGTGTAGCCAACATGTCGAAAATAAAATCCATCCGGTCGTGAGAGCCTCAGTACACTTTCTGGATACGCCTCGTATATAGCACTTCACATCACTTCACAGCTGTTCACATCATATATGAAGATACCAAAAATTGGGTCGATTCGTGGATAGCCTCAAAAGATGATGATGATGACCGACACGGTATCCGTATGCTGCCAGAAAGATGGGAAAAAGTAGTGGCAAGCGATGGGCAATACTTCGAATAAAACATGAGGTTCCGTTCTTTCACAATAAATGCCCAATTTTTTATAAAAAGGGCCGGAAACTTATTTGTACACCTAATACTTTCGCCACTTACGCACGTAAAAAAGGAGTCATTTTAGTGCCATTTAGAAGTCTTAACTCGAAAATTTATTTTATTGTAGTTTCGCCACTATGATTCTCAACAGGCGATAGAAAGCAAAAATAGCCATCTATGAGCATAGATTTTGGATGGATTTGTAGTGATTTATACTAAAGTCAAAGCTGACATAAGCTGGTTGAAGCTTCTAATCATTAATAATTCTTCTTCTTCCTCTTCCTATAGATCTGTTTGTTCCGCTTGTTCCCCTTGTGACGTGGATTGCCAGCTGTCACGCCATCTCTTCGGAGGTCTTCTCGGTAATCTTCTTCCGGCTGGGTTCCCTTGAAGGGCGACACGTGAAAGTCTGTCGTCTTGCATTCTGTTTACATGTTCGTTCCAGTATCGCCTTCGTTGTCTTCTCCACGTTCCATACTACACTTTCTCCTTATTTCGGTGTTTCTGATTCTATCTCTTAGTGTGTTTCCGGTTATACATCTCAGTGTTTTCATTTCCGAGGTTCTCAGGAGAGATTTTGTTCTAGATGTGTCTGCTCTGGTATCTATTCCGTAGGTGGCTATCGGTCTCACACATGTCTTGTATATTCTGACTATACTTTCTATTCTCATGTGTTTATTATTCTACACCGATGTTCTTAGGCATCCCGATATTGCAGCAGCCTTATTGACCTGTCTCAAGGTTTCATCATACAGATTTCCATTGCTACCGATGTTCACTCCAAGATACCTAAACTCCATCACTTGCTCTATTATTTTGTTATTGACTGCTAGTTTGCATCTCACCGGGGTCTTAGATATTGGGAGGCTCTTCGTTTTGTCCGTGGATATCAACATGTTATATTTTAGTGAGATTTGATGGAGTCCATATAACATCCTTTGGAGGTAATCTTCGGATTCTGCAGTGAATACTGCATAGTCTGCGTAGCATACAATGCTGACTTTTTGTCTCCCAGTGTCGATGTCTGCAACTTCCTCAATTAGTTTTTCCATTATTAGATTAAAGAGGAACGGGCTTAAGCTATCCCTTTGTCTAATTCCAATCGGAGTAGGGGCGGCATTTGTCAGGTCATTCTCTATTTTAATCCTGGTGTAGCTATTGGTATTTAATCCTTGTATGATTTTTATTAAGTTCGAGTGGACATTCTTCTCACTGAGTATTTTTATCACATCTTCCAGTCTAACTCTATCAAATGCCTTAGTGAGGTCGACAAAGCAGAGGTATGCTGTTTTGTTATACTCTATTTATTTTTCAGTTAATTGACGGTGTATCTTATTAATAATAATTATCAACAATTTAAATTGTATTTGATTATTGCAATAATACGAATGAGAAATATCTGGCTGTGCCAACTTCATTTTAAGCTTGTCTACCTTACATCAGATGTAAATTCAGTTTTAACTAATATTTTGATAATAATACTCAATGTCTTCCAACAACAGAAATAAAAAATTTTATTAATTCATTTGTTCTATCGCATCTGGATCATTGCAATTCTAATTATTCTAGTTTGTCTGATTTACAAATTTCTAGATTCAAGTTTGTTTTTATTTAAATAGCTAGGTTTATGGTAGTCATAAATAATCATATAATATTATCACTTCTAAAAATTTTAAATTGGCTCAAGTGCCGTGAACGGATTGATTTCAAACTTTGTCTCCATATTCAGATCATAATAATCTGCCTCTTAATGTTGAAGTGAATAGTTTTAGGAAGGATTAGATAAGTATTTTTGTGAGGTTTTTTTAAAATTTATGATTGTATATGAACACTACACACATACACTACACACATACACTACACACATACACTACACTACACCTTAAGCTGGATGTGTTACTATCACATATCGGAAGATCAACAAAGAAACCTTTCTTTGTAGTTCATCTTCCCTTGGTAAGTTTTCTTACCAAATATGTTTTTTCTAAACATATGGAGATGCAGGGAAGTTCCTTATCTAGTAGCTGCAGCCACCACCTTCTTATCCTTATACAACTTATTATTTTTGTTATATTTTTAATCCGCCATTAATAGTGAGTTTGAGTGCCCTTAGGAGAGGTTGCTATCTAAACGTGCTGTGTAAATTGTATTTTTATTATTATAATTTTCTTTATTTGTGTTTTTTTTTTGTTTGGTCTTATCTTTCAAATTGTATGTTTATCCAGGTGGAGTGTGTGGACCTGAAAAGCCTGACGTTCTCGCTGCAGCCACCAATGGGCACTCACCGCCACGGACTGGGTGTGGCTGTGCTGGGAGAAGGACCAAGTGCTCCAGTTTACGCCCTGGGTGGACATGACGGTTGGACATACACTGGCACTGTAGAAAGGTTTACCTCGCTTTCAAAAGAATAATTAAAAGTCATAGACACAATTTATGTCAATACCATCTCAACACTACGAGGGTAGTTTGAAAGGTTGGTAGTTGATAAAAAAGCAAGTAAATTACATTTTTTGAAAAAAAACTTTTATTTTTCAACAGTTGCCAATTTTCCAATTTTTTCACCCCGTCTGAAAAATATGTTTTGTCAAACTCAGCATAATAGTAATTTATTGCAGCGATGACATCCTGATTCAGTGAAAATTTCTTCCTACCAAGCAATTTTTTTTTTAATATAAAATGCTTCAATAGAAAGTCGATAGAAACATAATCAAGTTTTTTTAATGCAGATGGGATCCGGTATCTCGAAATTGGTCATATGTGTCTCCCATGCTGAGCCCCCGAGGAATGTTTGGAGTAGGCGTGGTAGGAGGGAAGCTGTATGCTGTAGGAGGAAGGGATGGAAGTGCTTGTCTTCGCACCGTGGAAGTGTACTGCCCACACACTAATCGCTGGCAGGCCTGTAGTCCCATGGCTAAGCGCAGGGGTGGAGTCAGTGTGGCTGTGATGGATGGATACCTCTACGCCCTGGGAGGTCACGATGCCCCTGCTAAGAATGATGCTGGCCGCTTCTCGTGTGTGGAACGCTACCACCCTCCCACGGATACTTGGACTACTATTGCTAGTTTGAGCAGAGCCAGAGATGCCATTGGAGCTTGTCTTCTTGGAGATAAACTCATCGCAGTAGGTAAGTACTCATCACTTTGGAAACTATTTCAATAATTATTGACCCAATTCTGCGTTGAGTCTCATATATATTCATAATGAATGTTTTCGAAATTTCTGATTTACACTTAGCTCTTGGTATAAATACAATTCACTAAACAGTGCCCAGTTACAAACATGGTGCCCAAGCAAACTCGAAATTTATCTAAATTGTTCACTTTCCAAAATGGTTTCCAAAAGGTTTGTTGATACTTGATCTTTGACAGCTGACTTTGAAAATATTTTCTAACATTGACCGATACCAGTCGCCTAGTTCACTTATAACATAGAATGGTGCTCAGGGATTGTTGATCAACATGCACCAAAAATATGGACTGATAATCTTTTCAAATGTACAGCAAAGTATATGCATTTCTCGCTGATACACTTAGATTATCAACACCCCATAGTCTTCAATTTTGCAACGATTCATGTTGCAAAGATTTCCACAGATATTTTACATTGGTTCACAAAATATTTTTTCAGAGTTACTACTGTTTATATGGGTGCTTACTATATAATGTATTGATTTTCTGACAACCAGAGGATGAAGACTGTTCATTGAAACATTGACAATCTTTCAAACCTTATAACTATGGCAGTTACTCCAATTTTATTTCTATATTAAATAATAATTTGATTTGTAAGCAATTTATTTTGTACAACCTTTAATTTATTTCAATCTGCTCCATGGACAGTATCACTTTGATAACCTACCTTGACCTTTGTATCACAGGTGGATACGACGGCACCCAGCACTCCCGCATCATGGAGCAGTATGACGCACACAGCAACGAGTGGACTCCCTTGGCTCAGCTGGGTGTGGGGCGAGCTGGTGCCTGTGTGCTACCCATTCCACTGCACGTGCCCATCGGCAGGGACCTCGCTAAGCAGCTCAAGAAGAAGCAATAGCATATCACCATTGTCTACTCGCCATCGCTGACACTCTCCATGTGATCGATGGTGCAGGTAATTTAATTGTTTAGTCAGAAATTTAGGTGGTATTGGCTTTATATGAAGGCTAAAAATAATGGGGTTGGGGGAAAGGGTGAGAGTGGGATAAAGTATCTTTTAGAGGAATGATATACCAGGTCTGTAAATATGAAACCGGAATTTGCTCATAAATGGCTCTAGTTGTCAATGTAGTGACTGTCAAACCTCGTCAAGACTTTAAATTCACAACAATACAAGTTTAATACAACTACGTATGTTTTCATACCGTTGAACATGTCTGTTTTTGTGCCTGAAAACTACGATTCGCGGACAGCATTGATTTTTTTTTTTTACCATTTAAAGAAAACTGCTGCAGAATCGCATCGAATCCTTATCGAAGCTTACGGTTAACATGCTCTTGGTAAATCACAGTGCTTTGAGTGGTTTAAAAAATTCAAAAGGGGCGATTTTGACGTGAGAAACGAAGAACGTGGAAGACCACCGAGAAAGTTTGAAGACGCCGAATTGCAAGCATTGTTGGATGAGAATGACGTTCAAACGCAACAATAACTCGCAGATCAATTAAATGTGACACAAGAAGCTGTCTCCATATGTTTGAAAGCCATGGAAAAGATCCAGAAGGTGGGAAAATGGGTTCCACATGAACTGAATGAAAGGCAGCAGGAAAACCGAAAAACCACTTGCAAAATGCTGCTCGCCAGGTACAAAAGAAAATCATTTCTCTATTGAATTGTGACTGGCGATGAAAAATGGATATATTTCGAGAATCCTAAGCGAAAAAGATCATGGGTAACTCCAAGCAAATCAGCGACATCAACTGCAAGGCCAAATCGCTATGGACGGAAGACAATGCTCTGTGTTTGGTTGGATCAGAAGGGTGTTATCTATTATGAGCTGCTAAAACCTGGCAAAATCGTTAATACTGAACGCTACCGACAACAAATGATGGATTTGAACCAAGCATTGCGTGAAAAACGACCAGAATATCAAAAGAGGCAACACAAAGTGATTTTGCTCATGATAATGCACCATCGCACACAGCAAAACCGGTCAAGGAAACGATTCAGGCGTTTAGTTGGCAAATACGAGGCGTATCCAGAAAGTAAGTGTACTGAGGCTCTCACGACCGGATGGATTTTATTTTCGACATGTTGGCTACACTTCCGTGTAGCCTGACCCTTCCCCTCCGCAATGATACCGGTTCGAGGTCAGTACGTTGAGAAGTGTCGACGCGACAACACGTTTCGTGAAAAATGTCAATCCAATCTCCCGCCAAGTGCGAAATACGCGGCGTCATCCGTTATCTCGTTTGGAAGGGAAAACCTCCGGTTGAGGTTTATAATGAGGTGAAAACTGCATATGGTGATAAAGCTATGAATCGTACGAGTGTGTACAAGTGGTGTCGCGAGTTTAAAAACGGTCGTACGTCTGTGCATGATGATCAGAAGAGCGGAAGACCTTCAATTGTGACTGACGAAATTGTGGAAAAAATCGAAAATGCGCTCCGTAACGATCGCAGATTGACTGTCGATGAACTTTCTGCGATGTTTCCGCAAATCTCCAGATCTCTACTACACGAAACCATCACAGAAACCCTCGGATATCGGAAACTGTCCGCGAGGTGGGTCCCAAAACAGCTGACAGACCAACACAAGTTGAATCTAGTGGAGGCCGGGCAAGAGTTTTTGAGGCGCTGCAAACTCCATGGAGATGAATTTCTCCGCTCCATCTCAACAGTGGCGTCACACCTCTTCACCCTCCGCCAAAAAGTTCAAAACCACAATTTCAGCCAAGAAAATCATGGCATCCGTGTTTTGGGACTGTCAAGGCATAATTTTAATTGAATATATGCCTCAAGGGGAGACCATCAAATCTGCAAGATACTGTGAGACCCTAAAAAAATTGCGGAGGGTGATTCAGAACAAGAGGAGAGGCATGCTGACAAAGGGAGTCTGCCTGCTGCACGACAATGCAAGACCACACACGGCCAACGCCACGAAGGAACTGCTCGCCTCGTTTAAATGGGATGTCCTGAACCATCCCGCGCATTCCCCTGACCTAGCACCTTCAGATTACTATCTCTTTACCTCCCTGAAGCTGCACATGGATGGAAAAAGGTTTTCAACCGACGAGGAGGTAAAGGAGGAGGTGGAGAAGTGGACGGAGTGGTTGGCGGGAAACTACTTCGAGGAAGGCATCAAAAAGTTGATACCCCGCTTCACCACCTGCATTGAGAGGAATGACGACTATGTCGAAAAATAGCTTACATATGTACTACGGTAACCACGTAATTTTTTTGTTTAAATAAAAAAAATTGTAACCTACAAAAATTCAGTACACTTACTTTCTGGATATGCCTCGTACTTTGGCATGCGGCTTACTCACCAGACTTGGCTCCATCCAATTACTACTTATTTGCATCGATGGGACACGCACTTGTTGAGCAGCGCTTCTCTTCTTACGAAAATGGCTCGATGATTGGTTTGCCTCAAAAGAGCAACAGTTGTTTCGGAGTGGCATCCACAAATTTCCAGAGAGATGGGGAAAATGTGTAGCTAGCGATGGGCAATACTTGGAATAAAATATTTTTTACCATTTTCATACAATAAATGTGTATTTTCTATTAAAAAATTCCGGTTTCATATTTACAGACCTGATATGTGGAAAATATTGAGAAAGGAGCAGTTAGGATATTCTGTTTAATTATTAATTATTTCTTAACTCAAATTTTTATTATTTGTAATTTCTGAAAGTCTATGCTGATTACGAATTGTGTTAATGTCATGAAGCGCCAAATTTCTTGCATCATTATCTGTGTGATTGTAGTAGTCAAGAGCGAAATCAAGCAAGAACTTATTCCATAAATCAAGTGATTTTATTGACATTCCAAAATCAAACGAAAAGTTATTCCATAAATCGAGCGCTTTTGTTGGCATGCAAAAACAGTAGATAGATGTAGGCAAATGTGTAACGAAGTTGTCTTGCCAGCTGGGAAATCAGAACTGTTGCTTTGAAGGTTTCATCGATAACACCATTAATTTTTTTATACCGTTAATGCACATTACATCACAAACATAAAGTAGAGGAAGTCTTTAGTAGTATCTTTGCTGTTTAATTATTTTGCTTCAACTTGCTAAGTCACCTGACCACTAATGTGTCTGCTTTCCCCTACTCTAGATTAAAGGAATTAACCATTGCTATTAGGGCAGACTTGTATTGAAGTATTGACACATTTGTTCAAACTCGATTAAACATTTAAATACCAGCATAATATTCCTATTATAATTTAGAACCAAAAGATATCAAACTAATTCCTATTTCAAAAGTTTTTTTTTAAATATATTAATACTTCTTAATTATTACTATGAAATATACAAAGCATTAAGATTTCATAAAACAAAACAAAAAAATAATATACATATACAGGGTGTCCCAAAGGGCAGCGTCAAGCCGGTATCGAGGAAGAGGCCAGCTTATGAGGGTTCAGAATTAAAAAAATTTTTTTGAAAAAGCCTTATACTTTTCGAGTTATAGGTATTTCTTCGAAAATTGTAAAAGTAGCTACCCTGAGCCGAATGTTTGTATACTGTGACTACAAATTGCCATATTTTATGATTTTAATGGCTGTATCGCAATCGTAGATAGCCCTGCTATTAGTCGGAGTCAGATATAAAACAAAAAAAAAATTGCACGTTTGAAAAAAAAATTGTTTTTGTCCGATCGTAAAAAATAATATTTTTTATCAGCCAACTTTAACTATAAATACAGTAAAAATAATGTACTACGCTAACCTGGCAAGTTACATTAAAAGTTGGCCTGTTTAGTCAGGATTTCAAAATGGTACAATACATATCTTCTACTCTTTTAAAAATAATTTTAAAACATTAATTTCTGAAATTAAAGATCAAATTCAAAAATTTTGAGCGAGACAAACGATACGGCGGATGCACTAGTTAGAGTAATACAGCTAGTATCGCCATTTTTTATATAAAATATCAAGTTCCTGTCAAAAATGGTGTCTTTCTCTAACTCGTTCATCCGCCGTATCGTTTGTCTCGCTCAAAATTTTTGAATTCGATCTTTAATTTCAGAAGTTAATGTTTTAAAATTATTTTTAAAAAAGTAGTAGATATGTATTGTACCATTTTGAAATCCTGACTAAACAGGCCAACTTTTGATGTAACTTGCCAGGTTAGCGTAGAACATTATTTTTACAGTATGATGAGTTAAAGTTGGCTGATAAAAAATATTATTTTTTATGATCGGACAAAAACAATTTTTTTTTCAAACGTGCAAATTTTTTTTTGTTTTATATCTGACTCCGACTAATAGCAGGTCTATCTAGGATTGCGATACAATCATTAAAATTATAAAATATGGCAATTTTTAGTCACAATATACAAACATTCGGCTCAGGGTAGCTACTTTTACAATTTTCGAAGAAATGCCTATAACTCGAAAAGTATAACGCTTTTTCAAAAAAAAAAAATTTATTCTGAACCCTCATAAGCTGGCCTCTTCTTCGATATCAGCTTGGCGTTGCCCTTTGGGACACCCTGTATAGAGCAGTCATAAGTATAAAAAATCTCACCATAATCACATTACAACAAAAAAAAAACATTTAAATTAGAAACATTTATTTTACAAATAATCATTCACTGACACAAAATAGCACTCATAAATTGATAAAAATACAAGGAAAGGGAAACTACCCATAAAATACTTCTCAATTAAATTATTTTGGTCCAATTTGAGTGTTGATCTTGTGTGGACGTTATATCATACTAAATCTGGTCTGATTTTATATTTACTGTATATTTCAATATATCTTATGGCTTTAAGTAATGCTTTAAATAACTCATGAATCAAGTGCACGAAACTTTTAAGTCCAAAAGCCGTTCGCACATATGGTATTTTTCTTAATCTTTAATTTCTTCCTTTCGTTTTATAAATGCTTTTCTCAATATTACAATATTTTCTAAATGTGTACAGGAGAAGATTTTTGTCATATATTTGTTGACAAGACATCACTGCAGCATGACGGAAGACCAGTGTTCATTCTTCCTTGATATCGGTACACTACTTTCAAAACATCTTTGTGCAAGCATAATTCTTTTTACATTACTGTGTGATTCAGCGCCTCAAGCCATATTCCCATATTCTAAAATCCGTTGACATAATCCATAACTCAGTGTTTTCACTAAATTTACTTCAGCCACTCAATTAAGGTTTTTTAAAATGAAAATTAATTTGTCTGATTATTCCATGATAATTGTTCATCAATTATTGTTCTAAGGTATTTAACGCTGGATGCTTTCCTAATTATAGTGCAGTCACATTGTTCTCTCTCAATACTTTTACAAGATGTAATTTCAATTGTAATTCAGAATTTGGCAGTGGCATGAGTTTTAGATTCAGTATGTATCCTGACATCACTCCAATGAAGTGTGTCAGTTTCCTTTCAAATTTGTCTACAAAGAAAGCATTAGGTACAAACCTGGTTTTTTATTATATATCGATGAAACACTATCTTTCAGGATTATTTGCATGTCAATTATCTTATGTGATATAATGCCACAAAGTACAATTATTCTAGGATTATTTCTTAACGTTTGTAAAGATGGTAAATTATGGCACATCAATAGTTATGTGCAAGGACAAATTATCTCGAATGTATCCAATATGACAATCAAGACAATGTCTTGAAAAAAAAAACATGTTTACAATATTATATATTCAATTCTAATTATTATTATTTTCCTTTCTAGTTACGACACGATTCGGACCACAACTCAAGAATATACATTAATTTTGTCAGGAAAAGTTGATAAAGATTTCAGTAAAAAGTTGAATAAATACAAGCTAAGGATCATTACTTTCAAAGTTACAAAATTGCTTCTTTTCAACTAAGTGAGTGAAATGGAAAAATTTCTGAAGAATATATATTTTTTTAATATCATAACTCTTGTCACTAATTGCAGTTAGTGAGTATTTATTCAATAAATATCTACTTTGATAAAAGTGTTTCTTACGAAGGTAAGATATTTAAAAAAAATTAGAAATAATTTTGACAAGAACAACTAAAAATGTGGTGTGTTTAATGTACTTCTTGAACAGGAGTCAATAAATTGCTAAATAAAGTGAGGAGTGAAAATCGCCATGACATGAGTACTGGTATTATGGGAAATGAGTACAAGATTGAGAGTGTGTCATTAATGGTAGTTATTTAATCTATCATACATTTGAGCTAACTTCTAATGTAGCAATTCACAACATACAACTGTGTCATATGTTTGAGTCTGTGGAGGAAGGCCCGTAATACCAGTGAATAATTCTTTTGTCGAAACGTTAGTTAAATGCCATAAAAGTGGAAAGCTAAAATGACAAATAAAATATTATACTCTTTCAATATGGAACTGTAGGTTAAAGGATCTTAAAAATAGGACATGTATTATTAGTTTTATGTATTATCAATAGAGTTCTCTTAATATTATTAGTAAAATTAATTTAATGTAACTTAACTCTTGTGGATTGCTCAGACCATATTTACGCATTTATTTAATCCTAACTCAATGATTATATCAAAAACTAAATGAAATTTTGCTATGTGCAATATTTAAAAATACAACGGTGGTTCAGTTTCTTATGTAAGCTGTAATATATTATTTTCATTATAGACAGGTAACGTGAATGCTCTTAATATCCATTTCATATTTAACTATCATATGTCCATGAAGAAAAAGCAAAAAGCTCAGTAAAACAATAAGCAAATAAAACAAAGCACCACTTAAACAGCACATCACAACACACATATGTGTAGGAACTTGTCCAGCCGGTTTTCAAACTGGTTCGATGTAACAATATTTACTGCACTATTGGGCAGTTTGTTCCAATATTACACAACTCGGTTAGCAAAAACTTGTTTCTTCGGATTAGTTTTGGAGAGTTTCAATTGATGTCCTCGCAAATGTGCATTTTGACTAAAAGAAAATTGTTGGTAGAGTTCTTAGCAATCATAATGACTGCTCAAGAAAAACTCCTTTTGTGGTGTTTATTTAGGTGTTGACTTCTATCATATGAAACCACAAATGGTATCCACGATTTGTCCAAATTTATCATCTCCCCGTCCCTTACCAACTTTTCAACTTCAAAACCTATCTTAATTATTCTCAGCCAAAATTGCCTCTTTCTACCAGATAACATCTTAATTATTCTCAGCAAAAATTGCCTCTTTCTTCCAGATAACACGCCACTTCAGTTTTTCTCTTAATAATTATTTGAAGAAGACTATTTTGAACTGTGGATCTTGTGACCTAAATACTCCATTTTATGACGTTTCACTCGAGCATATCTAGAATGAATCTTATATGGTCTACCCATATTTTTAAAATATACAACTTGTACTTTATATAAAATAGTCAATAATCATGGGAATTCCATAGTGAACATCATATTGGTATTGTAGATGTTGCTCTTAATACTGCATTTCAAGTGGTACTCTAAAATCAATTCTACTACCGTGGCCTCTGGTCCTTGCATTTGTAGTGCCACCAATGCTAAGGCACGAAAAAGCATTTAAGAAACAAACATTTTAACTGTCAGTATGATCTGAGCAGTCTTTTACTATAATCTACTTAAGAAAAATGAAACTTATCACGGTATATTATGATCTCAGTACAAAATTTTTCAATTATTGTCAAAAGTATTCCAAAATCACAAATGGTTGTGTATGAATTGAATTGATAATTCGCCAAATTTTGAAACATTTCTGTCCAATGTAATATTTTCTATTTTAGTTGTAGAGAATATTTAAATTTTGATATTTAAATCAATTTTCATGTTGTTCATTAGTGTGCCAAATGTGTAAAACTGTGTCAAATTGAAAGTAAACTGGCTGCAATTTTTTTAAAATGTAAAAAATCGTCAGCCATAAATTGCTTGAAATATTAGTGATACAAATTCATAGTAAATTTTAGTATGAAACATTTTGAATATTAGCAAAATGTACATATGGATAATTTAAAATTTATTATGTAGATGGGTAAAAGAAGAATGAAAACATGTAAAACAGGAGACCATGCATGTGTTTGGATGGGAATGAAGGAAAGATGTATCATATTTCAGGATATGATCAATTACATTTTTGTTCTTTCTATCTTCCCCAACAGCGATATGATTAGATTAAGATGATGAAAATATATTTTTAATACTCTTTACTTTCTCATATTTGGTCATTTCCAGTAAATATATTTATTTTTAAAGACAGTTTGATTTGTCTTGTAGACTTGTCTTGCAGAAATTTAATCTATTCCTAATTTTCCAAACATTTATATTGAAATTTACATAAATTTTTAATATTAAGTTCTCAAAACCATTTTGGTTTAAACTTATGTTATTG